>JBAIZL010000002.1:346364081-346854081 GCA_036971475.1 Prosapia bicincta | reverse complement strand
AATTTATATCCAAAGCTTTTCGTTGGTAAACAGTACCAACATCATCAGGAATGAATATATATATATATATATATATATATATATATATATATATATGATGATGATGACGATGATGATGATAATGATGATGATGATGAATAGTTACTATACGGAGTACATTCGTTCATTTTGCAGTGTATATAATTGCAGTTCTGGCGTTTCGCTAGAACCTCATCTGACAATAACGAGGTGAACCGAACAACAGTTGACGTGCGAATGTGAAACACCAATATTTCACATTTCAACTGTTGTTGGGTTCACCTCGTCAATGCCAGATGAGATTCTAGCGAAACGTCGGAACTGCAATTTAATGCACTGTAAAATTAACGGATGTACTCCGGATATTAACTATTCATCATATTTTTTCCATACGTGAAGGAATACGGATATGTACATATATGTACGTACAGCAAATATGTACAGTTAAGTTATATTTATACAGTACGAACCGTGTATAACGTTATGCTACCTATCAAGGAAAACTGAATGTACGGTTTAAATCGTACCTTCCATATTTGTTTGTATCCAATTACTGTATTTCCGTACCTATTAATAAAAGCACACGCTCGCGCACACACAATTTATAAGACAGAAATTGAAGAAAGGAAAGAAAGTTATCGTTAAAACGCTTTTTTCTTCACAACTTTAAAATAAAGTATGCACCAGTACACTTTACTATACAAAGACTTTATACAAATGATTTTATAATTTTTCAATGATTTTTTTTTAAATCATTGCTTTCTGACTGCCTGATATGTGATGACAGTTTTTGAACAAATTTTGTATGCCTATGAGTCACATATTTTAACAATAAAGAAGAGAACTGTATTGATTTGTTTTGAAAATGTCCCGGTTAATAGAACATTCCGAAGAATAGAATATTGTAAAAAAGAGCTTTTACTGTACTGGCTGAGTAGCCATATATATATTATTCAAACAGATCGTCTTGAATCGTCAACTAATGAAATAGTACTATGTTCTTACCGATTATTGTATTAAATCTTGTATTATTATAATAATTTACGAAATATTTACTTATTTATTTAATTAATCAGAGTAAATATTACAGTTTGAAAATAACGTTATTAACATTAGTTAGTATATAATTATGCTGGCTTACCTTTCCCTTTTTTTCAATTATTGCAAAGTGGAACAAGGGCGCTAAATATACCTTTAAATTTGTTATATTAAATTTATTTAGTCCACTTTGAATTCTTTACCTGGAACTTTACCCTTTGTAACAAGGTAAAAGAAACCTTTACACAGCTTACAAATTTACAACTTATTTATTACTCAGACAAAAATGTTAATTAAAATTTAATTCTTCAAAGTTTTATAAATCCATTTTTATTTATATTAATTTTGTTTTAATATTACTTTTTCTTACCCACGGTTTACTCAGAGATTTCAATTAAGACAGGCTCTTGCAGTTTCAAGTGGTTTTCTATATTAGTTTTACTTTTCCATTAATGAAACCCTTCTCGGAACCGGAGGCTTGAGAGTAAAGGTTTATGTAGCTTGGTATTTAAAGTCAATAACTTTATTCTAAGTACTATGAAATGAATATCAGTATTATAATTTTTATAACAAATGAACTTAAAACAATGAAAAAACGTTATTGGCAGTTTATTGAATGAGTGCTCTGCTCAAAAAATTTCCTTCACAAAACTTGAAGATGATCCGTTCTTCCACTTCCGTAAACGTTCTGCGATGATCCGCTAAAATCAGGTCCTTACGACGTTACACATTTTCTTTCATTTACTCTTCGGCAGCCAGTAACTCTTGCTGTTAACTGTGTTCTAACACCCTTTATAAACCACAAATTCTTCATTTTATTTCTCTAGGGGGTTGGCGGAGGCTGGGGCAAGAACTCACCATGTCATCCCAGAAGCCAGTACATTGGTGGGACTTTAACATTGGTTAGGAGAAAGAGAGGGAAAGGAAGGAAAAGAGTACTTCCGATCCTACTCCAAACTCGGAGGCCAAGAGGAATATAACTAGGGTCTAGGGCTGTTGGGTCGGGAGGGGCGATCTCCGCCAACCTACCGAGGGTACTAGTGACTTTTGGGGATAGTGTAGGCGTGAGAATGGAGATGGCGGCTTTCGACAACTCAAGGGCACCGTCATAAGCCGGATTTTGGACATTCCTAGTGGAGGTATTTTTCCACGGTTTTCAGGTACACGTATTTGAGGGATAGAGTCACAGCATTCATTTGTGATGAGGGAGAATTGGCAAAATGGATGATAGAAGGTGTACCATCACTTAAGTTTGAGGACGGGACTAAGGCAAGACTAGTCCTCTCTGATTAACTGATCAAAAGGGTGAAAGCGACGGTGCTGAAACCACCACCAAAAAGAGAGCCCACTCAGTTGGTCAAGCTCATGGGGATGCAGAACCCGGAACTTGACGTTTCGAATTGGAAAATCCTACAGTGCATTGAGCGGGGACCAACAAGCCTCCTCTGCTTAGAATTGGATGAGGCATCATTCAGGCTTCTCAAGGCAAGAGATAGGAAGGCTTTCTTGGCGACTGGTGAGGTCACATTTAGATGGACCTCTAAGGACCCAAAAGACAAAGGTGAGAACGATAATAAGAAGAAGGCGTAAGGGCCTTTTAGATTTGGCTGACCCTCGAGCAATGATCCTGCAGATTACCTTACACCATTGTAAAAGCGCCTAGGTGGTTCTAGCCAGGTGCTTAAGTGAGAGGAACACATTATATATGGTGCTGGTGCAAGAACTATTGCTGGTCACGAACCGTATAAGGGGAACATGAGGGGCAAAGGGCGTGTGTGATAGGCAGGGGACTAGAAGCCAAGCTGAGATGTTTAGATATTTTTAAAAAAATGTAAGCCTACAAGCTATGAAAGTAAAGTTACACATATAGATGTTGCTCAAAGAAAAGTGGAGGACAGGGAATCGATGGATATGATAAAAGTGACACAGTATTGCACTTGAAACTATAAACGTTAGACTATAAGAGCTGACAGATCGTGAAACGTTTAGAATGTTGAGAGCAAATATTTTATGCACCGTAAGTGTTTTGGTGATAAAGATTTTCTCATACTTGCATAAATTGGATGTTTTGAACTCAATGCAGTTGGCAAAAGACACAAACATTAGAGCTGTTGCAAACTTCATACTGACTTCGGTTCCATATAACAAGATGTGAGTTGACTTTTATGTATAAATTACTAAGCCTGCATGTCAAACATAGTAGCATAGTATCCGTATTACACAGGACCAGGCTTCACGCTTTCATTGCGTCACGCTCAATCTCACCAACGAACGAACGATATGTTTCCTCGCTACCGTCAACACTATCATCACTTCTCTTATATAAAAACCACAATCGACATTTGAAACCAGTTTTCTTTGTAAGAAATGAAGCTTCCATTTGGGCTGCGTAAAATTAATTTCCTCTGTAACCATCGGAAAATCGTTCGCTAAAAAGACCAAGTACGAGCAGAAACAACTCAATCAGTTCGAGCTCTTCAATTCTGTTTCCCTTTATAACAATTTATTTTTAAATGTTGAAGTAAAGTTTTGACATGCAAATATAAATTATAGTAGGACTTTGAAAAACTGAAAAAGTGAATGTTTTAAACAATTTTAGAACATTTAAATTCTATTTATGCAGTATGTTTTTGAGCTTCATAACTATAAACGTTGTTACAGTTGGGAGAGTAGTAAGTCCTCTTATAGATCTGGAAACTATATCCATCACCACGTCTACGTTATCCTCCTTTATAACCAGACAAGAATAAATCGAAATGCGGAATTTCTATGATTCTCGAATGTAGATAGTAAATGTATCCTTCTAGTTCTAGTGTTGTAGATCTAGAGGTTTTTAAACAATAATACTTTTTGATATCACTTGACATTAAAACCACTGCAACAGTCGTGTCCGTGAGTCACAGCATTGAATAATGCGCTGAAAAATATCTGAAAGTAGTGGTTTTTGTTAAAATATATCAATAAATATAGTTGTAAATTTATCGTTTAAACTCTGCGGAGTTATACATCCGGGTTGTTCAGAATGTTTAATATTCGTATTACAAACGAAGTTGCTAAACAATAGCGCTAATCCTAATTAACTTCGAGAGAGTTAGGCCTAACTGAAACTACTGAGTGTTTCAGATGGTTTTAATTTTTAAATTGTGAATAAATATTAGTTTCTAGGAATTTATTGTATTGCACCAATTAGAAAGAAACAATAGCAGTGTAGTAGTTTATAGGAGTATAATAGAGTACAGCAGTATAGACGTTTTTGCAGTATAGAAGAGTATAGTACTAAAGGAGCATGGGAGAATAAAGCAGTACATAAGAGGATAGCAGCAAGGGACAATAAAGCAGTATATAAGAGTATAGCAGCTTGGGAGAAATAAATAGTATATAAGAGTGTAGCAGCATATATGAGTGTCTGTTACAAAGCGTACACGTGCCTTTTACACTCTAATTTGTAGCACATGCAAAATTTAAAATATACAAAAGTATCCTTCTAAACATGAATCGAGTTTAATGAAGGGCATGTCTTGTCATTAAAGTCAATTCATGTTTACACGTATCGCAAGACATTAGATCCAGAAAATCATTTTACTTATTCTAATTTTCAAAACATGTAAGATGTCCGTGAAAACTTTCTACCAAAAAAAGTCCCTAATGTGTAATATGTTACGCAGTTTGAAGCCGTTTTGAATCTCGTCTTTCTTTCGAATTTGGTATTTCCTTACAATTAAATAATATATTACCTTATATTGTCTTTAAGAGGAGAAAATTGAAGCCAATAATATGAGACTCTACCTGTAATAAATGAATAAACTAACTAGAAGATTATTAGGTTGTAGCTATATTTCAAAGAGCTACGTGCTTACAAAAACGGGACAGAAGACTGCACGTTCGTAGTTATTTTGTTAATGGCAATGACAAACAGTATCTAGTGTAATATCTTGCATCTAATGCCATAGTTTGTAACTAACAATTAATACCTTTTAAGATTTTTATATCTTTCCATTGCTATGAATCACTGTTACATAATTAAAAGCGATAAATTATTGTTAATTATTATTATATAAAAACAATTAAAAAACAATTGTTAGTAACTAAATTCCTTATGTAAAAAAATATGTAATTTGTTCTAGGAGCTTCTGTGTTCGTGTCAAAATGTGTGAAACTTCAACCCCCTTGTAAATAAATGTCATTATAACACAAAAGTAAGTAATTAATGGGTCTTTGATGACAATATTCTAAACTGATACATTTCAGTTTTGCTTCAGATTCCATTCAGTATGAACGTAAAAACTCGCAGATAGTCTTGCTTCAAACATCGTTTACTAAAGACGTCAAAATGTAAGTCTCAGTCTTGCTTCAGATTCCATTCAGTATGAACGTTTATCCTCGCATATATTTAATCTGGCTTCAAACATCGTTTACTAAAGACGTCAAAATGTAAGTCTCAGTCTTGCTTCAGATTCCGTTCAGTATGAACGTTAATCCTCGCATTTATTTAATCTGACTTCAAACTTCGTTTACTAAAGACGTCAAAATGTAAGACTCAGTCTTGCTTCAGATTCCATTCAGTATGAACGTTAAAACTCGCAGATAGTCTTGCTTCAAAGATTGTTTACTAAAGACGTCAAAATGTACGTCTCAGTCTTGCGTCAGATTCCGTTCAGAATAAACGTTAATCCTCGCATTTATTTAATCTTGCTTCAAACATCGTTTACTAAAGACGTCAAAATGTAAGTCTCAGTCTTGCTTCAGATTCCATTCAGTATGACCGTTAATGCTCGTATTTATTTAATCTTGCTTCAAAGATTGTTTACTAAAGACGTCAAAATGTAAGTATCAGTCATGCTTCAGATTCCGTTCAGTATGAACGATAATCCTCGAATTTATTTAATCTTGCTTCAAACATCGTTTACTAAAGACGTCAAATTGTAAGTCTCAGTCTTGCTTCAGATTCCGTTCAGTATGAACGTTAATCCTCGCATTTATTTATTCTTGCTTCAAACATCGTTTACTAAAGACGTCAAAATGTAAGTCTCAGTCTTGCTTCAGATTCCATTCAGTATGAACGTTAATCCTTGCATTTATTTAATCTTGCTGCAAACATCGTTTACTAAAGACGTCAAAATGTAGGTCTCAGTCTTGCTTCAGATTCCGTTCAGTATGAACGTTAATCCTCTCATTTATTTAATCTTGCTTCAAACATCGTTTACTAAAGACGTCAAAATGTAAGTCTCAGTCTTGCTTCAGATTCCATTCCGTATGAACGTTAATCCTCGCATTTATTTAATCTTGCTTCAAACATCGTTTACTAAAGACGTCAAAATGTAAGTCTCAGTCTTGCTTCAGATTCCGTTCAGTATGATCGTTAATCCTCGCATTTATTTAATCTTGCTTCAAACATCGTTTACTAAAGACATATAAATGTAAGTCTCAGTCTTGCGTCAGATTCCGTTCAGTATGAACGTTAATCCTCGCATTTATTTATTCTTGCTTCAAACATCGTTTACTAAAGACGTCAAAATGTAAGTCTCAGTCTTGCTTCAGATTCCGTTCAGTATGAACGTTAATCCTCGCATTTATTTAATCTTGCTTCAAACATCGTTTACTAAAGACGTCAAAATGTAAGTCTCAGTCTTGCTTCAGATTCCGTTCAGTATGAACGTTAATACTCGCATTTATTTAATCTTGCTTCAAACATCGTTTACTAAAGACGTCAAAATGTAAGTCTCAGTCTTGCTTCAGATTCCATTCAGTATGAACGTTAATCCTTGCATTTATTTAATCTTGCTGCAAACATCGTTTACTAAAGACGTCAAAATGTAGGTCTCAGTCTTGCTTCAGATTCCGATCAGTATGAACGTTATGCCTCGCATTTATTTAATCTTGCTTCAAACATCGTTTACTAAAGACGTCAAAATGTAAGTCTCAGTCTTGCTTCAGACTCCGTTCAGTATGAACGATAATCCTGCATTCATTTAATCTTGCTTCAAACATCGTTTACTAAAGACGTCAAAATGTAAGTCTCAGTCTTGCTTCAGATCCCGTTCAGTATGAACGTTAATCATGGCATTTATTAAATCTTGCTTCAAACATCGTTTACTAAAGACGTCAAAATGTAACTCTCAGTCTTGCTTCAGATTCCGTTCAGTATGAACGTTAATACTCGCATTTATTTAATCTTGCTTCAAACATCGTTTACTAAAGACGTCAAAATGTAAGTCTCAGTCTTGCTTCAGATTCCATTCAGTATGAACGTTAATCCTCGCATTTATTTAATCTTGCTTAAAACATCGTTTACTAAAGACGTCAAAATGTAAGTCTCAGTCTTGCTTCAGATCCCATTCAGTATGAACGTTAATCCTCGCATTTATTTAATCTTGCTTCAAACATCGTTTACTAAAGACGTCAAAATGTAAGTCTCAGTCTTGCTTCAGATTCTGTTCAGTATGAACGTTAAACCTCGCATTTATTTAATCTCGCTTCAAAAATCGTTTACTAAAGACGTCAAAATGTAAGTCTCAGTCTTGCTTCAGATTCCGTTCAGTATGAACGTTAAACCTCGCATTTATTTAATCTTGCTTCAAACATCGTTTACTAAAGATGTCAAAATGTAAGTCTCAGTCTTGCTTCAGATTCCATTCAGTATGAACGTTAATCCTCACATTTATTTAATCTCGCTTCAAACATCGTTTACTAAAGACGTCAAAATGTAAGTCTCAGTCTTGCTTCAGTTTCCGATCAGTATGAACGTTAATCCTCGCATTTATTTAATCTTGCTTCAAAGATTGTTTACTAAAGACGTCAAAATGTAAGTCTCAGTCTTGCTTCAGATTCCGTTCAGTATGAACGTTAATCCTCGCATTTATTTAATTTTGTTTCAAACATCGTTTACTACAGACGTCAAAATGTAAGTCTCAGTCTTGCTTCAGATTCCATTCAGTATGAACGTTAATCCTCGTATTTATTTAATCTTGCTTCAAACATCGTTTACTAAAGACGTCAAAATGTAGGTCTCAGTCTTGCTTCAGATTCCGTTCAGTATGAACGTTAATCCTCGCATTTCATCTTGCTTCAAACATCGTTTACTAAAGACGTCAAAATGTAAGTCCCAGACTTGCTTCAGATTCTGTTCAGTATGAACGTTAAACCTCGCATTTATTTAATCTCGCTTCAAACATCGTTTACTAAAGACGTCAAAATGTAAGTCTCAGTCTTGCTTCAGATTCCGTTCAGTATGAACGTTAAACCTCGCATTTATTTAATCTTGCTTCAAACATCGTTTACTAAAGATGTCAAAATGTAAGTCTCAGTCTTGCTTCAGATTCCATTCAGTATGAACGTTAATCCACACATTTATTTAATCTCGCTTCAAACATCGTTTACTAAAGACGTCAAAATGTAAGTCCCAGACTTGCTTCAGATTCTGTTCAGTATGAACGTTAAACCTCGCATTTATTTAATCTCGCTTCAAACATCGTTTACTAAAGACGTCAAAATGTATATCTCAGTCTTGCTTCAGATTCCGTTCAGTATGAACGTTAAACCTCGCATTTATTTAATCTTGCTTCAAACATCGTTTACTAAAGATGTCAAAATGTAAGTCTCAGTCTTGCTTCAGATTTCATTCAGTATGAACGTTAATCCACACATTTATTTAATCTCGCTTCAAACATCGTTTACTAAAGACGTCAAAATGTAAGTCTCAGACTTGCTTCAGATTCCGTTCAGTATGAACGTTAATCCTCGCATTTATTTAATCTTGCTTCAAAGATTGTTTACTAAAGACGTCAAAATGTAAGTCTCAGTCTTGCTTCAGATTCCATTCAGTATGAACGTTAATCCTCGTATTTATTTAATCTTGCTTCAAACATCGTTTACTAAAGACGTCAAAATGTAGGTCTCAGTCTTGCTTCAGATTCCGTTCAGTATGAACGTTAATCCTCGCATTTATTTAATTTTGTTTCAAACATCGTTTACTACAGACGTCAAAATGTAAGTCTCAGTCTTGCTTCAGATTCCATTCAGTATGAACGATAATCCTCGCATTTATTTAATCTTGCTTCAAACATCGTTTACTAAAGACGTCAAAATGTAAGTCTCAGTCTTGCTTCAGATTCCGTTCAGGATGAACGTTAATACTCGCATTTATTTAATCTTGCTTCAAACATCGTTTACTAAAGACGTCAAAATGTAGGTCTCAGTCTTACTTCAGATTCCGTTCAGTATGAATGTTAATCCTCGCATTTATATAATCTTGCTTCAAAGATTGTTTACTAAAGACGTCAAAATGTAAGACTCAGTCTTGCTTCAGACTCCGTTCAGTATGAACGATAATCCTCGCATTTATATAATCTTGCTTCAAAGATTGTTTACTAAAGACGTCAAAATGTACGTCTCAGTCTTGCGTCAGATTCCGTTCAGAATAAACGTTAATCCTCGCATTTATTTAATCTTGCTTCAAACATCGTTTACTAAAGACGTCAAAATGTAAGTCTCAGTCTTGCTTCAGATTCCATTCAGTATGACCGTTAATGCTCGTATTTATTTAATCTTGCTTCAAAGATTGTTTACTAAAGACGTCAAAATGTAAGTATCAGTCATGCTTCAGATTCCGTTCAGTATGAACGATAATCCTCGAATTTATTTAATCTTGCTTCAAACATCGTTTACTAAAGACGTCAAATTGTAAGTCTCAGTCTTGCTTCAGATTCCGTTCAGTATGAACGTTAATCCTCGCATTTATTTATTCTTGCTTCAAACATCGTTTACTAAAGACGTCAAAATGTAAGTCTCAGTCTTGCTTCAGATTCCATTCAGTATGAACGTTAATCCTTGCATTTATTTAATCTTGCTGCAAACATCGTTTACTAAAGACGTCAAAATGTAGGTCTCAGTCTTGCTTCAGATTCCGTTCAGTATGAACGTTAATCCTCGCATTTAATCTTGCTTCAAACATCGTTTACTAAAGATGTCAAAATGTAAGTCTCAGTCTTACTTCAGATTCCATTCGGTATTAACGTTAATCCTCGCATTTATTTAATCTTGCTTCAAACATCGTTTACTAAAGCCGTCAAAATATAAGTCTCAGTCTTGCTTCAGATTCCGTTCAGTATGAACGTTAATCCTCTCATTTATTTAATCTTGCTTCAAACATCGTTTACTAAAGACGTCAAAATGTAAGTCTCAGTCTTGCTTCAGATTCCATTCCGTATGAACGTTAATCCTCGCATTTATTTAATCTTGCTTCAAACATCGTTTACTAAAGACGTCAAAATGTAAGTCTCAGTCTTGCTTCAGATTCCGTTCAGTATGATCGTTAATCCTCGCATTTATTTAATCTTGCTTCAAACATCGTTTACTAAAGACATATAAATGTAAGTCTCAGTCTTGCGTCAGATTCCGTTCAGTATGAACGTTAATCCTCGCATTTATTTATTCTTGCTTCAAACATCGTTTACTAAAGACGTCAAAATGTAAGTCTCAGTCTTGCTTCAGATTCCGTTCAGTATGAACGTTAATCCTCGCATTTATTTAATCTTGCTTCAAACATCGTTTACTAAAGACGTCAAAATGTAAGTCTCAGTCTTGCTTCAGATTCCGTTCAGTATGAACGTTAATACTCGCATTTATTTAATCTTGCTTCAAACATCGTTTACTAAAGACGTCAAAATGTAAGTCTCAGTCTTGCTTCAGATTCCATTCAGTATGAACGTTAATCCTTGCATTTATTTAATCTTGCTGCAAACATCGTTTACTAAAGACGTCAAAATGTAGGTCTCAGTCTTGCTTCAGATTCCGATCAGTATGAACGTTATGCCTCGCATTTATTTAATCTTGCTTCAAACATCGTTTACTAAAGACGTCAAAATGTAAGTCTCAGTCTTGCTTCAGATTCCGTTCAGTATGAACGTTAATCCTCGCATTTATTTAATCTTGCTTCAAACATCGTTTACTAAAGACGTCAAAATGTAAGTCTCAGTCTTGCTTCAGACTCCGTTCAGTATGAACGATAATCCTGCATTCATTTAATCTTGCTTCAAACATCGTTTACTAAAGACGTCAAAATGTAAGTCTCAGTCTTGCTTCAGATCCCGTTCAGTATGAACGTTAATCATGGCATTTATTAAATCTTGCTTCAAACATCGTTTACTAAAGACGTCAAAATGTAACTCTCAGTCTTGCTTCAGATTCCGTTCAGTATGAACGTTAATACTCGCATTTATTTAATCTTGCTTCAAACATCGTTTACTAAAGACGTCAAAATGTAAGTCTTAGTCTTGCTTCAGATTCCATTCAGTATGAACGTTAATCCTCGCATTTATTTAATCTTGCTTAAAACATCGTTTACTAAAGACGTCAAAATGTAAGTCTCAGTCTTGCTTCAGATCCCATTCAGTATGAACGTTAATCCTCGCATTTATTTAATCTTGCTTCAAACATCGTTTACTAAAGACGTCAAAATGTAAGTCTCAGTCTTGCTTCAGATTCTGTTCAGTATGAACGTTAAACCTCGCATTTATTTAATCTCGCTTCAAAAATCGTTTACTAAAGACGTCAAAATGTAAGTCTCAGTCTTGCTTCAGATTCCGTTCAGTATGAACGTTAAACCTCGCATTTATTTAATCTTGCTTCAAACATCGTTTACTAAAGATGTCAAAATGTAAGTCTCAGTCTTGCTTCAGATTCCATTCAGTATGAACGTTAATCCTCACATTTATTTAATCTCGCTTCAAACATCGTTTACTAAAGACGTCAAAATGTAAGTCTCAGTCTTGCTTCAGTTTCCGATCAGTATGAACGTTAATCCTCGCATTTATTTAATCTTGCTTCAAAGATTGTTTACTAAAGACGTCAAAATGTAAGTCTCAGTCTTGCTTCAGATTCCGTTCAGTATGAACGTTAATCCTCGCATTTATTTAATTTTGTTTCAAACATCGTTTACTACAGACGTCAAAATGTAAGTCTCAGTCTTGCTTCAGATTCCATTCAGTATGAACGTTAATCCTCGTATTTTTTTAATCTTGCTTCAAACATCGTTTACTAAAGACGTCAAAATGTAGGTCTCAGTCTTGCTTCAGATTCCGTTCAGTATGAACGTTAATCCTCGCATTTCATCTTGCTTCAAACATCGTTTACTAAAGACGTCAAAATGTAAGTCCCAGACTTGCTTCAGATTCTGTTCAGTATGAACGTTAAACCTCGCATTTATTTAATCTCGCTTCAAACATCGTTTACTAAAGACGTCAAAATGTAAGTCTCAGTCTTGCTTCAGATTCCGTTCAGTATGAACGTTAAACCTCGCATTTATTTAATCTTGCTTCAAACATCGTTTACTAAAGATGTCAAAATGTAAGTCTCAGTCTTGCTTCAGATTCCATTCAGTATGAACGTTAATCCACACATTTATTTAATCTCGCTTCAAACATCGTTTACTAAAGACGTCAAAATGTAAGTCCCAGACTTGCTTCAGATTATGTTCAGTATGAACGTTAAACCTCGCATTTATTTAATCTCGCTTCAAACATCGTTTACTAAAGACGTCAAAATGTATATCTCAGTCTTGCTTCAGATTCCGTTCAGTATGAACGTTAAACCTCGCATTTATTTAATCTTGCTTCAAACATCGTTTACTAAAGATGTCAAAATGTAAGTCTCAGTCTTGCTTCAGATTCCATTCAGTATGAACGTTAATCCACACATTTATTTAATCTCGCTTCAAACATCGTTTACTAAAGACGTCAAAATGTAAGTCTCAGACTTGCTTCAGATTCCGTTCAGTATGAACGTTAATCCTCGCATTTATTTAATCTTGCTTCAAAGATTGTTTACTAAAGACGTCAAAATGTAAGTCTCAGTCTTGCTTCAGATTCCATTCAGTATGAACGTTAATCCTCGTATTTATTTAATCTTGCTTCAAACATCGTTTACTAAAGACGTCAAAATGTAGGTCTCAGTCTTGCTTCAGATTCCGTTCAGTATGAACGTTAATCCTCGCATTTATTTAATTTTGTTTCAAACATCGTTTACTACAGACGTCAAAATGTAAGTCTCAGTCTTGCTTCAGATTCCATTCAGTATGAACGATAATCCTCGCATTTATTTAATCTTGCTTCAAACATCGTTTACTAAAGACGTCAAAATGTAAGTCTCAGTCTTGCTTCAGATTCCGTTCAGTATGAACGTTAATACTCGCATTTATTTAATCTTGCTTCAAACATCGTTTACTAAAGACGTCAAAATGTAGGTCTCAGTCTTACTTCAGATTCCGTTCAGTATGAATGTTAATCCTCGCATTTATATAATCTTGCTTCAAAGATTGTTTACTAAAGACGTCAAAATGTAAGACTCAGTCTTGCTTCAGACTCCGTTCAGTATGAACGATAATCCTCGCATTTATATAATCTTGCTTCAAAGATTGTTTACTAAAGACGTCAAAATGTAAGTCTCAGTCTTGCTTCAGATTCCATTCAGTATGAACGTTAATCCTCGCATTTCATCTTGCTTCAAACATCGTTTACTAAAGACGTCAAAATGTAAGACTCAGTCTTGCTTCAGATTCCATTTAGGATGAACGTTAATCCTCGCATTTATTTAATCTTGCTTCAAACATCGTTTACTAAAGACGTCAAAATGTAAGTCACAGTCTTGCTTCAGATTCCGTTCAGTATGAACGTTAATCCTCGCATTTATTTAATTTTGTTTCAAACATCGTTTACTACAGACGTCAAAATGTAAGTCTCAGTCTTGCTTCAGATTCCATTCAGTATGAACGTTAATACTCGCATTTATTTAATCTTGCTTCAAACATCGTTTACTAAAGACGTCAAAATGTAGGTCTCAGTCTTACTTCAGATTCCGTTCAGTATGAATGTTAATCCTCGCATTTATATAATCTTGCTTCAAAGATTGTTTACTAAAGACGTCAAAATGTAAGACTCAGTCTTGCTTCAGACTCCGTTCAGTATGAACGATAATCCTCGCATTTATATAATCTTGCTTCAAAGATTGTTTACTAAAGACGTCAAAATGTAAGTCTCAGTCTTGCTTCAGATTCCATTCAGTATGAACGTTAATCCTCGCATTTCATCTTGCTTCAAACATCGTTTACTAAAGACGTCAAAATGTAAGACTCAGTCTTGCTTCAGATTCCATTTAGGATGAACGTTAATCCTCGCATTTATTTAATCTTGCTTCAAACATCGTTTACTAAAGACGTCAAAATGTAAGTCTCAGTCTTGCTTCAGATTCCGTTCAGTATGAACGTTAATCCTCGCATTTATTTAATTTTGTTTCAAACATCGTTTACTACAGACGTCAAAATGTAAGTCTCAGTCTTGCTTCAGATTCCATTCAGTATGAACGTTAATCCTCGCATTTATTTAATCTTGCTTCAAACATCGTTTACTAAAGACGTCAAAATGTAGGTCTCTGTCTTGCTTCAGATTCCGTTCAGTATGAATGTTAATCCTCGCATTTCATCTTGCTTCAAACATCGTTTACTAAAGACGTCAAAATGTAAGACTCAATCTTGCTTCAGATTCCATTCAGTATGAACGTTAATCCTCGCATTTATTTAATCTTGCTTCAAACATCGTTTACTAAAGACGTCAAAATGTAAGTCTCAGTCTTGCTTCAGATTCCGTTCAGTATGAACGTTAATCCTCGCATTTATATAATCTTGCTTCAAAGATTGTTTACTAAAGACGTCAAAATGTAAGTCTCAGTCTTGCTTCAGATTCCGTTCAGTATGAACGTTAATCATCGCATTTATTTAATCTTGCTTCAAACTTCGCTTACTAAAGACGTCAAAATGTAACTCTCAGTCTTGCTTCAGATTCCGTTCAGTATGAACGTTAATACTCGCATTTATTTAATCTTGCTTCAAACATCGTTTACTAAAGACGTCAAAATGTAAGTCTCAGTCTTGCTTCAGATTCTGTTCCGTATGAACATTAATCCTCGCATTTACTTAATCTTGCTTCAAACATCGTTTACTAAAGACGTCAAAATGTAAGTCTCAGTCTTGCTTCAGATTCCATTCAGTATGAACGTTAAAACTCGCAGATAGTCTTGCTTCAAACATCGTTTACTAAAGACGTCAAAATGTAAGTCTCAGTCTTGCTTCAGATTCCATTCAGTATGAACGTTAATCCTCGCATTTATTTAATCTTGTTTCAAACATCGTTTACTAAAGACGTCAAAATGTAAGTCTCAGTCTTGCTTCAGATTCCATTCAGTATGAACGTTAATCCTCGCATTTATTTAATCTTGCTTCAAACATCGTTTACTAAAGACGTCAAAATGTAGGTCTCAGTCTTGCTTCAGATTCCGTTCAGTATGAACGTTAATCCTCGCATTTCATCTTGCTTCAAACATCGTTTACTAAAGACGTCAAAATGTAAGTCTCAGTCTTGCTTCAGATTCCATTCAGTATGAACGTTAATCCTAGCATTTATTTAATCTTGCTTCAAACATCGTTTACTAAAGACGTCAAAATGTAAGTCTCAGTCATGCTTCAGATTCCGTTCAGTATGAACGTTAAACCTCGCATTTATTTAATCTTGCCTCAAACATCGTTTACTAAAGACGCCAAAATGTAAGTCTCAGTCTTGCTTCAGATTCCATTCAGTATGAACGTTAATACTCGCATTTATTTAATCTTGCTTCAAACATCGTTTACTAAAGACGTCAAAATGTAAGTCTCAGTCTTGCTTCAGATTCTGTTCCGTATGAACATTAATCCTCGCATTTACTTAATCTTGCTTCAAACATCGTTTACTAAAGACGTCAAAATGTAAGTCTCAGTCTTGCTTCAGATTCCGTTCAGTATGAACGTTAATCCTCGCATTTATTTAATCTCGCTTCAAACATCGTTTACTAAAGACGTCAAAATGTAAGTCTCAGTCTTGCTTCAGATTCCGTTCAGTATGAACGTTAATCCTCGCATTTATTTAATTTTGTTTCAAACATCGTTTACTACAGACGTCAAAATGTAAGTCTCAGTCTTGCTTCAGATTCCATTCAGTATGAACGTTAATCCTCGCATTTATTTAATCTTGCTTCAAACATCGTTTACTAAAGACGTCAAAATGTAGGTCTCAGTCTTGCTTCAGATTCCGTTCAGTATGAATGTTAATCCTCGCATTTCATCTTGCTTCAAACATCGTTTACTAAAGACGTCAAAATGTAAGACTCAGTCTTGCTTCAGATTCCATTCAGTATGAACGTTAATCCTCGCATTTATTTAATCTTGCTTCAAACATCGTTTACTAAAGACGTCAAAATGTAAGTCTCAGACTTGCTTCAGATTCCGTTCAAGTATGAACGTTAATCCTCGCATTTATTTAATCTTGCTTCAAACATCGTTTACTAAAGACGTCAAAATGTAAGTCTCAGTCTTGCTTCAGATTTCGTTCAGTATGAACGTTAATCCTCGCATTTATATAATCTTGCTTCAAAGATTGTTTACTAAAGACGTCAAAATGTAAGTCTCAGTCTTGATCAGACTCCGTTCAGTATGAACGATAATCCTGCATTTATTAATTCTTGCATCAAAATATATGTCTCAGTCTTGCTTCAGATTCAGTTCAGTATGAACGTTAATCCTTGCATTTATTTAATCTTGCTTCAAACATCGTTTACTAAAGACGTCAAAATGTAAGTCTCAGTCTTGCTTCAGATTCCGTTCAGTATGAACGATAATTATCGCATTTATTTAATCTTGCTTCAAACATCGTTTACTAAAGACGTCAAAATGTAACTCTCAGTCTTGCTTCAGATTCCGTTCAGTATGAACGTTAATACTCGCATTTATTTAATCTTGCTTCAAACATCGTTTATTACAGACGTCAAAATGTAAGTCTCTGTCTTGCTTAGGATTCCATTCAGTATGAACGTTAATCCTCGCATTTATTTAATCTTGCTTCAAACATCGTTTACTAAAGACGTCAAAATGTAGGTCTCAGTCTTGCTTCAGATTCCATTCAGTATGAACGTTAATCCTCGCATTTATTTAATCTTGCTTCAAACATCGTTTACTAAAGACGTCAAAATGTAGGTCTCAGTCTTGCTTCAGATTCCGTTCAGTATGAACGTTAATGCTCGCATTTCATCTTGCTTCAAACATCGTGTACTAAAGACGTCAAAATGTAAGTCTCAGTCTTGCTTCAGAATCCGTTCAGTATGAACGATAATCCTGCATTTATTAATTCTTGCATCAAAATATATGTCTCAGTCTTGCTTCAGATTCAGTTCAGTATGAACGTTAATCCTTGCATTTATTTAATCTTGCTTCAAACATCGTTTACTAAAGACGTCAAAATGTAACTCTCAGTCTTGCTTCAGATTCCGTTCAGTATGAACGTTAATACTCGCATTTATTTAATCTTGCTTCAAACATCGTTTACTACAGACGTCAAAATGTAAGTCTCTGTCTTGCTTAGGATTCCATTCAGTATGAACGTTAATCCTCGCATTTATTTAATCTTGCTTCAAACATCGTTTACTAAAGACGTCAAAATGTAGGTCTCAGTCTTGCTTCAGATTCCATTCAGTATGAACGTTAATCCTCGCATTTATTTAATCTTGCTTCAAACATCGTTTACTACAGACGTCAAAATGTAAGTCTCAGTCTTGCTTCAGATTCCATTCAGTATGAACGTTAATCCTCGCATTTATTTAATCTTGCTTCAAACATCGTTTACTAAAGACGTCAAAATGTAGGTCTCAGTCTTGCTTCAGATTCCGTTCAGTATGAACGTTAATGCTCGCATTTCATCTTGCTTCAAACATCGTTTACTAAAGACGTCAAAATGTAAGTCTCAGTCTTGCTTCAGATTCCGTTCAGTATGAACGTTAATCCTCGCATTTATTTAATCTCGCTTAAAACATCGTTTACTAAAGACGTCAAAATGTAAGTCTCAGTCTTGCTTCAGATTCCGTTCAGTATGAACGTTATTCCTCGCAATTATTTAATCTTGCTTCAAAGATTGTTTACTAAAGACGTCAAAATGTAAGTCTCAGTCTTGCTTCAGATTCCGTTCAGTATGAACGTTAATCCTCGCATTTATTTAATCTTGCTTCAAACATCGTTTACTAAAGACGTCAAAATGTAAGTCTCAGTCTTGCTTCAGATTCCATTCAGTATGAACGTTAATCCTCGCATTTATTTAATCTTGCTTCAAACATCGTTTACTACAGACGTCAAAATGTAAGTCTCAGTCTTGCTTCAGATTCCATTCAGTATGAACGTTAATCCTCGCATTTATTTAATCTTGCTTCAAACATCGTTTACTAAAGACGTCAAAATGTAGGTCTCAGTCTTGCTTCAGATTCCATTCAGTATGAACGTTAATCCTCGCATTTATTTAATCTTGCTTCAAACATCGTTTCCTACAGACGTCAAAATGTAAGTCTCAGTCTTGCTTCAGATTCCATTCAGTATGAACGTTAACCCTCGCATTTATTTAATCTTGCTTCAAACATCGTTTACTAAAGACGTCAAAATGTAAGTCTCAGTCTTGCTTCAGAATCCATTCAGTATGAACGTTAATCCTCGCATTTATTTAATCTTGCTTCAAACATCGTTTACTAAAGACGTCAAAATGTAAGTCTCAGTCTTGCTTCAGATTCCGTTCAGTATGAACGTTAATCCTCGCATTTATTTAATCTTGCTTCAAAGATTGTTTACTAAAGACGTCAAAATGTAAGTCTCAGTCTTGCTTCAGATTCCGTTCAGTATGAACGTTAATCCTCGCATTTATTTAATTTTGTTTCAAACATCGTTTACTACAGACGTCAAAATATAAGTCTCAGTCTTGCTTCAGATTCCATGCAGTATGAACGTTATTCCTCGCATTTATTTAATCTTGCTTCAAACATCGTTTACTAAAGACGTCAAAATGTAGGTCTCAGTCTTGCTTCAGATTCCATTCAGTATGAACGTTAATCCTAGCATTTATTTAATCTTGCTTCAAGCATCGTTTACTAAAGACGTCAAAATGTAACTCTCAGTCTTGCTTCAGATTCCGTTCAGTATGAACGTTAATCCTCGCATTTATTTAATCTTGCTTCAAACATCGTTTACTAAAGACGTCAAAATGTAAGTCTCAGTCTTGCTTCAGATTCCATTCAGTATGAACGTTAATCCTCGCATTTATTTAATCTTGCTTCAAACATCGTTTACTACAGACGTCAAAATGTAAGTCTCAGTCTTGCTTCAGATTCCATTCAGTATGAACGTTAAACCTCGCATTTATTTAATCTTGCTTCAAACATCGTTTACTAAAGACGTCAAAATGTAGGTCTCAGTCTTGCTTCAGATTCCGTTCAGTATGAACGTTAATCCTCGCATTTCATCTTGCTTCAAACATCGTTTACTATGGACGTCAAAATGTAAGACTCAGTCTTGCTTCAGATTCCATTCAGTATGAACGTTAATCCTAGCATTTATTTAATCTTGCTTCAAACATCGTTTACTAAAGACGTCAAAATGTAAGTCTCAGTCTTGCTTCAGATTCCGTTCAGTATGAACGTTAACCCTCGCATTTATTTAATCTTGCTTCAAACATCGTTTACTAAAGACGTCAAAATGTAAGTCTCAGTCTTGCTTCAGATTCCATTCAGTATGAACGTTAATCCTCGCATTTATTTAATCTTGCTTCAAACATCTTTTACTAAAGACGTCAAAATGTAAGTTTCAGCCTTGCTTCAGATTCCATTCAGTATGAACGTTAATCATCGCATTTATTTAATCTTGCTTCAAACTTCGTTTACTAAAGACGTCAAAATGTAAGTCTCAGCCTTGCTTCAGATTCCATTCAGTATGAACGTTAATCCTCGCATTTATTTAATCTTGCTTCAAACATCGTTTACTAAAGACGTCAAAACGTAAGTCTCAGTCTTGCTTCAGATTCCATTCAGTATGAACGTTAATCCTAGCACTTATTTAATCTTGCTTCAAGCATCGTTTACTAAAGACGTCAAAATGTAACTCTCAGTCTTGCTTCAGATTCCGTTCAGTATGAACGTTAATCCTCGCATTTATTTAATCTTGCTTCAAACATCGTTTACTAAAGACGTCAAAATGTAAGTCTCAGTCTTGCTTCAGATTCCATTCAGTATGAACGTTAATCCTCGCATTTATTTAATCTTGCTTCAAACATCGTTTACTACAGACGTCAAAATGTAAGTCTCAGTCTTGCTTCAGATTCCATTCAGTATGAACGTTAATCCTCGCATTTATTTAATCTTGCTTCAAACATCGTTTACTAAAGACGTCAAAATGTAGGTCTCAGTCTTGCTTCAGATTCCATTCAGTATGAACGTTAATCCTCGCATTTATTTAATCTTGCTTCAAACAACGTTTACTACAGACGTCAAAATGTAAGTCTCAGTCTTGCTTCAGATTCCATTCAGTATGAACGTTAACCCTCGCATTTATTTAATCTTGCTTCAAAGATTGTTTACTAAAGACGTCAAAATGTAAGTCTCAGTCTTGCTTCAGATTCCATTCAGTATGAACGTTAATCCTCGCATTTATTTAATCTTGCTTCAAACATCGTTTACTAAAGACGTCAAAATGTAGGTCTCAGTCTTGCTTCAGATTCCATTCAGTATGAACGTTAATCCTAGCATTTATTTAATCTTGCTTCAAGCATCGTTTACTAAAGACGTCAAAATGTAACTCTCAGTCTTGCTTCAGATTCCGTTCAGTATGAACGTTAATCCTCGCATTTATTTAATCTTGCTTCAAACATCGTTTACTAAAGACGTCAAAATGTAAGTCTCAGTCTTGCTTCAGATTCCATTCAGTATGAACGTTAATCCTCGCATTTATTTAATCTTGCTTCAAACATCGTTTACTACAGACGTCAAAATGTAAGTCTCAGTCTTGCTTCAGATTCCATTCAGTATGAACGTTAATCCTCGCATTTATTTAATCTTGCTTCAAACATCGTTTACTAAAGACGTCAAAATGTAGGTCTCAGTCTTGCTTCAGATTCCGTTCAGTATGAACGTTAATCCTCGCATTTCATCTTGCTTCAAACATCGTTTACTATGGACGTCAAAATGTAAGACTCAGTCTTGCTTCAGATTCCATTCAGTATGAACGTTAATCCTCGCATTTATTTAATCTTGCTTCAAACATCGTTTACTAAAGACGTCAAAATGTAGGTCTCAGTCTTGCTTCAGATTCCGTTCAGTATGAACGTTAATCCTCGCATTTCATCTTGCTTCAAACATCGTTTACTATGGACGTCAAAATGTAAGACTCAGTCTTGCTTCAGATTCCATTCAGTATGAACGGTAATCCTAGCATTTATTTAATCTTGCTTCAAACATCGTTTACTAAAGACGTCAAAATGTAAGTCTCAGTCTTGCTTCAGATTCCGTTCAGTATGAACGTTAACCCTCGCATTTATTTAATCTTGCTTCAAACATCGTTTACTAAAGACGTCAAAATGTAAGTCTCAGTCTTGCTTCAGATTCCGTTCAGTATGAGCGTTAATCCTCGCATTTATTTAATTTTGTTTCAAACATCGTTTACTACAGACGTCAAAATGTAAGTCTCAGTCTTGCTTCAGATTCCATTCAGTATGAACGTTAATCCTCGCATTTATTTTATCTTGCTTCAAACGTCGTTTACTAAAGACGTCAAAATGTAAGTCTCAGTCTAGCTTCAGATTCCATTCAGTATGAACGTTAATCCTCGCATTTATTTAATCTTGCTTCAAACATCGTTTACTAAAGACGTCAAAATGTAAGTCTCAGTCTTGCTTCAGATTCCGTTCAGTATGAACGATAATCCTCGAAATTATTTAATCTTGCTTCAAACATCGTTTACTAAAGACGTCAAAATGTAAGTCTCAGTCTTGCTTCAGATTCCGTTCAGTATGAACGTTAATCCTCGCATTTCATCTAGCTTCAAACATCGTTTACTAAAGACGTCAAAATGTAAAACTCATTCTTGCTTCAGATTCCATTCAGTATGAACGTTAATCCTAGCATTTATTTAATCTTGCTTCAAACATCGTTTACCAAAGACGTCAAAATGTAAGTCTCAGTCTTGCTTCAGATTCCGTTCAGTATGAACGTTAATCCTCGCATTTATTTAATCTTGCTTCAAACATCGTTTACTACAGACGTCAAAATGTAAGTCTCAGTCTTGCTTCAGATTCCACTCAGTATGAACGTTAATCCTCGCATTTATTTAATCTTGCTTCAAACATCGTTTACTAAAGACGTCAAAATGTAGGTCTCAGTCTTGCTTCAGATTCCGTTCAGTATGAACGTTAATCCTCGCATTTCATCTTGCTTCAAACATCGTTTACTATGGACGTCAAAATGTAAGACTCAGTCTTGCTTCAGATTCCATTCAGTATGAACGTTAATCCTAGCATTTATTTAATCTTGCTTCAAACATCGTTTACTAAAGACGTCAAAATGTAAGTCTCAGTCTTGCTTCAGATTCCGTTCAGTATGAACGTTAACCCTGGCATTTATTTAATCTTGCTTCAAACATCGTTTACTAAAGACGTCAAAATGTAAGACACAGTCTTGCTTCAGATTCCATTCAGTATGAACGTTAATCCTAGCATTTATTTAATCTTGCTTTAAACATCGTTTACTAAAGACGTCAAAATGTAAGTCTCAGTCTTGCTTCAGATTCCGTTCAGTATGAACGTTAAACCTCGCATTTATTTAATCTTGCTTCAAACATTGTTTACTAAAGACGTCAAAATGTAAGTCTCAGTCTTGCTTCAGATTCCATTCAGTATGAACGTTAATCCTCGCATTTATTTAATCTTGCTTCAAACATCGTTTACTAAAGACGTCAAAATGTAAGTCTCAGTCTTGCTTCAGATTCCATTCAGTATGAACGTTAATCCTCGCATTTATTTAATCTTGCTTCAAACAGCGTTTACTAAAGACGTCAAAATGTAAGTCTCAGTCTTGCTTCAGATTCCATTCAGTATGAACGTTAAAACTCGCAGATAGTCTTGCTTCAAACATCGATTACTAAAGACGTCAAAATGTAAGTCTCAGTCTTGCTTCAGATTCCATTCAGTATGACCGTTAATCCTCGCATTTATTTAATCTTGCTTCAAACATCGTTTACTAAAGACGTCAAAATGTAAGTCTCAGTCTTGCTTCAGATTCCATTCAGTATGAACGTTAATCCTCGCATTTATTTATTCTTGCTTCAAACATCGTTTACTAAAGACGTCAAAATGTAAGTCTCAGTCTTGCTTCAGATTCCGTTCAGTATGAACGTTAATCCTCGCATTTATTTAATCTTGCTTCAAACATCGTTTACTAAAGACGTCAGAATGTAAGTCTCAGTCTTGCTTCAGATTCCATTCAGTATGAACGTTAATCCTCGCATTTATTTAATCTTGCTTCAAACATCGTTTACTAAAGACGTCAAAATGTAAGTCTCAGTCTTGCTTCAGATTCCATTCAGTATGAACGTTAAAACTCGCAGATAGTCTTGCTTCAAACATCGATTACTAAAGACGTCAAAATGTAAGTCTCAGTCTTGCTTCAGATTCCATTCAGTATGACCGTTAATCCTCGCATTTATTTAATCTTGCTTCAAACATCGTTTACTAAAGACGTCAAAATGTAAGTCTCAGTCTTGCTTCAGATTCCATTCAGTATGAACGTTAATCCTCGCATTTAATTATTCTTGCTTAAAACATCGTTTACTAAAGACGTCAAAATGTAAGTGTCAGTCTTGCTTCAGATTCTGTTCAGTATGAACGTTAATCCTCGCATTTATTTAATTTTGATTCAAACATCGTTTACTACAGACGTCAAAATGTAAGTCTCAGTCTTGCTTCAGATTCCATTCAGTATGAACGTTAATCCTCGCATTTATTTAATCTTGCTGCAAACATCGTTTACTAAAGACGTTAAAATGTAGGTCTCAGTCTTGCTTCAGATTCCGTTCAGTATGAACGTTAATCCTCGCATTTCATCTTGCTTCAAACATCGTTTACTACGGACGTCAAAATGTAAGACTCCGTCTTGCTTCAGATTCCGTTCAGTATGAACGTTAATCCTCTCATTTATTTAATCTTGCTTCAAACATCGTTTACTAAAGACGTCAAAATGTAAGTCTCAGTCTTGCTACAGATTCCATTCAGTATGAACGTTAAAACTCGCAGATAGTCTTGCTTCAAACATCGTTTACTAAAGATGTCAAAATGTAAGTCTCAGTCTTGCTTCAGATTCCGTTCAGTATAAACGTTAATCCTCGCATTTATTTAATCTTGCTTCAAACATCGTTTACTACAGACGTCAAAATGTAAGTCTCAGTCTTGCTTCAGATTCCGTTCAGTATGAACGTTAATCCTCGCATTTATTTAATTTTGTTTCAAACATCGTTTACTACAGACGTCAAAATGTAAGTCTCAGTCTTGCTTCAGATTCCATTCAGTATGAACGATAATCCTCGCATTTATTTAATCTTGCTTCAAACATCGTTTACTAAAGACGTCAAAATGTAGGTCTCAGTCTTGCTTCAGATTCCATTCAGTATGAACGTTAATCCTCGCATTTCATCTTGCTTCAAACATCGTTTACTAAAGACGTCAAAATGTAAGACTCAGTCTTGCTTCAGATTCCATTCAGTATGAACGTTAATCCTAGCATTTATTTAATCTTGCTTCGAACATCGTTTACTAAAGACGTCAAAATGTAAGTCTCGGTCTTGCTTCAGATTCCGTTCAGTATGAACGTTAAACCTCGCATTTATTTAATCTTGCTTCAAACATCGTTTACTAAAGACGTCAAAATGTAAGACTCAGTCTTGCTTCAGATTCCATTCAGTATGAACGTTAATCCTAGCATTTATTTAATCTTGCTTCAAACATCGTTTACTAAAGACGTCAAAATGTAAGTCTCAGTCTTGCTTCAGATTCCGTTCAGTATGAACGTTAATCCTCGCATTTATTTAATCTTGCTTCAAACATCGTTTACTACAGACGTCAAAATGTAAGTCTCTGTCTTGCTTAGGATTCCATTCAGTATGAACGTTAATCCTCGCATTTATTTAATCTTGCTTCAAACATCGTTTACTAAAGACGTCCAAATGTAAGTCTCAGTCTTGCTTCAGATTCCATTCAGTATGAACGTTAATCCTCGCATTTATTTAATCTTGCTTCAAACATCGTTTACTAAAGACGTCAAAATGTAAGTCTCAGTCTTGCTTCAGATTCCATTCAGTATGAACGTTAAAACTCGCAGATAGTCTTGCTTCAAACATCGTTTACTAAAGACGTCAAAATTTAAGTCTCAGTCTTGCTTCATATTCCATTCAGTATGAACGTTAATCCTCGCATTTATTTAATCTTGCTTCAAACATCGTTTACTAAAGACGTCAAAATGTAAGTCTCAGTCTTGCTTCAGATTCCATTCAGTATGAACGTTAATCCTCGCATTTAATTATTCTTGCTTCAAACATCGTTTACTAAAGACGTCAAAATGTAAGTGTCAGTCTTGCTTCAGATTCTGTTCAGTATGAACGTTAATCCTCGCATTTATTTAATTTTGTTTCAAACATCGTTTACTACAGACGTCAAAATGTAAGTCTCAGTCTTGCTTCAGATTCCATTCAGTATGAACGTTAATCCTCGCATCTATTTAATCTTGCTTCAAACATCGTTTACTAAAGACGTCAAAATGTAAGTCTCAGTCTTGCTTCAGATTCTGTTCAGTATAACCGTTAATCCTCGCATTTATTTAATTTTGTATCAAACATCGTTTACTACAGACGTCAAAATGTAAGTCTCAGTCTTGCTTCAGATTCCATTCAGTATGAACGTTAATCCTCGCATTTATTTAATCTTGCTTCAAATATCGTTTACTAAAGACGTCAAAATGTAGGTCTCAGTCTTGCTTCACATTCCGTTCAGTATGAACGTTAATCCTCGCATTTCATCTTGCTTCAAACATCATTTACTATGGGCGTCAAAATGTAAGACTCAGTCTTGCTTCAGATTCCATTCAGTATGAACGTTAATCATCGCATTTATTTAATCTTGCTTCAAACTTCGTTTACTAAAGACGTCAAAATGTAAGTCTCAGTCTTGCTTCAGATTCCATTCAGTATGAACGTTAATCCTCGCATTTATTTAATCTTGCTTCAAACATCGTTTACTAAAGACGTCAAAATGTAAGTCTCAGTCTTGCTTCAGATTCCATTCAGTATGAACGTTAATCCTCGCATTTATTTAATCTTGCTTCAAACATCGTTTACTAAAGACGTCAAAATGTAAGTCTTAGTCTTGCTTCAGATTCCATTCAGTATGAACGTTAATCCTCGCATTTCATCTTGCTTCAAACATCGTTTACTAAAGACGTCAAAATGTAAGACTCAGTCTTGCTTCAGATTCCATTCAGTATGAACGTTAATCCTAGCATTTATTTAATCTTGCTTCAAACATCGTTTACTAAAGACGTCAAAATGTAAGTCTCAGTCTTGCTTCAGATTCCGTTCAGTATGAACGTTAAATCTCGCATTTATTAAATCTTGCTTCAAACATCGTTTACTAAAGACGTCAAAATGTAAGACTCAGTCTTGCTTCAGATTCCATTCAGTATGAACGTTAATCCTAGCATTTATTTAAACTTGCTTCAAACATCGTTTACTAAAGACGTCAAAATGTAAGTCTCAGTCTTGCTTCAGATTCCATTCAGTATGAACGTTAAAACTCGCAGATAGTCTTGCTTCAAACATCGTTTACTAAAGACGTCAAAATGTAAGTCTCAGTTTTGCTTCAGATTCCATTCAGTATGAACGTTAATCCTCGCATTTATTTAATCTTGCTTCAAACATCGTTTACTAAAGACGTCAAAATGTAAGTCTCAGTCTTGCTTCAGATTCCATTCAGTATGAACGTTAATCCTCGCATTTAATTATTCTTGCTTCAAACATCGTTTACTAAAGACGTCAAAATGTAAGTGTCAGTCTTGCTTCAGATTCTGTTCAGTATGAACGTTAATCCTCGCATTTATTTAATTTTGTTTCAAACATCGTTTACTACAGACGTCAAAATGTAAGTCTCAGTCTTGCTTCAGATTCCATTCAGTATGAACGTTAATCCTCGCATCTATTTAATCTTGCTTCAAACATCGTTTACTAAAGACGTCAAAATGTAAGTCTCAGTCTTGCTTCAGATTCTGTTCAGTATAACCGTTAATCCTCGCATTTATTTAATTTTGTTTCAAACATCGTTTACTACAGACGTCAAAATGTAAGTCTCAGTCTTGCTTCAGATTCCATTCAGTATGAACGTTAATCCTCGCATTTATTTAATCTTGCTTCAAACATCGTTTACTAAAGACGTCAAAATGTAGGTCTCAGTCTTGCTTCACATTCCGTTCAGTATGAACGTTAATCCTCGCATTTCATCTTGCTTCAAACATCGTTTACTATGGGCGTCAAAATGTAAGACTCAGTCTTGCTTCAGATTCCATTCAGTATGAACGTTAATCATCGCATTTATTTAATCTTGCTTCAAACTTCGTTTACTAAAGACGTCAAAATGTAAGTCTCAGTCTTGCTTCAGATTCCATTCAGTATGAACGTTAATCCTCGCATTTATTTAATCTTGCTTCAAACATCGTTTACTAAAGACGTCAATATGTAAGTCTCAGTCTTGCTTCAGATTCCGTTCAGTATGAACGTTAATCATCGCATTTATTTAATCTTGCTTCAAACATCGTTTACTAAAGACGTCAAAATGTAAGTCTCAGTCTTGCTTCAGATTCCGTTCAGAATGAACGATAATCCTCGCATTTATTTAATCTTGCTTCAAACATCGTTTACTACAGACGTCAAAATGTAAGTCTCAGTCTTGCTTCAGATTCCGTTCAGTATGAACGTTAATCCTCGCATTTATTTAATCTTGCTTCAAACATCGTTTACTACAGACGTCAAAATGTAAGTCTCAGTCTTGCTTCAGATTCCGTTCAGTATGAACGTTAATCCTCGCATTTATTTAATCTTGCTTCAAACATCGTTTACTACAGACGTCAAAATGTAAGTCTCAGTCTTGCTTCAGATTCCGTTCAGTATGAACGTTAATCATCGCATTTATTTAATCTTGCTTCAAACATCGTTTACTAAAGACGTCAAAATGTAAGTCTCAGTCTTGCTTCAGATTCCGTTCAGTATGGACGTTAATCCTCGCATTTATTTAATCTTGCTTCAAACATCGTTTACTACAGACGTCAAAATGTAAGTCTCAGTCTTGCTTCAGATTCCGTTCAGTATGAACGTTAATCATCGCATTTATTTTATCTTGCTTCAAACATCGTTTACTAAAGACGTCAAAATGTAAGTCTCAGTCTTGCTTCAGATTCCGTTCAGAATGAACGTTAATCCTCGCATTTATTTAATCTTGCTTCAAACATCGTTTACTACAGACGTCAAAATGTAAGTCTCAGTCTTGCTTCAGATTCCGTTCAGTATGAACGTTAATCCTCGCATTTATTTAATCTTGCTTCAAACATCGTTTACTACAGACGTCAAAATGTAAGTCTCAGTCTTGCTTCAGATTCCGTTCAGTATGAACGTTAATCCTCGCATTTATTTAATCTTGCTTCAAACATCGTTTACTAAAGACGTCAAAATGTAGGTCTCAGTCTTGCTTCAGATTCCATTCAGTATGAACGTTAATCCTCGCATTTATTTAATCTTGCTTCAAACGTCGTTTACTAAAGACGTCAAAATGTAAGTCTCAGTCTTGCTTCAGATTCCGTTCAGTATGAACGTTAACCCTCGCATTTATTTAATCTTGCTTCAAACATCGTTTACTAAAGACGTCAAAATGTAAGTCTCAGTCTTGCTTCAGATTCCGTTCAGTATGAACTTAAAATCTCGCAGTTAGTGTTACTTCAAACTTCGTTTACTAAAGACGTCAAAAATGTAGGTCTAAGTCTTGCTTCAGTTTTCATTCAGTTTGAATATAAATGCTCGCAGTTAGTCTTGCTTCAATCTTCGTTTACTAAAGAGGTCAATATGTAAGTTTCAGTCTTGCTTCAGATTCCGTTCAGTATGAACGTTAATCCTCGCATTTATTTCATCTTGCTTCAAACAGCGTTTACTAAAGACGTCAAAATGTTGCATCAAACATCGTTTACTAAAGACGTCAAAATGTAAGTCTCAGTCTTGCTTCAAATTCCGTTCAGTATGAACGTTAATCCTCGCATTTATTTAATCTTGCTTCAAACATCGTTTACTAAAGACATCTAAATGTAAGTCTCAGTCTTGCTTCAGATTCCGTTCAGTATGAACTTTAATCCTTGCAATTATTTAATCTGGCTTCAAACATCGTTTACTAAAGACGTCAAAATATTGCTTCAAACATCGTTTACTAAAGACGTCAAAATGTAAGTCTCAGTCTTGCTTCAGATTCCATTCAGTATGAACGTTAATCCTCGCATTTATTTAATCTTGCTTCAAACATCGTTTACTAAAGACGTCAAAATGTAAGTCTCAGTCTTGCTTCAGATTCCATTCAGTATGAACGTTAATCATCGCATTTATTTAATCTTGCTTCAAACTTCGTTTACTAAAGACGTCAAAATGTAAGTCGCAGTCTTGCTTCAGATTCCATTCAGTATGAACGTTAATCCTCGCATTTATTTAATCTTGCTTCAAACATCGTTTACTAAAGACGTCAAAATGTAAGTCTCAGTCTTGCTTCAGATTCCATTCAGTATGAACGTTAATCCTCGCATTTATTTAATCTTGCTTCAAACATCGTTTACTAAAAACGTCAAAATGTAAGTCTCAGTCTTGCATCAGATTCCGTTCAGAATGAACGTTAATCCTCGCATTTATTTAATCTTGCTTCAAACATCGTTTACTACAGACGTCAAAATGTAAGTCTCAGTCTTGCTTCAGATTCCGTTCAGTATGAACGTTAATCCTCGCATTTATTTAATTTTGTTTCAAACATCGTTTACTACAGACGTCAAAATGTAAGTCTCAGTCTTGCTTCAGATTCCATTCAGTATGAACGTTAATCCTCGCATTTATTTAATCTTGCTTCAAACGTCGTTTACTAAAGACGTCAAAATGTAAGTCTCAGTCTTGCTTCAGATTCCGTTCAGTATGAACGTTAACCCTCGCATTTATTTAATCTTGCTTCAAACATCGTTTACTAACGACGTCAAAATGTAAGTCTCAGTCTTGCTTCAGATTCCGTTCAGTATGAACGTTAATCCTGGCATTTATTTAATTTTGTTTCAAACATCGTTTACTACAGACGTCAAAATGTAAGTCTCAGTCTTGCTTCAGATTCCATTCAGTATGAACGTTAATCCTCGCATTTATTTAATCTTGCTACAAACGTCGTTTACTAAAGACGTCAAAATGTAGGTCTCAGTCTTGCTTCAGATTCCGTTCAGTATGAACGTTAATCCTCGCATTTCATCTTGCTTCAAACATCGTTTACTAAAGACGTCAAAATGTAAGTCTCAGTCTTGCTTCAGATTCCGTTCAGTATGAACGTTAACCCTCGCATTTATTTAATCTTGCTTCAAACATCGTTTACTAAAGACGTCAAAATGTAAGTCTCAGTCTTGTTTCAGATTCCGTTCAGTATGAACTTAAAATCTCGCAGTTAGTGTTACTTCAAACTTCGTTTACTAAAGACGTCAAAAATGTAGGTCTCAGTCTTGCTTCAGTTTTCTTTCAGTTTGAATATAAATGCTCGCAGTTAGTCTTGCTTCAATCTTCGTTTACTAAAGAGGTCAATATGTAAGTTTCAGTCTTGCTTCAGATTCCGTTCAGTATGAACGTTAATCCTCGCATTTATTTCATCTTGCTTCAAACAGCGTTTACTAAAGACGTCAAAATGTTGCATCTAACATCGTTTACTAAAGACGTCAAAATGTAAGTCTCAGTCTTGCTTCAAATTCCGTTCAGTATGAACGTTAATCCTCGCATTTATTTAATCTTGCTTCAAACATCGTTTACTAAAGACATCTAAACGTAAGTCTCAGTCTTGCTTCAGATTCCGTTCAGTATGAACTTTAATCCTTGCAATTATTTAATCTGGCTTCAAACATCGTTTACTAAAGACGTCAAAATGTAAGTCTCAGTCTTGCTTCCGATTCCGATCAGTATGAACGTTAATCCCCGCATTTATTTAATCTTGCTTCAAAGCTTGTTTACTAAAGACGTCAAAATGTAAGTCTCAGTCTTGCTTCAAATTCCATTCAGTATGAACGTTAATCCTCGAATTTATTTAATCTTGCTTCAAACATCGTTTAATAAAGACGTCAAAATGTAAATTTAAGTGTTGCTTTCAGATTCCGGTCAGAATAAACTTAAAATCTCGCAGTTAGTGTTACTTCAAACTTCGTTTACTAAAGACGTCAAAAATGTAGGTCTCAGTCTTGCTTCAGATTCCGTTCAGTATGAACGTTAATCCTCGCATTTATTTAATCTTGCTTCAAACATCGTTTACTAAAGACATCAAAATGTAAGTCTCAGTTTTGCTTCAGTTTCCGTTCAGTATGAACGTTAATCCTCGCATTTAATCTTGCTTCAAACATCGTTTACTAAAGACGTCAAAATGTAAATTTAAGTGTGGCTTTCAGATTCCGGTCAGTATGAACTTAAAATCTCGCAGTTAGTGTTACTTCAAACTTCGTTTACTAAATACGTCAAAATGTAAGTCTCAATCTTGCTTCAGTTTTCGTTCAGTTTGAATATAAAAGCGCGCAGTTAGTTTTGCTTCAAACTTCGTTTACTAAAGAGGTCAATATGTAAGTTTCAGTCTTGCTTCAGTTTTCGTTCAGTTTGAATATAAAAGATCGCAGTTAGTCTTGCTTCAAACTTCGTTTACTAAAGAGGTCAATATGTAAGTCTCAGTCTTGCTTCAGTTTTCGTTCAGTATGAACGTTAAAAAAAATCTGTTAGTTGTTCGAATCCTGTTAACCATGGAGGTTAAAATGTTTCGCTATTCTTTATTACGGAAATCAAGATTCACAGTCTCTCAAGTACTATGTTAGTGTATTTACTTCACAAGATCTTAAATTCTTTTCTTCTATTTCCAAAATTCTCTAAATTAATTATGTTCTAATCTTATTCTTATTTATTCAAGTTTTTTATATTCTTATTTAATTCAAGTAGTCAAAATGTCACTCTCATTCTTTCTATTTATATCTTTCTCTATTTCTGTTGTTTACTACTTCGTTCGTCCCCCATTCAGATATAATGTAACAGCTTAAAGACTGTATGGATTTCTATTACAAGTTCTATCTACGGTATGTAATAGGAGCACGAATAAAGACGAAAACCACACGATGGTGAGTAGCCGTCATGTTCTTTACAATAAGGAAGTGAAAGACTCTAGCACGTTCGCTACCGCAATGTTAACAAAATAACTATTGGTATAGACCAGCCGGCTCACATATGCGCCGTACGGTTTCTCGTCCTGGACCGAGGGCTCACATATGCGCCGCTCTGGGTAGTTGGAATGGACCGGCAGCTCATTTTTGCGACAATGTTTGCGTGTTACTTTTATTCATCTGACAAATCAGTGGTTTATTTTAACGGTTTGTTATATTCGTATCGGACTATAGACATGTCTGACCTTAATGTGGGACATTTGGTTTCTCAGTTATCAAGGTCAATGACGTCAAAATGCTTCTGACACATTGTTTATTCCTTCGTGCACCATTCTTCCATTAGAATCCCAAAGAATGTATTCTAAATGGCATTTATCAACACAGGATTTAACCTGTCACAAGTGATGAGTGCGTTTGTAAATATTCCGTTGGCCTACTGTATATGGAATACAAAGGTAAACATATTTTGTCTTTGAAACAATATTGTTTATGTCAGCATCTTTTCAATAAGATATGTTGCCTATATAAGCAATCTGTCTAGCATGACTAGCAAAGACAAGTTAGTTGGGAGTTTGTTGATATAAGTCTTTGTATGACATTTCTGTTTTTACGTGTATATAGTGTTATTTCTAATATATTACACAACTAGGCCCTGTTTTATGTGAGTTGGAAAATGTAATAGCCAATATACTTATTATAATTTATTAAATTTTACATACTTTTAAAAATTTGTTATCATCAAAATCATATTTGGTTTCGGATTTGAAGGGCTACACTGTAGTACCTCATACGTGGGAAGCCCGTAACATGATAAGATTTTCATGCTATAGACCGACCGTCTCACATATGCGCCATCCTTAAAAAAACACTAAAACAGCATAAAAAATATACAACAAACACACATACGCCAAGAGTTTGTATGGAGTAAAATAAGTCGTTATAACAACTTTCCACTTTTGGTCTGTATAGAAGGTCAGGCCCACGTTAACTGGTCTGTGTGGAAAGATCGAATTCTTACCGCCGTTCCTTCGTGAAAAACCAGACGGGGCATATATGCGCCGCTCGGTAGCGAACGTGCTAGGTTGGTGAGACCCAAAGCTGTGAGCGTCTTAGTTGGCGAGTACGCCAGAGTATTCTAAACGCAATGAAGTGAGTAGTCATCGTGACATTACAACAAATTACCTTCTGTCCATTCGTACTAAGGTACAGTGCTTAAGCACATTTCGTAAGACGTACAATTTCTAGTTTTATTTCTATTTCTATGTCAAATATCCAGGGCAGTGGATTCTGAGATATTTTTTAGTTCTATTTCTGTGTCCTGTTCTATGCCTATGTTTGTACGAGCTAGAACCTTCATATTGGAAGATGAAGCTGAGCGAAGTCTTACAGAATGACAATGATTAGAAGTTTCAAACCCTGTTCTTTATTAGATTAATTATGATTTATTTCTATTTCTATTTCAGGAGATGAAAAGTTTCTATTTCTATTTGTATGTCAAATATCCAGGACAGTGGATTCTGAGATATTTTTTTAGTTCTATTTCTGTATCCAGTTCTATGCCTATGTTTGTACGAGCTAGAACCTTCATAGTGGAAGATGAAGCTGCGCGCCGTCTTACAGAATGACAATGATTAGAAGTTTCAAACCCTGTTCTTTATTAGATTAATTATGATTTATTTCTATTTCTATTTCGGGAAATGAAAAGTTTCTATTTCTATTTCAAGATCTAAATACATCACAAAGGATATGCCAAGTGATAGTCGTTGATAATTAACTAAGAGAGAATTCAAGTTCTTATTTCAATTTCATGAAGAAAGATTAATTAGTTCCTGATATGTATATTACAGTATTTCTATTTCCTATATCTATAACAGGGATTTCTAATATCAACTTAAATAAAGTTGAATAAATAAACTTAAATAAATAATATCAATAATATAAAGTACTAATTCAAATCGTTCTTTCATATTAGACTCAAAAGTTGAACTTATCAAAGTAAATAAATACAAATACAACTTCTTTTCTCAAGGGTTTTACATTTTCCCTATAAAGAATAGATAGTAGCAGCGATTACCTCTAATTAACCTCCAATCAACAATTCAAAGATTCTACATTGACAAGCAACGCCGGCATAGATCCAATCCCGTTATATCACATTGACGGCGACGCATTAGCAGCACCATATAACATTGGTGTCCGTGGTGGAAAATCAGCGGGAACATCACAAATTGGTAACAAGCAACGACAAAAGAGAAAACATCACACTATTACTTTGCTTGTACAATACCATTCGTGCCTAAATGATATATCCAAAAATATCTGATATTATAAAAACTTTTGATGAATCAAAAAATACCTGATATTATAAAAACTTTTGATTAATCAAAAAATACAGTGTTTTCTAAATACAGTGTTTAGAATGTCCCTTCTCCAAACCGTATCATACGCTTTTAAGAGTCAAAATGTAAAATGAAAAAGTATTTGACGCAAGACATCAAACAAAACTTAACTAACAAAACCAATTCTATTTGCCTCATTAACAAAACCAATTAACCAAATAACCAACGTCTGGAATTAAATTGTTCATGAATTAGAAGGAAGTAGGTTTCTTATATTGCTTGCATAGAGACTTGTGTCACTTGTGCAAGAAGACCGGTCGAAAGCTAACACAATTGTTTGTTTACCTTGTTTAGGTTGGGAAACGACTATTGATTTTAACCAAGAATCGGAAATGTCATGTTGCCAAATAAACAGTTGTATGTATGAAGACAAACTGGCCTGGATTATGGGGGAGTGTATATGTCATCTGTACTACATCAGTTTCCCGCTGTGTCCAAAATACCTGTAGTAAATAAATATAAATTATCATCAATAGCCAACAAACAATTCATATCTAGTGACACCAAGTTTTATTTAAAAAAACTCGATCAATATTGGCTCTAAACAATGGTTCCTTTTCAGGAAATTATCAATTTTAGTAAATCCCAACCACTCTACAAAGACAGATTATACCATCAGTCGCTTGACCGTTGAAAATTTCTCTAGTTTGACCGTCGTAACAATCTCTAGCTTGACCGTTGTAATAACCTCTAGGTTTGCCGTTGTAAATAATCTCTAGCTTGAGCGTTGTAATAACCTCTAGCGTTACCGTTGTAATAGTATCTAGCATCACAGTTGTAATAATCTCTAGCTTGAAAGATGTAATCATCTCTAGCTTGAACATTTTTACAATCTCTAGCTTGAACAGCTGTAATAATCTCTACTTTGACCGTTGTAATAATCTCTAGCTTGAACGTTGTAACAATCTCTGGCTTCACAGTTGTAACAATCTATGGCTTCACAGTTGTAATAATCTCCAGCTTGACCGTTGTAATAATCTCTAGCTTGACCGTTGTAACAATCTCTGGCTTCACGGTTGTAACAATCTCTAGCTTGACCGTTGTAATAATCTCTAGCTTGTCCGTTGTAATAATCTCTAGCTTGACCGTTGTAATAAACTCTAACTTCACCGTTGTAACAATCTCTAGTTTGACCGTTGTAACAATCTCGGGATTCACGATTGTAAGAAACTCTAGCTTGTCCGTTGTAATAATCTCTAGCTTGACCGTTGTCACAATCTCTGGCTTCACAGTTGTAACAATCTCTGGCTTCACAGTTGTAACAATCTTTAGCTTGTACGTTGTAATAATCTCTAGCTTGACATTTGTAACAATCTCTAGCTTCACAGTTGTAACAATCTCTAGCTTGACCGTTGTAATAATCTCTAGCTTGTCCGTTGTAATAATCTCTAGCTTGACCGTTGTAATAATATCTAGCATGACCGTTGTAATAATCTCCGGCTAGACCGTTGTCACAGTCTCTGGATTCACAGTTGTAACAATCTCTAGCTTCACAGTTGTAACAATCTCTAGCTTGTACGTTGTAATAATCTCTAGCTTGACCGTTGTAATAATTTCTAGCTTCACCGTTGTAACAATCTCTAGCTTGACCGTTGTAACAATCTCTAGCTTGTCCGTTGTAATAATCTCTAACTTGTCCGTAGTAATAATCTCTAGCTTGACCGTTGTAATAATCTCTAGCTTCAACGTTGTAACAATCTCTAGCTTGACTGTTGTAAAAATCTCTGATTTCACGGTTGAAACAAACTCTAGCTTGTCCGTTGTAATAATCTGTAACTTGACCGTTGTCACAACCTCTGGCTTCACAGTTGTAACAATCTCTAGCTTGACCGTTGTAATATTCTCTAGCTGTACCTTTGTCACAATCTCTGTCTTCACAGTTGTAACAATCTCTGGATTCACAGTTGTAACTATCTCTAGCTTTAACGTTGTAATAATCTCTGGCTTCATGGTTGTAATAATCTCTAGATTGGCCGTTGTAATAATCTCTAGCTTGAACGTTGTAATAATCTATAGCTTGAACGTTGTAACAACCTCTGGCTTAACAGTTATAACGATCTCTGACTTCACAGTTGTAATAATCTCTAGCTTGACCGTTGTAAAAGTCTCAGGTTTCACAGTTGTAACAATCACTAGCTTGACCGTTGTAATAATCTCTAGCTTGTAAAGTTATAATAATCTCTAGCTTGAACGTTGTAACAACCTCTGGCTTAACAGTTGTAACAATCTCTTGCTTGTAAAGTTATAATAATCTCTAGCTTGAACGTTGTAACAATCTCTGGCTTCACAGTTGTAATAATCTCTAGCTTGACCGTTGTAAAAGATTTCACAGTTGTAACAATCTCTAGCTAGTCCGTTGTAATAATCTCTAGCTTGACCGTTGTAACAATCTCTGGCTTCACAGTTGTAACAATCACAACAGTCAAGCGACCGTTGTAATAATCTCTAGCTTGTAAAGTTATAATAATCTCTAGCTTGAACGTTGTAACAACCTCTGGCTTAACAGTTGTAACAATCTCTTGCTTGTAAAGTTATAATAATCTCTAGCTTGAACGTTGTAACAACCTCTGACTTCACAGTTGTAACAATCTCTAGCTTGACCGTTGTAATAATCTCTGACTTCACAGTTGTAACAATCACTAGCTTGACCTTTGTAATAATCTCTAGCTTCACGGTTGTAATAATCTCTAGTTTGACCGTTGTAATAATCTAAAGCTTGAACGTTGTAATAATCTCTTGCTTGAACGTTGTAACAACTTCTGGCTTGACAGTTGTTACGATCTCTGGTTTCACAGTTGTAATAATCTCTAGCTTGACCGTTGTAAAAGTCTCAGGTTTCACAGTTGTAACAGTCTCTAGCTTGTCCGTTGTAATAATCTCTAGCTCGACCGTTGTCACAATCTCTGGCTTCACAGTTGTAATAATCTCTAGCTTGACCGTTGTAAAAGGTTTCACAGTTGTAACAATCTCTAGCTTGTCCGTTGTAATAATCTCTAGCTTGAACGTTGTCACAATCTCTGGCTTCACAGTTGTAACAATCTCTGGCTTCACAGTTGTAACAATATCTAGCTTCACAGTTGTATCAATCTCTGGCTTCACAGTTGTAACAATATCTAGCTAAATAATAAATACAAAAATACCTCTTAACCACAAACGTTTGTGGTCAAGAGGTTTTTGTGTATTAATTATTAAATTCCACAGTATATTCCTAATATATAGTAATCTCTAGCTTGACCGTTGTAACAATCTCTACCTTGAACATTTTAATAATCTCTAGCTTGACCGTTGTCACAATCTCTGGCTTCACAGTTGTATCAATCTCTGGCTTCATCGTTGTAACAATCTCTAGCTAAATAATAAATACACAAAAACCTCTTAACCACAAACGTTTGTGGTTAAGAGGTTTTTGTGTATTAATTGTTAAATTCAACCACAGTATATTCTTAATAAATAGTAATCTCTAGCTTGACCGTTGTAATAATCTCTACCTTGAACATTGTAATAATCTCTAGTTTGACCGTTGTAACAATCTCTAGCTTGACCGTTGTCACAACCTCTGAATTCACGGTTGTAACAAACTCTGGCTTGTTCATTGCAATATTCTCTAGCTTGACCGTTGTCACAATCTATGGCTTCACAGTTGTAACTATCTCTGGCTTCACAGTTGTACCAATCTCTCGCTTGAACATTGTATCAATCTCTGGCTTCATGGTTGTAATAATCTCTAGTTTGATCGTTGTAATAATCTCTAGCTTGAAAGTTGTAACAATCTCTGGCTTCACAGTTGTAACAATCTCTGGCTTCACAGTTGTAATAATCTCTAGATTGATCGTTGTAATAATCTCTAGCGTGTCCGTTGTAATAATCTCTAGCTTGTCCGTAGTAATAATCTCTAGCTTCAACGTTGTAACAATCTCTAGGTTGACCGTTGTAATAATCTCTAGCTTGACCGTTGTCACAATCTCTGGATTCACGGTTGTAACACACTCTAGCTTGTCCATTGTAATAATCTCTAGCTGTACCTTTGTCACAATCACTGTCTTCACAGTTGTAACAATCTCTGGATTCACAGTTGTAACTATCTCTAGCTTGAACGTTGTAATAATCTCTGGCTTCATGGTTGTAATAATCTCTAGATTTACCGTTGTAATAATCTCTAGCTTGAACGTTGTAATAATCTATAGCTTGAACGTTGTAACAACCTCTGGCTTAACAGTTATAACGATCTCTGATTTCACAGTTGTAATAATCTCTAGCTTGACCGTTGTAAAAGTCTCAGGTTTCACAGTTGTAACAATCTCTAGCTGGTCCGTTGTAATAATCTCTTGCTCGACCGTTGTCACAATATCTGGCTTCACAGTTGTAATAATCTCTAGCTTGACCGATGTAAAAGGCTTCACAGTTGTAACAATCTTTAGCTTGTCCGTTGTAATAATCTCTAGCTTGAACGTTGTCACAATCTCTGGCTTCAGAGTTGTAACAATCTCTGGCTTCACAGTTGTAATAATCTCTAGCTTAACCGTTGTAAAAGGTTTCACAGTTGTAACAATCTCTAGCTTGTCCGTTGTAATAATCTCTAGCTTGACCGTTGTAACAATCTCTGGCTTCACAGTTGTAACAATCACTAGCTTGACCGTTGTAATAATCTCTAGCTTGTAAAGTTATAATAATCTCTAGCTTGAACGTTGTAACAACCTCTGGCTTAACAGTTGTAACAATCTCTTGCTTGTAAAGTTATAATAATCTCTAGCTTGAACGTTGTAACAATCTCTGGCTTCACAGTTGTAATAATCTCTAGCTTGACCGTTGTAAAAGATTTCACAGTTGTAACAATCTCTAGCTAGTCCGTTGTAATAATCTCTAGCTTGACCGTTGTAACAATCTCTGGCTTCACAGTTGTAACAATCACAACAGTCAAGCGACCGTTGTAATAATCTCTAGCTTGTAAAGTTATAATAATCTCTAGCTTGAACGTTGTAACAACCTCTGGCTTAACAGTTGTAACAATCTCTTGCTTGTAAAGTTATAATAATCTCTAGCTTGAACGTTGTAACAACCTCTGACTTCACAGTTGTAACAATCTCTAGCTTGACCATTGTAATAATCTCTAGCTTGACCGTTGTAACAATCTCTGGCTTCACAGTTGTAACAATCACTAGCTTGACCTTTGTAATAATCTCTAGCTTCACGGTTGTAATAATCTCTAGTTTGACCGTTGTAATAATCTATAGCTTGAACGTTGTAATAATCACTTGCTTGAACGTTGTAACAACTTCTGGCTTGACAGTTGTTACGATCTCTGGTTTCACAGTTGTAATAATCTCTAGCTTGACCGTTGTAAAAGTCTCAGGTTTCACAGTTGTAACAGTCTCTAGCTTGTCCGTTGTAATAATCTCTAGCTCGACCGTTGTCACAATCTCTGGCTTCACAGTTGTAATAATCTCTAGCTTGACCGTTGTAAAAGGTTTCACAGTTGTAACAATCTCTAGCTTGTCCGTTGTAATAATCTCTAGCTTGAACGTTGTCACAATCTCTGGCTTCACAGTTGTAACAATCTCTGGCTTCACAGTTGTAACAATATCTAGCTTCACAGTTGTATCAATCTCTGGCTTCACAGTTGTAACAATATCTAGCTAAATAATAAATACAAAAATACCTCTTAACCACAAACGTTTGTGGTCAAGAGGTTTTTGTGTATTAATTATTAAATTCCACAGTATATTCCTAATATATAGTAATCTCTAGCTTGACCGTTGTAACAATCTCTACCTTGAACATTTTAATAATCTCTAGCTTGACCGTTGTCACAATCTCTGGCTTCACAGTTGTATCAATCTCTGGCTTCATTGTTGTAACAATCTCTAGCTAAATAATAAATACACAAAAACCTCTTAACCACAAACGTTTGTGGTTAAGAGGTTTTTGTGTATTAATTGTTAAATTCAACCACAGTATATTCTTAATAAATAGTAATCTCTAGCTTGACCGTTGTAATAATCTCTACCTTGAACATTGTAATAATCTCTAGCTTGACCGTTGTCACAACCTCTGGATTCACGGTTGTAACAAACTCTGGCTTGTTCATTGTAATATTCTCTAGCTTGACCGTTGTCACAATCTATGGCTTCACAGTTGTAACTATCTCTGGCTTCACAGTTGTAACAATCTCTAGCTTGAACATTGTATCAATCTCTGGCTTCATGGTTGTAATAATCTCTAGTTTGATCGTTGTAATAATCTCTAGCTTGAAAGTTGTAACAATCTCTGGCTTCACAGTTGTAACAATCTCTGGCTTCACAGTTGTAATAATCTCTAGATTGATCGTTGTAATAATCTCTAGCGTGTCCGTTGAAATAATCTCTAGCTTGTCCGTAGTAATAATCTCTAGCTTCAACGTTGTAACAATCTCTAGCTTGACCGTTGTAATAATCTCTAGCTTGACCGTTGTCACAATCTCTGGATTCACGGTTGTAACACACTCTAGCTTGTCCATTGTAATAATCTCTAGCTGTACCTTTGTCACAATCTCTGTCTTCACAGTTGTAACAATCTCTGGATTCACAGTTGTAACTATCTCTAGCTTGAACGTTGTAATAATCTCTGGCTTCATGGTTGTAATAATCTCTAGATTTACCGTTGTAATAATCTCTAGCTTGAACGTTGTAATAATCTATAGCTTGAACGTTGTAACAACCTCTGGCTTAACAGTTATAACGATCTCTGACTTCACAGTTGTAATAATCTCTAGCTTGACCGTTGTAAAAGTCTCAGGTTTCACAGTTGTAACAATCTCTAGCTGGTCCGTTGTAATAATCTCTTACTCGACCGTTGTCACAATCTCTGGCTTCACAGTTGTAATAATCTCTAGCTTGACCGTTGTAAAAGGCTTCACAGTTGTAACAATCTTTAGCTTGTCCGTTGTAATAATCTCTAGCTTGAACGTTGTCACAATCTCTGGCTTCAGAGTCGTAACAATCTCTGGCTTCACAGTTGTAATAATCTCTAGCTACACAGTTGTATCAATCTCTGGTTTCACAGTTGTAACAATCTATGGCTTCACAGTTGTAATCATCTCTAGCTTGACCGTTGTAAAAGGTTTTACAATTGTAACAATCTGTAGCTTGTCCGTTGTAATAATCTCTAGCTCGAACGTTGTCACAATCTCTGGCTTCACAGTTGTAACAAACACTAGCTTGGCCTTTGTCATAATCTCTGGCTTCACGGTTGTAATAATCTCTAGTTTGACCGTTGTAATAATCTATAGCTTGAACGTTGTAATAATCTCTTGCTTGAACGTTGTAACAACCTCTGGCTTAACAGTTGTAACGATCTCTGGCTTCACAGTTGTAATAATCTCTAGTTTGTCCGTTGTAAGTCTCAGGTTTCACAGTTGTAACAATCTCTAGCTTGTCCGTTGTAATAATCTCTATCTCGACCGTTGTCACAATCTCTGGCTTCACAGTTGTAATAATCTCTAGTTTGATCGTCGTAATAATCTCTAGCTTGAAAGTTGTAACAATCTCTGGCTTCACAGTTGTAATAGTCTCTAGCTCGAATGTTGTCACAATCTCTGGCTTCACAGTTGTAACAATCTCTGACTTCACAGTTGTAAGAATCTCTAACTTGACCATTGTAATAATCTCTAGCTTGACCGTTGTAACAATCTCTGGCTTCACAGTTGTAATAATCTCTAGCTTGACCTTTGTAATAATCTCTGGCTTCACGGTTGTAATAATCTCTAGTTTGACCGTTGTAATAATTTCAAGCTTGAAAGTTGTAACAATCTCTAGCTTCACAGTTGTAACAATCTCTGGCTTCACAGTTGTAATAATCTCTAGCTTGACCTTTGTAATAATCTCTGGCTTCACGGTTGTAATAATCTCTAGTTTGACCGTTGTAATAATTTCTAGCTTGAAAGTTGTAACAATCTCTAGCTTCACAGTTGTAATAGTCTCTAGCTCGAATGTTGTCACAATCTCTGGCTTCACAGTTGTAACAATCTCTGACTTCACAGTTGTAATAATCTCTAGCTTGACCTTTGTAATAATCTCTGGCTTCACGGTTGTAATAATCTCTAGTTTGACCGTTGTAATAATTTCTAGCTTGAAAGTTGTAACAATCTCTAGCTTCACAGTTGTAATAGTCTCTAGCTCGAATGTTGTCACAATCTCTGGCTTCACAGTTGTAACAATCTCTGACTTCACAGTTGTAATAATCTCTAGCTTGACCTTTGTAATAATCTCTGGCTTCACGGTTGTAATAATCTCTAGTTTGACCGTTGTAATAATTTCTAGCTTGAAAGTTGTAACAATCTCTAGCTTCACAGTTGTAACAATCTCTGGCTTCACAGTTGTAATCATCTCTAGCTTGACCGTTGTAATAATCTCTAGTTTAATGGTTGTAATAATCTCTAGCTTGTCCGTTTTTATAATCTCTAGCTTGTCCGTAGTAATAATCTCTAGCTTCAACGTTGTAACAATCTCTAGCTTGACCGTTGTAAAAATCTCTGATTTCACGGTTGTAACAAACTCTAGCTTGACCGTTGTAATATCTAGCATGACCGTTGTAACAATCTACGGCTAGATCGTTGTTACAGTCTCTGGATTCACAGTTGTAACAATCTCTGGCTTCACAGTTGTAACAATCTCTAGCTTGTACGTTGTAATAATCTCTAGCTTGACATTTGTAACAATCTCTAGCTTGTACTTAGTAATAATCTATATCTTGACCGTTGTAATAATCTCTAGCTTCACCGTTGTAACAATCTCTAGCTTGACCGTTGTAACAATCTCTAGCTTGACCTTTGTAATAATCTCTAGCTTGTCCGTAGTAATAATCTCTAGCTTCAACGTTGTAACAATCTCTAGCTTGACCGTTGTAAAAATCTCTGATTTCACAGTTGTAACAAACTCTAGCTTGTCCGTTGTAATAATCTGTAGCTTGACCGTTGTCACAATCTCTGGCTTCACAGTTGTAACAATCTCTAGCTTGACCGTTGTAATAATCTCTGGATTCACGGTTGTAATAATCTCTAGTTTGACCGTTGTAATAATCTATAGCTTGAACGTTGTAATAATCTCTAGCTTGAACGCTGTAACAACCTCTGGCTTAACAGTTATAACAATCTCTGGCTTCACAGTTGTAATAATCTCTAGCTTGAACGTTGTAAAAGTATCAGGTTTCACAGTTGTAACAATCTCTAGCTGGTCCGTTGTAATAATCTCTAGCTCGACCGTTGTCACAATCTCTGGCTTCACAGTTGTAATAATCTTTAGCTTGACCGTTGTAAAAGGTTTCACAGTTGTAACAATCTTTAGCTTGTCCGTTGTAATAATCTCTAGCTTGAACGTTGTCACAATCTCTGGCTTTAAAGTTGTAACAATCTCTGGCTTCACAGTTGTAACAATCTCTACCTTGACCGTTGTAATAATCTCTAGCTTGACCGTTGTAACAACCTCTGGCTTCACAGTTGTAACAATCTCTGGCTTCAAAGTTGTAATAATCTCTAGCTTGACCGTTGTAAAAGGTTTCACAGTTGTAAAAATCTCTAGCTTGTCCGTTGTAATATTCTCTAGCTTGCCCGTTGTAACAATATCTGGCTTTACAGTTGTAACAATCACTAGCTTGACCGTTGTAATAACCTCTAGCTTGACCGTTGTAACAATCTCTAGCTTCACAGTTGTAACAATCTCTAGCTTGTAAAGTTATAATAATCTCTAGCTTGAACGTTGTAACAATCTCTGGTTTCAAAGTTGTAATCATCTCTAGCTTGACCGTTGTAAAAGGTTTCACAATTGTAACAATCTGTAGCTTGTCCGTTGTAATAATCTCTAGCTCGAACTTTGTCACAATCTCTGGCTTCACAGTTGTAACAATCTCTGACTTCACAGTTGTAACAATCTCTAACTTGACCATTGTAATAATCTCTAGCTTGACCGTTGTAACAATCTCTGGCTTCACAGTTGTAACAATCACTAGCTTGACCTTTGTAATAATCTCTGGCTTCACAGTTGTAATAATCTCTAGCTTGACCGTTGTAAAAGCCTCAGGTTTTACAGTTGTAACAATCTCTAGCTTGTCCGTTGTAATAATCTCTAGCTCGACCGTTGTAACAATCTCTGGCTTCACAGTTGTAATAATCTCTAGCTTGACCTTTGTAATAATCTCTGGCTTCACGGTTGTAATAATCTCTAGTTTGACCGTTGTAATAATCTATAGCTTGAACGTTGTAATAATCTCTTGCTTGAACGTTGTAACAACCTCTGGCTTAACAGTTGTAACGATCTCTGGCTTCACAGTTGTAATAATCTCTAGTTTGTCCGTTGTAAGTCTCAGGTTTCACAGTTGTAACAATCTCTAGCTTGTCCGTTGTAATAATCTCTATCTCGACCGTTGTCACAATCTCTGGCTTCACAGTTGTAATAATCTCTAGTTTGATCGTCGTAATAATCTCTAGCTTGAAAGTTGTAACAATCTCTGGCTTCACAGTTGTAATAGTCTCTACCTCGAATGTTGTCACAATCTCTGGCTTCACAGTTGTAACAATCTCTGACTTCACAGTTGTAAGAATCTCTAACTTGACCATTGTAATAATCTCTAGCTTGACCGTTGTAACAATCTCTGGCTTCACAGTTGTAATAATCTCTAGCTTGACCTTTGTAATAATCTCTGGCTTCACGGTTGTAATAATCTCTAGTTTGACCGTTGTAATAATTTCAAGCTTGAAAGTTGTAACAATCTCTAGCTTCACAGTTGTAACAATCTCTGGCTTCACAGTTGTAATAATCTCTAGCTTGACCTTTGTAATAATCTCTGGCTTCACGGTTGTAATAATCTCTAGTTTGACCGTTGTAATAATTTCTAGCTTGAAAGTTGTAACAATCTCTAGCTTCACAGTTGTAATAGTCTCTAGCTCGAATGTTGTCACAATCTCTGGCTTCACAGTTGTAACAATCTCTGACTTCACAGTTGTAATAATCTCTAGCTTGACCTTTGTAATAATCTCTGGCTTCACGGTTGTAATAATCTCTAGTTTGACCGTTGTAATAATTTCTAGCTTGAAAGTTGTAACAATCTCTAGCTTCACAGTTGTAATAGTCTCTAGCTCGAATGTTGTCACAATCTCTGGCTTCACAGTTGTAACAATCTCTGACTTCACAGTTGTAATAATCTCTAGCTTGACCTTTGTAATAATCTCTGGCTTCACGGTTGTAATAATCTCTAGTTTGACCGTTGTAATAATTTCTAGCTTGAAAGTTGTAACAATCTCTAGCTTCACAGTTGTAACAATCTCTGGCTTCACAGTTGTAATCATCTCTAGCTTGACCGTTGTAATAATCTCTAGTTTAATGGTTGTAATAATCTCTAGCTTGTCCGTTTTTATAATCTCTAGCTTGTCCGTAGTAATAATCTCTAGCTTCAACGTTGTAACAATCTCTAGCTTGACCGTTGTAAAAATCTCTGATTTCACGGTTGTAACAAACTCTAGCTTGACCGTTGTAATATCTAGCATGACCGTTGTAACAATCTACGGCTAGATCGTTGTTACAGTCTCTGGATTCACAGTTGTAACAATCTCTGGCTTCACAGTTGTAACAATCTCTAGCTTGTACGTTGTAATAATCTCTAGCTTGACATTTGTAACAATCTCTAGCTTGTACTTAGTAATAATCTATATCTTGACCGTTGTAATAATCTCTAGCTTCACCGTTGTAACAATCTCTAGCTTGACCGTTGTAACAATCTCTAGCTTGACCTTTGTAATAATCTCTAGCTTGTCCGTAGTAATAATCTCTAGCTTCAACGTTGTAACAATCTCTAGCTTGACCGTTGTAAAAATCTCTGATTTCACAGTTGTAACAAACTCTAGCTTGTCCGTTGTAATAATCTGTAGCTTTACCGTTGTCACAATCTCTGGCTTCACAGTTGTAACAATCTCTAGCTTGACCGTTGTAATAATCTCTGGATTCACGGTTGTAATAATCTCTAGTTTGACCGTTGTAATAATCTATAGCTTGAACGTTGTAATAATCTCTAGCTTGAACGCTGTAACAACCTCTGGCTTAACAGTTATAACAATCTCTGGCTTCACAGTTGTAATAATCTCTAGCTTGAACGTTGTAAAAGTATCAGGTTTCACAGTTGTAACAATCTCTAGCTGGTCCGTTGTAATAATCTCTAGCTCGACCGTTGTCACAATCTCTGGCTTCACAGTTGTAATAATCTTTAGCTTGACCGTTGTAAAAGGTTTCACAGTTGTAACAATCTTTAGCTTGTCCGTTGTAATAATCTCTAGCTTGAACGTTGTCACAATCTCTGGCTTTAAAGTTGTAACAATCTCTGGCTTCACAGTTGTAACAATCTCTACCTTGACCGTTGTAATAATCTCTAGCTTGACCGTTGTAACAACCTCTGGCTTCACAGTTGTAACAATCTCTGGCTTCAAAGTTGTAATAATCTCTAGCTTGACCGTTGTAAAAGGTTTCACAGTTGTAACAATCTCTAGCTTGTCCGTTGTAATATTCTCTAGCTTGCCCGTTGTAACAATATCTGGCTTTACAGTTGTAACAATCACTAGCTTGACCGTTGTAATAACCTCTAGCTTGACCGTTGTAACAATCTCTAGCTTCACAGTTGTAACAATCTCTAGCTTGTAAAGTTATAATATTCTCTAGCTTGAACGTTGTAACAATCTCTGGTTTCAAAGTTGTAATCATCTCTAGCTTGACCGTTGTAAAAGGTTTCACAATTGTAACAATCTGTAGCTTGTCCGTTGTAATAATCTCTAGCTCGAACTTTGTCACAATCTCTGGCTTCACAGTTGTAACAATCTCTGACTTCACAGTTGTAACAATCTCTAACTTGACCATTGTAATAATCTCTAGCTTGACCGTTGTAACAATCTCTGGCTTCACAGTTGTAACAATCACTAGCTTGACCTTTGTAATAATCTCTGGCTTCACAGTTGTAATAATCTCTAGCTTGACCGTTGTAAAAGCCTCAGGTTTTACAGTTGTAACAATCTCTAGCTTGTCCGTTGTAATAATCTCTAGCTCGACCGTTGTCACAATCTCTGGCTTCACAGTTGTAATAATCTCTAGCTTGACAGTTGTAAAAGGTTTCACATTTGTAACAATCTCTAGCTTGTCCGTTGTAATAATCACTAGCTCGACCGTTGTCACAATCTCTGGCTTCACAGTTGTAATAATCTCTAGCTTGACAGTTGTAAAAGGTTTCACATTTGTAACAATCTCTAGCTTGTCCGTTGTAATAATCACTAGCTCGACCGTTGTCACAATCTCTGGCTTCACAGTTGTAATAATCTCTAGCTTGACAGTTGTAAAAGGTTTCACAGTAAAATTCTCTAGCTTGAACGTTGTCACAATCTCTGGCTTCACAGTTGTAACAATCTCTGGCTTCACAGTAGTAACAATCTCTAGCTTCACAGTTGTATCAATCTCTGGCTTCACAGTTGTAAATATCTCTAGCTAAATAATAAATACACAAAAACCTCTAGCCAAAAACGATTGCGGTTAGGACGTTTTTGTGTATTTATTATTTAGCTAGAGATTGTTACAACTGTGAAGCCAGAGATTGATACAACTGTGAAGCTAGAGATTGTTACAACTGTGAAGCCAGAGATTGTGACAACGTTCAAGCTAGAGATTATTACAACGGACAAGCTAGAGATTGTTACAACTGTGAATTCCTTTACAACGGTCAAGCTAGAGATTATTACAACTGTGAAGCCAGAGATCGTTACAACTGTTAAGCCAGAGGTTGTTACAACGTTTTTGTGTATTAATTATCTAATTCAACCACAGTATATTCCTAATAAATAGTAATCTCTAGCTTGACCGTTGTAATAATCTCTAGTTTGACCGTTGTAACAATCTCTAGCTTCACCATTGTCACAACCTCTGGCTTCACGGTTGTAACAATCTCTAGCTTGCCCGTTGTAATAATCTCCGGCTAGACCGTTGTCACAGTCTCTGGATTCACAGTTGTAACAATCTCTGGCTTCACAGTTGTAACAATCTCTAGCTTGTACGTTGTAATAATCTCTAGCTTGACATTTGTAACAATCTCTAGCTCCATAGTTGTAACAATCTCTAGCTTGTACGTTGTAATAATCTCTAGCTTGACCGTTGTAATAATCTGTAGCTTCACCGTTGTAACAATCTCTAGCTTGACCGTTGTAACAATCTCTAGCTTGTCCGTTGTAATAATCTCTAGCTTGTCCGCAGTAATAATCTCTAGCTTGACCGTTGTAATAATCTCTAGCTTCAACGTTGTAACAATCTCTAGCTTGACCGTTGTAAAAATCTCTGATTTGACGGTTGTAACAAACTCTAGCTTGTCCGTTGTAATAATCTGTAGCTTGTCCGTAGTAATAATCTCTAGCTTCAACGTTGTAACAATCTCTAGCTTGACCGTTGTAAAAATCTCTGATTTCACAGTTGTAACAAACTCTAGCTTGTCCGTTGTAATAATCTGTAGCTTGACCGTTGTCACAATCTCTGGCTTCACAGTTGTAACAATCTCTAGCTTGACCGTTGTAATAATCTCTGGATTCACGGTTGTAATAATCTCTAGTTTGACCGTTGTAATAATCTATAGCTTGAACGTTGTAATAATCTCTAGCTTGAACGCTGTAACAACCTCTGGCTTAACAGTTATAACAATCTCTGGCTTCACAGTTGTAATAATCTCTAGCTTGAACGTTGTAAAAGTATCAGGTTTCACAGTTGTAACAATCTCTAGCTGGTCCGTTGTAATAATCTCTAGCTCGACCGTTGTCACAATCTCTGGCTTCACAGTTGTAATAATCTTTAGCTTGACCGTTGTAAAAGGTTTCACAGTTGTAACAATCTTTAGCTTGTCCGTTGTAATAATCTCTAGCTTGAACGTTGTCACAATCTCTGGCTTTAAAGTTGTAACAATCTCTGGCTTCACAGTTGTAACAATCTCTACCTTGACCGTTGTAATAATCTCTAGCTTGACCGTTGTAACAACCTCTGGCTTCACAGTTGTAACAATCTCTGGCTTCAAAGTTGTAATAATCTCTAGCTTGACCGTTGTAAAAGGTTTCACAGTTGTAACAATCTCTAGCTTGTCCGTTGTAATATTCTCTAGCTTGCCCGTTGTAACAATATCTGGCTTTACAGTTGTAACAATCACTAGCTTGACCGTTGTAATAACCTCTAGCTTGACCGTTGTAACAATCTCTAGCTTCACAGTTGTAACAATCTCTAGCTTGTAAAGTTATAATAATCTCTAGCTTGAACGTTGTAACAATCTCTGGTTTCAAAGTTGTAATCATCTCTAGCTTGACCGTTGTAAAAGGTTTCACAATTGTAACAATCTGTAGCTTGTCCGTTGTAATAATCTCTAGCTCGAACTTTGTCACAATCTCTGGCTTCACAGTTGTAACAATCTCTGACTTCACAGTTGTAACAATCTCTAACTTGACCATTGTAATAATCTCTAGCTTGACCGTTGTAACAATCTCTGGCTTCACAGTTGTAACAATCACTAGCTTGACCTTTGTAATAATCTCTGGCTTCACAGTTGTAATAATCTCTAGCTTGACCGTTGTAAAAGCCTCAGGTTTTACAGTTGTAACAATCTCTAGCTTGTCCGTTGTAATAATCTCTAGCTCGACCGTTGTCACAATCTCTGGCTTCACAGTTGTAATAATCTCTAGCTTGACAGTTGTAAAAGGTTTCACATTTGTAACAATCTCTAGCTTGTCCGTTGTAATAATCACTAGCTCGACCGTTGTCACAATCTCTGGCTTCACAGTTGTAATAATCTCTAGCTTGACAGTTGTAAAAGGTTTCACATTTGTAACAATCTCTAGCTTGTCCGTTGTAATAATCACTAGCTCGACCGTTGTCACAATCTCTGGCTTCACAGTTGTAATAATCTCTAGCTTGACAGTTGTAAAAGGTTTCACAGTAAAATTCTCTAGCTTGAACGTTGTCACAATCTCTGGCTTCACAGTTGTAACAATCTCTGGCTTCACAGTAGTAACAATCTCTAGCTTCACAGTTGTATCAATCTCTGGCTTCACAGTTGTAAATATCTCTAGCTAAATAATAAATACACAAAAACCTCTAGCCAAAAACGATTGCGGTTAGGACGTTTTTGTGTATTTATTATTTAGCTAGAGATTGTTACAACTGTGAAGCCAGAGATTGATACAACTGTGAAGCTAGAGATTGTTACAACTGTGAAGCCAGAGATTGTGACAACGTTCAAGCTAGAGATTATTACAACGGACAAGCTAGAGATTGTTACAACTGTGAATTCCTTTACAACGGTCAAGCTAGAGATTATTACAACTGTTAAGCCAGAGGTTGTTACAACGTTTTTGTGTATTAATTATCTAATTCAACCACAGTATATTCCTAATAAATAGTAATCTCTAGCTTGACCGTTGTAATAATCTCTAGTTTGACCGTTGTAACAATCTCTAGCTTCACCATTGTCACAACCTCTGGCTTCACGGTTGTAACAATCTCTAGCTTGCCCGTTGTAATAATCTCCGGCTAGACCGTTGTCACAGTCTCTGGATTCACAGTTGTAACAATCTCTGGCTTCACAGTTGTAACAATCTCTAGCTTGTACGTTGTAATAATCTCTAGCTTGACATTTGTAACAATCTCTAGCTCCATAGTTGTAACAATCTCTAGCTTGTACGTTGTAATAATCTCTAGCTTGACCGTTGTAATAATCTGTAGCTTCACCGTTGTAACAATCTCTAGCTTGACCGTTGTAACAATCTCTAGCTTGTCCGTTGTAATAATCTCTAGCTTGTCCGCAGTAATAATCTTTAGCTTGACCGTTGTAATAATCTCTAGCTTCAACGTTGTAACAATCTCTAGCTTGACCGTTGTAAAAATCTCTGATTTCACGGTTGTAACAAACTCTAGCTTGTCCGTTGTAATAATCTGTAGCTTGACCGTTGTCACAATCTCTGGCTTCACAGTTGTAACAATCTCTAGCTTGACCGTTGTAATATTCTCTACCTTGAACGTTGTAATAATCTCTAGCTTGACCGTTGTAACAATCTCTAGCTTGACCGTTGTCACAATCTCTGGATTCACGGTTGTAACAAACTCTAGCTTGACCGTTGTAATATTCTCTACCTTGAACGTTGTAATAATCTCTAGCTTGACCGTTGTAATAATCTCTGGCTTCACAGTTGTAATAATCTCTAGTTTGACCGTTGTAATAATCTCTAGCTTGAACGTTGTAATAATCTCTAGCTTGAACGTTGTAACAACCTCTGGCTTAACAGTTATAAAGATTTCTGGCTTCACAGTTGTAATAATCTCTAGCTTGACCGTTGTAAAAGTCTCAGGTTTCACAGTTTTAACAATCTTTAGCTTGTCCATTGTAATAATCTCTAGCTTGAACGTTGTCACAATCTCTGGCTTCACATTTGTAACAATCTCTGGCTTCACAGTTGTAACAATCTCTAGCTTGACCGTTGTAATAATCTCTAGCTTGACCGTTGTAACAACCTCTAGCTTCACAGTTGTAAAAATCTCTAGCTTGTAACGTTATAATAATCTCTAGCTTGATCGTTGTAACAACCTCTGGCTTCACAGTTGTAACAATCTCTGGCTTCACCGTTGTAATAATGTCTAGCTTGACTGTTGTAAAAGGTTTCACGGTTGTAACAATCTCTAGCTTGACCGTTGTAACAATCTCTGGCTTCACAGTTGTAACAATCACTAGCTTGACCGTTGTAATAATCTCTAGCTTGACCGTTGTAACAATGTCTAGCTTCACAGATGTAACAATCTCTAGCTTGTAAAGTTATAATAATCTCTAGCTTGAACGTTGTAACAACCTCTGGCTTCACAGTGGTAACAATCTCTGGCTTCACAGTTGTAATCATCTCTAGCTTGACCGTTGTAAAAGTCTCAGGTTTCACAGTTTTAACAATCTTTAGCTTGTCCATTGTAATAATCTCTAGCTTGAACGTTGTCACAATCTCTGGCTTCACATTTGTAACAATCTCTGGCTTCACAGTTGTAACAATCTCTAGCTTGACCGTTGTAATAATCTCTAGCTTGACCGTTGTAACAACCTCTAGCTTCACAGTTGTAAAAATCTCTAGCTTGTAACGTTATAATAATCTCTAGCTTGATCGTTGTAACAACCTCTGGCTTCACAGTTGTAACAATCTCTGGCTTCACCGTTGTAATAATGTCTAGCTTGACTGTTGTAAAAGGTTTCACGGTTGTAACAATCTCTAGCTTGACCGTTGTAACAATCTCTGGCTTCACAGTTGTAACAATCACTAGCTTGACCGTTGTAATAATCTCTAGCTTGACCGTTGTAACAATGTCTAGCTTCACAGATGTAACAATCTCTAGCTTGTAAAGTTATAATAATCTCTAGCTTGAACGTTGTAACAACCTCTGGCTTCACAGTTGTAACAATCTCTGGCTTCACAGTTGTAATCATCTCTAGCTTGACCGTTGTAAAAGTCTCAGGTTTCACAGTTTTAACAATCTTTAGCTTGTCCATTGTAATAATCTCTAGCTTGAACGTTGTCACAATCTCTGGCTTCACAGTTGTAACAATCTCTGACTTCACAGTTGTAACAATCTCTAGCTTGATCGTTGTAATAATCCCTAGCTTGACCGTTGTAACAACCTCTGGCTTAACAGTTGAACGATCTCTGGCTTCACAGTTGCAACAATCTCTAGCTTGTACGTTGTAATAATCTCTAGCTTGACATTTGTAACAATCTCTAGCTCCATAATTGTAACAATCTCTAGCTTGTACGTTGTAATAATCTCTAGCTTGACCGTTGTAATAATCTGTAGCTTCACCGTTGTAACAATCTCTAGCTTGACCGTTGTAACAATCTCTAGCTTGTCCGTTGTAATAATCTCTAGCTTGTCCGCAGTAATAATCTCTAGCTTGACCGTTGTAATAATCTCTAGCTTCAACGTTGTAACAATCTCTAGCTTGACCGTTGTAAAAATCTCTGATTTCACGGTTGTAACAAACTCTAGCTTGACCGTTGTCACAATCTGTGGCTTCACAGTTGTAACAATCTCTAGCTTGACCGTTGTAATATTCTCTACCTTGAACGTTGTAATAATCTCTAGCTTGACCGTTGTCACAATCTCTAAATTCACGGTTGTAACAAACTCTAGCTTGTCCATTTAATAATCTCTATCTGTACCTTTGTCACAATCTCTGTTTTCACAGTTGTAACAATCTCTGGATTCACAGTGGTAACTATCTCTAGCTTGACCGTTGTAATAATCTCTGGCTTCACGGTTGTAATAATCTCTAGTTTGACCGTTGTAATAATCTCTAGCTTGAACGTTGAAATAATCTCTACCATGAACGTTGTAACAACCTCTGGCTTAACAGTTATAAAGATTTCTGGCTTCACAGTAGTAATAATCTCTAGCTTGACCGTTGTAAAAGTCTCAGGTTTCACAGTTTTAACAATCTTTAGCTTGTCCATTGTAATAATCTCTAGCTTGAACGTTGTCACAATCTCTGGCTTCACATTTGTAACAATCTCTGGCTTCACAGTTGTAACAATCTCTAGCTTGACCGTTGTAATAATCACTAGCTTGACCGTTGTAACAACCTCTAGCTTCACAGTTGTAAAAATCTCTAGCTTGTAATGTTATAATAGTCTCTAGCTTGATCGTTGTAACAACCTCTGGCTTCACAGTTGTAACAATCTCTGACTTCACAGTTGTAACAATCTCTAACTTGACCATTGTAATAATCTCTAGCTTGACCGTTGTAACAATATCTGGCTTCACAGTTGTAACAATCACTAGCTTGACCTTTGTAATAATCTCTGGCTTCACAGTTGTAATAATCTCTAGCTTGACCGTTGTAATAATCTCTAGCTCGACCGTTGTCAAAATCTCTGGCTTCACAGTTGTAATAATCTCTAGCTTGACAGTTGTAAAAGGTTTCACAGTTGAAACAATCTCTAGATTGTCCGTTGTAATAATCTCTAGCTTGAACGTTGTCACAATCTCTGGCTTCACAGTTGTAACAATCTCTGGCTTCACAGTAGTAACAATCTCTAGCTTCACAGTTGTATCAATCTCTGGCTTCACAGTTGTAAATATCTCTAGCTAAATAATAAATACACAAAAACCTCTAGCCAAAAACGTTTGTGGTTAGAAGGTTTTTGTGTATTTATTATTTAGCTAGAGATTGTTACAACTGTGAAGCCAGAGATTGATACAACTGTGAAGCAAGAGATTGTTACAACTGTGAAGCCAGAGATTGTGACAACGTTCAAGCTAGAGACTATTACAACGGACAATCTAGAGATTGTTACAACTGTGAAACCCTTTACAACGGTCAAGCTAGAGATTATTACTTCTGTGAAACCAGAGATTGTGACAACGGTCGAGCTAGTGATTATTACAACGGACAAGCTTGAGATTGTTACAACTGTGAAACCTGAGGCTTTTACAACGGTCAAGCTAGAGATTATTACAACTGTCAAGCCAGAGATCGTTACAACTGTTAAGCCAGAGGTTGTTACAACGTTTTTGTGTATTAATTATTAAATTCAACCACAGTATATTCCTAATAAATAGTAATCTCTAGCTTGACCGTTGTAATAATCTCTACCTTGAACATTGTAATAATCTCTAGTTTGACCGTTGTAACAATCTCTAGCTTCACCATTTTCACAACCTCTGGCTTCACGGTTGTAACAATCTCTAGCTTGACCGTTGTAATAATATCTAGCATGCCCGTTGTAATAATCTCCGGCTAGACCGTTGTCACAGTCTCTGGATTCACAGTTGTAACAATCTCTGGCTTCACAGTTGTAACAATCTCTAGCTTGTACGTTGTAATAATCTCTAGCTTGACATTTGTAACAATCTCTAGCCCCATAGTTGTAACAATCTCTAGCTTGTACGTTCTAATAATCTCTAGCTTGACCGTTGTAATAATCTCTGGCTTCACGGTTGTAATAATCTCTAGTTTGACCGTTGTAATAATCTCTAGCTTGAACGTTGAAATAATCTCTACCTTGAACGTTGTAACAACCTCTGGCTTAACAGTTATAAAGATTTCTGGCTTCACAGTAGTAATAATCTCTAGCTTGACCGTTGTAAAAGTCTCAGGTTTCACAGTTTTAACAATCTTTAGCTTGTCCATTGTAATAATCTCTAGCTTGAACGTTGTCACAATCTCTGGCTTCACATTTGTAACAATCTCTGGCTTCACAGTTGTAACAATCTCTAGCTTGACCGTTGTAATAATCTCTAGCTTGACCGTTGTAACAACCTCTAGCTTCACAGTTGTAAAAATCTCTAGCTTGTAAAGTTATAATAGTCTCTAGCTTGATCGTTGTAACAACCTCTGGCTTCACAGTTGTAACAATCTCTGACTTCACAGTTGTAACAATCTCTAACTTGACCATTGTAATAATCTCTAGCTTGACCGTTGTAACAATATCTGGCTTCACAGTTGTAACAATCACTAGCTTGACCTTTGTAATAATCTCTGGCTTCACAGTTGTAATAATCTCTAGCTTGACCGTTGTAAAAGCCTCAGGTTTCACAGTTGTAACAATCTCTAGCTTGTCCGTTGTAATAATCTCTAGCTCGACCGTTGTCAAAATCTCTGGCTTCACAGTTGTAATAATCTCTAGCTTGACAGTTGTAAAAGGTTTCACAGTTGTAACAATCTCTAGATTGTCCGTTGTAATAATCTCTAGCTTGAACGTTGTCACAATCTCTGGCTTCACAGTTGTAACAATCTCTGGCTTCACAGTAGTAACAATCTCTAGCTTCACAGTTGTATCAATCTCTGGCTTCACAGTTGTAAATATCTCTAGCTAAATAATAAATACACAAAAACCTCTAGCCAAAAACGTTTGTGGTTAGAAGGTTTTTGTGTATTTATTAATTAGCTAGAGATTGTTACAACTGTGAAGCCAGAGATTGATACAACTGTGAAGCAAGAGATTGTTACAACTGTGAAGCCAGAGATTGTGACAACGTTCAAGCTAGAGACTATTACAACGGACAAGCTAGAGATTGTTACAACTGTGAAACCCTTTACAACGGTCAAGCTAGAGATTATTACTTCAGTGAAACCAGAGATTGTGACAACGGTCGAGCTAGTGATTATTACAACGGACAAGCTTGAGATTGTTACAACTGTGAAACCTGAGGCTTTTACAACGGTCAAGCTAGAGATTATTACAACTGTGAAGCCAGAGATCGTTACAACTGTTAAGCCAGAGGTTGTTACAACGTTTTTGTGTATTAATTATTAAATTCAACCACAGTATATTCCTAATAAATAGTAATCTCTAGCTTGACCGTTGTAATAATCTCTACCTTGAACATTGTAATAATCTCTAGTTTGACCGTTGTAACAATCTCTAGCTTCACCATTGTCACAACCTCTGGCTTCACGGTTGTAACAATCTCTAGCTTGACCGTTGTAATAATATCTAGCATGCCCGTTGTAATAATCTCCGGCTAGACCGTTGTCACAGTCTCTGGATTCACAGTTGTAACAATCTCTGGCTTCACAGTTGTAACAATCTCTAGCTTGTACGTTGTAATAATCTCTAGCTTGACATTTGTAACAATCTCTAGCTCCATAGTTGTAACAATCTCTAGCTTGTACGTTCTAATAATCTCTAGCTTGACCGTTGTAATAATCTCTAGCTTCACCGTTGTAACAATCTCTAGCTTGACCGTTGTAACAATCTCTAGCTTGTCCGTTGTAATAAGCTCTAGCTTGACGCGTTGTAATAATCTCTAGCTTCAACGTTGTAACAATCTCTAGCTTGACCGTTGTAAAAATCTCTGATTTCACGGTTGTAACAAACTCTAGCTTGTCCGTTGTAATAATCTGTAGCTTGGCCGTTGTCACAATCTCTGGATTCACGGTTGTAACAAACTCTAGCTTGTCCATTTAATAATCTCTATCTGTAGCTTTTGTCACAATCTCTGTCTTCACAGTTGTAACAATCTCTGGATTCACAGTGGTAACTATCTCTAGCTTGACCGTTGTAATAATCGCTGGCTTCACGGTTGTAATAATCTCTAGTTTGACCGTTGTAATAATCTCTAGCTTGAACGTTGAAATAATCTCTAGCTTGAACGTTGTAATAACCTCTGGCTTAACAGTTATAAAGATTTCTGGCTTCACAGTAGTAATAATCTCTAGCATGACCGTTGTAAAAGTCTCAGGTTTCACAGTTTTAACAATCTTTAGCTTGTCCATTGTAATAATCTCTAACTTGAAAGTTGTCACAATCTCTGGCTTCACTTTTGTAACAATCTCTGGCTTCACAGTTGTAACAATCTCTAGCTTGACCGTTGTAATAATCTCTAGCTTGACAGTTGTAACAACCTCTAGCTTCACAGTTGTAAAAATCTCTAGCTTGTAAAGTTATAATAATCTCTAGCTTGATCGTTATAACAACCTCTGGCTTCACAGTTGTAACAATCTCTGGCTTCACAGTTGTAATAATCTCTAGCTTGACTGTTGTAAAAGGTTTCACGGTTGTAACAATCTCTAGCTTATCCGTTGTAATATTCTCTAGCTTGACCGTTGTAACAATCTCTAGCTTCACAGTTGTAACAATCACTAGCTTGACTGTTGTAATAATCTCTAGCTTGACCGTTGTAACAACCTCTAGCTTCACAGTTGTAAAAATCTCTAGCTTGTAAAGTTATAATAATCTCTAGCTTGAACGTTGTAACAACCTCTGGCTTCACAGTTGTAACAATCTCTGGCTTCACAGTTGTAATCATCTCTAGCTTGACCGTTGTAAAAGGTTTCACAATTGTAACAATCTGTATCTTGTCCGTTTTAATAATCTCTAGCTCGAACGTCGTCACAATCTCTCTGGCTTCACAGTTGTACCAATCTCTGACTTCACAGTTGTAACAATCTCTAGCTTGATCGTTGTAATAATCCCTAGCTTGACCGTTGTAACAATCTCTGGCTTCACAGTTGTAACAATCACTAGCTTGACCTTTGTAATAATCTCTGGCTTCTCCGTTGTAACAATCTCTAGCTTGACCGTTGTAACCATCTCTCCCTTCACAGTTGTAACAATCTCTAGCTTGTCCGTTGTAATAATCTCTAGCTCGACCGTTGTCACAATCTCTGGCTTCACAGTTGTAACAATCTCTGGCTTCACAGTTGTAATCATCTCTAGCTTGACCGTTGTAAAAGTTTTCACAATTGTAACAATCTGTATCTTGTCCGTTGTAATAATCTCTAGCTTGAACGTTGTCAAAATCTCTGGCTTCACAGTTGTAACAATCTCTGGCTTCACAGTTGCAACAATCTCTAGCTTGGCCGTTGTAATATTCTCTAGCGTGACCGTTGTAACAACCTTTAGCTTCACAGTTGTAACAATCTCTAGCTTGTAAAGTTATAATAATCTCTAGCTTGATAGTTGTAACAACCTCTGGCTTCACAGTTGTAACAATCTCTGGCTTCACAGTTGTAATAATCTCTAGCTTGAACGTTGTAATAAACTCTAGCTCGACCGTTGTCACAATCTCTGGCTTCACAGTTGTAACAATCTCTGGCTTCACAGTTGTAACAATCTCTAGCTTGACCGTTGTAATAATCTCTAGCTTGACCGTTGTAACAACCTCTAGCTTCACAGTTGTAAAAATCTCTAGCTTGTAAAGTTATAATAGTCTCTAGCTTGATCGTTGTAACAACCTCTGGCTTCACAGTTGTAACAATCTCTGACTTCACAGTTGTAACAATCTCTAACTTGACCATTGTAATAATCTCTAGCTTGACCGTTGTAACAATATCTGGCTTCACAGTTGTAACAATCACTAGCTTGACCTTTGTAATAATCTCTGGCTTCACAGTTGTAATAATCTCTAGCTTGACCGTTGTAAAAGCCTCAGGTTTCACAGTTGTAACAATCTCTAGCTTGTCCGTTGTAATAATCTCTAGCTCGACCGTTGTCAAAATCTCTGGCTTCACAGTTGTAATAATCTCTAGCTTGACAGTTGTAAAAGGTTTCACAGTTGTAACAATCTCTAGATTGTCCGTTGTAATAATCTCTAGCTTGAACGTTGTCACAATCTCTGGCTTCACAGTTGTAACAATCTCTGGCTTCACAGTAGTAACAATCTCTAGCTTCACAGTTGTATCAATCTCTGGCTTCACAGTTGTAAATATCTCTAGCTAAATAATAAATACACAAAAACCTCTAGCCAAAAACGTTTGTGGTTAGAAGGTTTTTGTGTATTTATTAATTAGCTAGAGATTGTTACAACTGTGAAGCCAGAGATTGATACAACTGTGAAGCAAGAGATTGTTACAACTGTGAAGCCAGAGATTGTGACAACGTTCAAGCTAGAGACTATTACAACGGACAAGCTAGAGATTGTTACAACTGTGAAACCCTTTACAACGGTCAAGCTAGAGATTATTACTTCAGTGAAACCAGAGATTGTGACAACGGTCGAGCTAGTGATTATTACAACGGACAAGCTTGAGATTGTTACAACTGTGAAACCTGAGGCTTTTACAACGGTCAAGCTAGAGATTATTACAACTGTGAAGCCAGAGATCGTTACAACTGTTAAGCCAGAGGTTGTTACAACGTTTTTGTGTATTAATTATTAAATTCAACCACAGTATATTCCTAATAAATAGTAATCTCTAGCTTGACCGTTGTAATAATCTCTACCTTGAACATTGTAATAATCTCTAGTTTGACCGTTGTAACAATCTCTAGCTTCACCATTGTCACAACCTCTGGCTTCACGGTTGTAACAATCTCTAGCTTGACCGTTGTAATAATATCTAGCATGCCCGTTGTAATAATCTCCGGCTAGACCGTTGTCACAGTCTCTGGATTCACAGTTGTAACAATCTCTGGCTTCACAGTTGTAACAATCTCTAGCTTGTACGTTGTAATAATCTCTAGCTTGACATTTGTAACAATCTCTAGCTCCATAGTTGTAACAATCTCTAGCTTGTACGTTCTAATAATCTCTAGCTTGACCGTTGTAATAATCTCTAGCTTCACCGTTGTAACAATCTCTAGCTTGACCGTTGTAACAATCTCTAGCTTGTCCGTTGTAATAAGCTCTAGCTTGACGCGTTGTAATAATCTCTAGCTTCAACGTTGTAACAATCTCTAGCTTGACCGTTGTAAAAATCTCTGATTTCACGGTTGTAACAAACTCTAGCTTGTCCGTTGTAATAATCTGTAGCTTGGCCGTTGTCACAATCTCTGGATTCACGGTTGTAACAAACTCTAGCTTGTCCATTTAATAATCTCTATCTGTAGCTTTTGTCACAATCTCTGTCTTCACAGTTGTAACAATCTCTGGATTCACAGTGGTAACTATCTCTAGCTTGACCGTTGTAATAATCGCTGGCTTCACGGTTGTAATAATCTCTAGTTTGACCGTTGTAATAATCTCTAGCTTGAACGTTGAAATAATCTCTAGCTTGAACGTTGTAATAACCTCTGGCTTAACAGTTATAAAGATTTCTGGCTTCACAGTAGTAATAATCTCTAGCATGACCGTTGTAAAAGTCTCAGGTTTCACAGTTTTAACAATCTTTAGCTTGTCCATTGTAATAATCTCTAACTTGAAAGTTGTCACAATCTCTGGCTTCACTTTTGTAACAATCTCTGGCTTCACAGTTGTAACAATCTCTAGCTTGACCGTTGTAATAATCTCTAGCTTGACAGTTGTAACAACCTCTAGCTTCACAGTTGTAAAAATCTCTAGCTTGTAAAGTTATAATAATCTTTAGCTTGATCGTTATAACAACCTCTGGCTTCACAGTTGTAACAATCTCTGGCTTCACAGTTGTAATAATCTCTAGCTTGACTGTTGTAAAAGGTTTCACGGTTGTAACAATCTCTAGCTTATCCGTTGTAATATTCTCTAGCTTGACCGTTGTAACAATCTCTAGCTTCACAGTTGTAACAATCACTAGCTTGACTGTTGTAATAATCTCTAGCTTGACCGTTGTAACAACCTCTAGCTTCACAGTTGTAAAAATCTCTAGCTTGTAAAGTTATAATAATCTCTAGCTTGAACGTTGTAACAACCTCTGGCTTCACAGTTGTAACAATCTCTGGCTTCACAGTTGTAATCATCTCTAGCTTGACCGTTGTAAAAGGTTTCACAATTGTAACAATCTGTATCTTGTCCGTTTTAATAATCTCTAGCTCGAACGTCGTCACAATCTCTCTGGCTTCACAGTTGTACCAATCTCTGACTTCACAGTTGTAACAATCTCTAGCTTGATCGTTGTAATAATCCCTAGCTTGACCGTTGTAACAATCTCTGGCTTCACAGTTGTAACAATCACTAGCTTGACCTTTGTAATAATCTCTGGCTTCTCCGTTGTAACAATCTCTAGCTTGACCGTTGTAACCATCTCTCCCTTCACAGTTGTAACAATCTCTAGCTTGTCCGTTGTAATAATCTCTAGCTCGACCGTTGTCACAATCTCTGGCTTCACAGTTGTAACAATCTCTGGCTTCACAGTTGTAATCATCTCTAGCTTGACCGTTGTAAAAGTTTTCACAATTGTAACAATCTGTATCTTGTCCGTTGTAATAATCTCTAGCTTGAACGTTGTCAAAATCTCTGGCTTCACAGTTGTAACAATCTCTGGCTTCACAGTTGCAACAATCTCTAGCTTGGCCGTTGTAATATTCTCTAGCGTGACCGTTGTAACAACCTTTAGCTTCACAGTTGTAACAATCTCTAGCTTGTAAAGTTATAATAATCTCTAGCTTGATAGTTGTAACAACCTCTGGCTTCACAGTTGTAACAATCTCTGGCTTCACAGTTGTAATAATCTCTAGCTTGAACGTTGTAATAAACTCTAGCTCGACCGTTGTCACAATCTCTGGCTTCACAGTTGTAACAATCTCTGGCTTCACAGTTGTAACAATCTCAAGCTTGACCGTTGTAATAATCTCTAGCTTGACCGTTGTAACAACCTCTAGCTTCACAGTTGAAACAATCTCTAGCTTGAAAGTTATAATAATCGACCATTGTAATAGTCTCTAGCTTGACCGTTGTAATAATCTCTAGCTTGAACGTTGTAATAATCTCTAGCTTCCCCGTTGTAACAATCCCTAGCTTGACCGTTGTAACAATCTCTAGCTTGTCCGTTGTAATAATCTCTAGCTTGTCCGTAGTAATAATCTCTAACTTGACCGTTGTAATAATCTGTAGCTTCTCCGTTGTAACAATCTCTAGCTTGACCGTTGTAACAATCTCTGGCTTCACAGTTGTAACAATCTCTAGCTTGACCGTTGTGTTATTCTCTACTTCGAACGTTGTAATTATCTCGAACTTGAACATTGTAATAACTCTAGCTTGACCGTTGTAACAATCTCTGGCTTCACAGTTGTAATAATCTCTAGCTTGGCCGTTGTAATAATCTCCAACTTGCTCGGCGTAATAATCTTAAGCTTGACCGTTGTAACAATCACTGGCTTCACAGTTGTAATATTCTCTAGCTTGACCGTTGTAATAATCTCTAGCTTGTCCGTTGTAATAATCTCTAGCTTGACCGTTGTAACAACCTCTAGCTTCACAGTTGTAACAATCGCTAGCTTGTAAAGTTATAATAATCTCTAGCTTGATAGTTGTAACAACCTCTGGCTTCACAGTTGTAACAATCTCTGGCTTCACAGTTGTAATAATCTCAAGCTTGAACGTTTTAATAATCTCTACCTTGATCGTTGTAACAACCTCTGGCTTAACAGTTGTAACGATCTCTGGTTTCACAGTTGTAATAATCTCGAGCTTAACCGTTGTAAAAGTCTCAGGTTTCATAGTTGTAACAATCTCTAGCTTGTCCGTTGTAATAATCTCTATCCGCACCGTTGTTAAAATCTCTGGCTTCACAGTTGTAACACTCTCTGGCTTCACAGTTGTAACAATCTCTAGCTTGACCGTTGTAATAATCTCTAGCTTGACCTTTGTAACAACCTCTAGCTTCACAGTTGTAACAATCTCTAGCTTGTAAAGTTATAATAATCTCTAGCTTGATAGTTGTAACAATCTCTGGCTTCACAGTTGTAACAATCTCTAGCTTGTAAAGTTATAATAATCTCTAGTTTGAACGTTGTAACAACCTCTGGCTTCACAGTTGTAACAATCTCTGGCTTCACAGTTGTAATCATCTCTAGCTTGACCGTTGTAAAAGGTTTCACAATTGAAACAATCTGTAGCTTGTCCGTTGTAATAATCTCTAGCATGACCGTTGTAACAATCTCTGGCTTCACAGTTATAACAATCACTAGCTTGACCGTTGTAATAATCTCTAGCTTGACCGCTGTAACAATCTCTGGCTTCACCTTTGTAACAATCTCTAGCTTGTCCGTTGTAATAATCTCTAGCTTGAACGTTGTCACAATCTCTGGCTTCAGAGTTGTAACAATCTCTGGCTTCACAGTTGTAACAATCTCAAGCTTGACCGTTGTAATAATCTCTAGCTTGACCGTTGTAACAACCTCTAGCTTCACAGTTGAAACAATCTCTAGCTTGAAAGTTATAATAATCGACCATTGTAATAGTCTCTAGCTTGACCGTTGTAATAATCTCTAGCTTGAACGTTGTAATAATCTCTAGCTTCCCCGTTGTAACAATCCCTAGCTTGACCGTTGTAACAATCTCTAGCTTGTCCGTTGTAATAATCTTTAGCTTGTCCGTAGTAATAATCTCTAACTTGACCGTTGTAATAATCTGTAGCTTCTCCGTTGTAACAATCTCTAGCTTGACCGTTGTAACAATCTCTCGCTTCACAGTTGTAACAATCTCTAGCTTGACCGTTGTGTTATTCTCTACTTCGAACGTTGTAATTATCTCTAACTTGAACATTGTAATAACTCTAGCTTGACCGTTGTAACAATCTCTGGCTTCACAGTTGTAATAATCTCTAGCTTGGCCGTTGTAATAATCTCCAACTTGCTCGGCGTAATAATCTTAAGCTTGACCGTTGTAACAATCACTGGCTTCATAGTTGTAATATTCTCTAGCTTGACCGTTGTAATAATCTCTAGCTTGTCCGTTGTAATAATCTCTAGCTTGACCGTTGTAACAACCTCTAGCTTCACAGTTGTAACAATCTCTAGCTTGTAAAGTTATAATAATCTCTAGCTTGATAGTTGTAACAACCTCTGGCTTCACAGTTGTAACAATCTCTGGCTTCACAGTTGTAATAATCTCAAGCTTGAACGTTGTAATAATCTCTACCTTGATCGTTGTAACAACCTCTGGCTTAACAGTTGTAACGATCTCTGGTTTCACAGTTGTAATAATCTCTAGCTTAACCGTTGTAAAAGTCTCAGGTTTCATAGTTGTAACAATCTCTAGCTTGTCCGTTGTAATAATCTCTATCCCCACCGTTGTTAAAATCTCTGGCTTCACAGTTGTAACACTCTCTGGCTTCACAGTTGTAACAATCTCTAGCTTGACCGTTGTAATAATCTCTAGCTTGACCTTTGTAACAACCTCTAGCTTCACAGTTATAACAATCTCTAGCTTGTAAAGTTATAATAATCTCTAGCTTGATAGTTGTAACAACCTCTGGCTTCACAGTTGTAACAATCTCTAGCTTGTAAAGTTATAATAATCTCTAGTTTGAACGTTGTAACAACCTCTGGCTTCACAGTTGTAACAATCTCTGGCTTCACAGTTGTAATCATCTCTAGCTTGACCGTTGTAAAAGGTTTCACAATTGAAACAATCTGTAGCTTGTCCGTTGTAATAATCTCTAGCATGACCGTTGTAACAATCTCTGGCTTCACAGTTATAACAATCACTAGCTTGACCGTTGTAATAATCTCTAGCTTGACCGCTGTAACAATCTCTGGCTTCACCTTTGTAACAATCACTAGCTTGACCGTTGTAATAATCTCTAGCTTGAACGTTGTCACAATCTCTGGCTTCAGAGTTGTAACAATCTCTGGCTTCACAGTTGTAACATTCTCAAGCTTGACCGTTGTAATAATCTCTAGCTTGACCGTTGTAACAACCTCTAGCTTCACAGTTGAAACAATCTCTAGCTTGAAAGTTATAATAATCGACCATTGTAATAGTCTCTAGCTTGACCGTTGTAATAATCTCTAGCTTGAACGTTGTAATAATCTCTAGCTTCCCCGTTGTAACAATCCCTAGCTTGACCGTTGTAACAATCTCTAGCTTGTCCGTTGTAATAATCTCTAGCTTGTCCGTAGTAATAATCTCTAACTTGACCGTTGTAATAATCTGTAGCTTCTCCGTTGTAACAATCTCTAGCTTGACCGTTGTAACAATCTCTGGCTTCACAGTTGTAACAATCTCTAGCTTGACCGTTGTGTTACTCTCTACTTCGAACGTTGTAATTATCTCTAACTTGAACATTGTAATAACTCTAGCTTGACCGTTGTAACAATCTCTGGCTTCACAGTTGTAATAATCTCTAGCTTGGCCGTTGTAATAATCTCCAACTTGCTCGGCGTAATAATCTTAAGCTTGACCGTTGTAACAATCACTGGCTTCACAGTTGTAATATTCTCTAGCTTGACCGTTGTAATAATCTCTAGCTTGTCCGTTGTAATAATCTCTAGCTTGACCGTTGTAACAACCTCTAGCTTCACAGTTGTAACAATCTCTAGCTTGTAAAGTTATAATAATCTCTAGCTTGATAGTTGTAACAACCTCTGGCTTCACAGTTGTAACAATCTCTGGCTTCACAGTTGTAATAATCTCAAGCTTGAACGTTGTAATAATCTCTACCTTGATGGTTGTAACAACCTCTGGCTTAACAGTTGTAACGATCTCTGGTTTCACAGTTGTAATAATCTCTAGCTTGACCGTTGTAAAAGTCTCAGGTTTCATAGTTGTAACAATCTCTAGCTTGTCCGTTGTAATAATCTCTATCCCCACCGTTGTTAAAATCTCTGGCTTCACAGTTGTAACACTCTCTGGCTTCACAGTTGTAACAATCTCTAGCTTGACCGTTGTAATAATCTCTAGCTTGACCTTTGTAACAACCTCTAGCTTCACAGTTGTAACAATCTCTAGCTTGTAAAGTTATAATAATCTCTAGCTTGATAGTTGTAACAACCTCTGGCTTCACAGTTGTAACAATCTCTAGCTTGTAAAGTTATAATAATCTCTAGTTTGAACGTTGTAACAACCTCTGGCTTCACAGTTGTAACAATCTCTGGCTTCACAGTTGTAATCATCTCTAGCTTGACCGTTGTAAAAGGTTTCACAATTGAAACAATCTGTAGCTTGTCCGTTGTAATAATCTCTAGCATGACCGTTGTAACAATCTCTGGCTTCACAGTTATAACAATCACTAGCTTGACCGTTGTAATAATCTCTAGCTTGACCGCTGTAACAATCTCTGGCTTCACCTTTGTAACAATCACTAGCTTGACCGTTGTAATAATCTCTAGCTTGAACGTTGTAATAATCTCTAGCTTCACCGTTGTGACAATCTCTAGCTTGATGGTTGTAACAATCTCTAGCTTGTCCGTTGTAATAATCTCTAGCTTGTCCGTAGTAATAATCTCTAGCTTGACCGTTGTAATATTCTCTAGATTCCCCGTTGTAACAATCCCTAGCTTGACCGTTGTAACAATCTCTAGCTTGTCCGTTGTAATAATCTCTAGCTTGTCCGTAGTAATAATCTCTAGGTTGACCGTTGTAACAATCTCTGGCTTCACAGTTGTAACAATCTCTAGCTTGACCGTTGTGTTATTCTCTACTTTGAACGTTGTAATTATCTCTAACTTGAACGTTGTAATAATCTCTAGCTTGACTTTTGTAAAAAACTCTGGCTTCACAGTTGCAATAATCTCTAGCTTGGCCGTTGTAATAATCTCTTACTTGCTCGACGTAATAATCTTAAGCTTGACCGTTGTAACAATCTCTAGCTTGTCCGTTGTAATAATCTCTAGCTTCTCCGTTGTAACAATCTCCAGCTTGACCGTTGTAACCATCTCTCCCTTCACAGTTGTAACAATCTCTAGCTTGTCCGTTGTAATAATCTCTAGCTCGACCGTTGTCACAATCTCTGGCTTCACAGTTGTAATAATCTCTAGCTTGACCGTTGTAAAAGGTTTCACAGTTGTAACAATCTCTAACTTGTCCGTTGTAATAATCTCTAGCTTGAACGTTGTCAAAATCTCTGGCTTCACAGTTGTAACAATCTCTGGCTTCACAGTTGCAACAATCTCTAGCTTGGCCGTTGTAATAATCTCTAGCTTGACCGTTGTAACAACCTTTAGCTTCACAGTTGTAACAATCTCTAGCTTGTAAAGTTATAATAATCTCTAGCTTGATAGTTGTAACAACCTCTGGCTTCACAGTTGTAACAATCTCTGGCTTCACAGTTGTAATAATCTCTAGCTTGAACGTTGTAATAATCTCTAGCTCGACCGTTGTCACAATCTCTGGCTTCACAGTTGTAATAATCACTAGCTTGACCGTTGTAACAATCTCTAGCTTGACCGTTGTAACAATCTCTGGCTTCACAGTTGTAACAATCTCTAGCTTGACCGTTGTGTTATTCTCTACTTCGAACGTTGTAATTATCTCTAACTTGAACATTGTAATAACTCTAGCTTGACCGTTGTAACAATCTCTGGCTTCACAGTTGTAATAATCTCTAGCTTGGCCGTTGTAATAATCTCCAACTTGCTCGGCGTAATAATCTTAAGCTTGACCGTTGTAACAATCACTGGCTTCACAGTTGTAATATATTCTAGCTTGACCGTTGTAATAATCTCTAGCTTGTCCGTTGTAATAATCTCTAGCTTGACCGTTGTAACAACCTCTAGCTTCACAGTTGTAACAATCTCTAGCTTGTAAATTTATAATAATCTCTGGCTTGATAGTTGTAACAACCTCTGGCTTCACAGTTGTAACAATCTCTGGCTTCACAGTTGTAATAATCTCAAGCTTGAACGTTGTAATAATCTCTACCTTGATCGTTGTAACAACCTCTGGCTTAACAGTTGTAACGATCTCTGGTTTCACAGTTGTAATAATCTCTAGCTTGACCGTTGTAAAAGTCTCAGGTTTCATAGTTGTAACAATCTCTAGCTTGTCCGTTGTAATAATCTCTATCCCCACCGTTGTTAAAATCTCTGGCTTCACAGTTGTAACACTCTCTGGCTTCACAGTTGTAACAATCTCTAGCTTGACCGTTGTAATAATCTCTAGCTTGACCTTTGTAACAACCTCTAGCTTCACAGTTGTAACAATCTCTAGCTTGTAAAGTTATAATAATCTCTAGCTTGATAGTTGTAACAACCTCTAGCTTCACAGTTGTAACAATCTCTAGCTTGTAAAGTTATAATAATCTCTAGTTTGAACGTTGTAACAACCTCTGGCTTCACAGTTGTAACAATCTCTGGCTTCACAGTTGTAATCATCTCTAGCTTGACCGTTGTAAAAGGTTTCACAATTGAAACAATCTGTAGCTTGTCCGTTGTAATAATCTCTAGCATGACCGTTGTAACAATCTCTGGCTTCACAGTTATAACAAACACTAGCTTGACCGTTGTAATAATCTCTAGCTTGACCGCTGTAACAATCTCTGGCTTCACCTTTGTAACAATCACTAGCTTGACCGTTGTAATAATCTCTAGCTTGAACGTTGTAATAATCTCTAGCTTCACCGTTGTGACAATCTCTAGCTTGATGGTTGTAACAATCTCTAGCTTGTCCGTTGTAATAATCTCTAGCTTGTCCGTAGTAATAATCTCTAGCTTGACCGTTGTAATATTCTCTAGATTCCCCGTTGTAACAATCCCTAGCTTGACCGTTGTAACAATCTCTAGCTTGTCCGTTGTAATAATCTCTAGCTTGTCCGTAGTAATAATCTCTAGCTTGACCGTTGTAACAATCTCTGGCTTCACAGTTGTAACAATCTCTAGCTTGACCGTTGTGTTATTCTCTACTTTGAACGTTGTAATTATCTCTAACTTGAACGTTGTAATAATCTCTAGCTTGGCCGTTGTAAAAAACTCTGGCTTCACAGTTGCAATAATCTCTAGCTTGGCCGTTGTAATAATCTCTTACTTGCTCGACGTAATAATCTTAAGCTTGACCGTTGTAACAATCTCTAGCTTGTCCGTTGTAATAATCTCTAGCTTCTCCGTTGTAACAATCTCTAGCTTGACCGTTGTAACCATCTCTCCCTTCACAGTTGTAGCAATCTCTAGCTTGTCCGTTGTAATAATATCTAGCTCGACCGTTGTCACAATCTCTGGCTTCACAGTTGTAATAATCTCTAGCTTGACCGTTGTAACAACCTTTAGCTTCACAGTTGTAACAATCTCTAGCTTGTAAAGTTATAATAATCTCTAGCTTGATAGTTGTAACAACCTCTGGCTTCACAGTTGTAACAATCTCTGGCTTCACAGTTGTAATAATCTCTAGCTTGAACGTTGTAATAATCTCTAGCTCGACCGTTGTCACAATCTCTGGCTTCACAGTTGTAATAATCTCTAGCTTGACCGTTGTAAAAGGTTTCACAGTTGTAACAATCTCTAGCTTGTCCGTTGTAATAATCTCTAGCTTGAACGTTGTCACAATCTCTGGCTTCACAGTTGTAACAATCTCTGGCTTCACAGTTGTAACAATCTCTAGCTTGACCGTTGTAATAATCTCTAGCTTGACCGTTGTAACAACCTCTAGCTTCACAGTTGTAACAATCTCTGGCTTGTAAAGTTATAATAATCGACCGTTGTAATACTCTCTAGCTTGACCGTTGTAACAATCTCTGCCTTCACAGTTATAACAATCACTAGCTTGACCGTTGTAATAATCTCTAGCTTGACCGTTGTAACAATCTCTGGCTTCACAGTTGTAACAATCACTAGCTTGACCGTTGTAATAATCTCTAGCTTGACCGTTGTAATAATCTCTAGCTTCACCGTTGTGACAATCTCTAGCTAGTCCGTTGTAACAATCTCTAGCTTGTCCGTTGTAATAATCTCTAGCTTGTCCGTAGTAATAATCTCTAGCTTGACCGATGTAATAATCTCTAGCTTCCCAGTTGTAACAATCCCTAGCTTGACCGTTGTAACAATCTCTAGCTTGTCCGTTGTAATAATCTCTAGCTTGTCCGTAGTAATAATCTCTAACTTGACCGTTGTAATAATCTCTAGCTTCTCCGTTGTAACAATCTCTAGCTTGACCGTTGTAACAATCTCTAGCTTCACAGTTGTAACAATCTCTAGCTTGACCGTTGTGTTATTCTCTACTTTGAACGTTGTAATTATCTCTAACTTGAACGTTATAATAATCTCTAGCTTGACCGTTGTAACAATCTCTGGCTTCACAGTTGTAATAATCTCTAGCTTGGCCGTTGTAATAATCTCTATCTTGCTCGACGTAATAATCTTAAGCTTGACCGTTGTAACAATCTCTGGCTTCACAGTTGTAATAATCTCTAGCTTGACCGTTGTAATAATCTCTAGCTTGAACGTTGTAGTAATCTCGTGCTTGAACGTTGTAACAATCTCTGGCTTCATGTTGTAATAATCTCTAGCTTGACCGTTGTAATAATCTATAGCTTGACCAGTGTAATAATCTCTAGCTTGAACGTTATAACAATCGCTGGCTTCACAGTTGTAACAATCTCTGGCTTCACATTTGTAATAATCTCTAGCTTGACCGTTGTAATCATCCTTAGCTTCACAGCTGTAATATTCTCAAGCTTGACAGTTGTAATAACCTCTAGCTTGACCGTTGTATTTGCATTAGCTTAATTGTTGCAACAATCTCTCGCTGAACTGTTTGAAATGGCCTTTATATGGAGAGTTTGTAGTAGTCTCTACCTTGTACGTTTTTAATAGTCTGATCGCTGCATTAATAATAATGTCAAGCTTGATCGTTTGTAATAGCTTGACCTTTGTAATGATCTTGAGTTCGACCGTTATACTACCACCTGGTTAAACCGTTTGTAATACCCTGACCTTAGTAATAATCTCTAGCTTTACCGCTTGTAATAGCTTGACCTTTGTTATAACCTTTAGTTCGACCGTTTTACTACCACCTGGCTAAACCGTTTGTAATACCCTGACCTTAGTAATAATCTCTACCTTGACCGCTTGTAATAGCTTGACCTTTGTAATAATCTTTAGTTCGACCGTTATACTACCGCCTGGCTAAACCGTTTGTAATACCCTGACCTTAGTAATAATCTCTACCTTGACCGCTTGTAATAGCTTGACCTTCGTTATAACCTTTACTTCGACCGTTATACTACCACCAGGCTAAACCGTTTGTAATACCCTGACCTTAGTAATAATATCTAGCTTGACCGCTTGTAATAGCTTGACCTTTGTAATAATCTCTACCTTGACCGCTTGTAATAGCTTGACCTTTGTAATAATCTTTAGTTCGACCGTTATACTACCGCCTGGCTAAACCGTTTGTAATACCCTGACCTTAGTAATAATCTCTACCTTGACCGCTTGTAATAGCTTGACCTTTGTAATAATCTTTAGTTCGACCGTTATACTACCGCCTGGCTAAACCGTTTGTAATACCCTGACCTTAGTAATAATCTCTACCTTGACCGCTTGTAATAGCTTGACCTTCGTTATAACCTTTACTTCGACCGTTATACTACCACCAGGCTAAACCGTTTGTAATACCCTGACCTTAGTAATAATCTCTAGCTTGACCGCTTGTAATAGCTTGACCTTTGTAATAATCTTGAGTTCGACCGTTATACTACCACGTGGCTAAACCGTTTGTAATACCTTGACCTTAGTAATAATCTCTACCTTGACCTTAGTAATAAGCTCTAGGTCGACCACTTGTAATAGCTTTACCGTTTTCCATTAGCTCGACTGTAATATTCTCTTCGTTTATTGTATGTTATAAAAACAAAATATCGGTTTTGTATTCTTGACCGTAGAACAGAGTTAAAACTTCAATGACGTTCTGAGTGTATCTGTGTAAACATTTTTTGATATCTTGGTGTGATATCCGAATCTTTTTAATATCCACGCCAAGACTCGTCGAAAAGATTATCTTGGGGTTTCTCATCTGTCGACGCCTTATGAAAAAACGTTACGCCATACGTCTATTTTTCATTATCTCTGAATCATTTTTATTCCTTCTAATGGCTTCTTAAGTCTATTTCATATTGTCATAATTTAATAAAACAAGACAATCAAGAAATTTAAACTCAACTAGAATATTTCTTCACAGTTGATACTTGGTAGAAATATCTAACCATAAGCAAAACAAACCTATATACAGCAGAAAATCATTTTTTTTTGTCGTCTGCTAAACAAAAACTATTAGCAGGTTAGCCAACATATGAACAAAAATTTAACAACAAAATTATTCAGTAATGTGTATTTAATGAAATTCTGTACCTGTACACTCTAATTCCAAACACTTATTGTTAAAAAAAGGAGATATGACAATATGAACATATTTTTTGTGTGTATTATAAGCAAACCAACTGTAAAAGCATTATATATAGGCCTACCATTTTAATCAGAAAAAAGTTTAGAAAAATAAAAAAAGTTAGTGTTTTGTGAAAACGTCGCACATCTTTCCTTGAAAACTATTCTACAGTTAATAAGTTACTTAATAAGTCAGAAGTGAATTACTTTTTCTATAAATTTTAATAACTATTAAATATTGTTTGCTGCATGCCAGACGGGACATACTCAAGTGGGTCGCCAAACCTTTGGTTGACTGACTAAACGTTAATATGCTAGGAACATATTTTAAGAATACAAATAGTCAGTCGCAAGCCAAATAAATATGGCACGAAAACGACGCCGTGTAACACGAATAAATTGAGAACATTTCGAATAATAGAACACGTTTAAAGCGTTGTAAGGAAATGACAGGACTGCGTTTCAAATTAAAACAAAAAAAAAACTACTCCCATTACATTTTACTTCAAACTATACGATTTTATTATTAAATTGATTTAGTAACAAACCGCGCCGACAACGACAATCCAATCTACTCTCATGTTCCCATTTGTTCTATAAAATGCCAAAACGAACGTACATACTATGCTCGAAGCAATGCGAAAGCTAAAATGCAATTCAACATCAGCCCTCCGGAGCGAATTTGCCCCTTTCCATTAAGAATGATTCAATTTCAAACGGAAAACTTCATAAACGCGTTCAGTTTTGCTCTTCAATAATTGTTTAATATCTGACAAAAAGCGAATAATTGACATTCCCAAACAACTTCCATTAAAATTCTCTAAACAATTTCATTCTACAAATCTGTGTACTGTATGTGCGTATGACAGACCAAAATGCACAATAAAGCGATAAAGAAAGGCAGTTCAGTTGGCGGAGCAAAAGAGACAGGAAAGCGGTGTCCACGGTAAGAATAATACATACTGTTACCAGTAATTTAGGAAACGTGATAACAGAGCAACTTCAGTTTCAATAATTTTATTATTCAAGTTATTACATTTTCCACTTTGAACTTGACTCAATTTGTTACTACCGACACAATTATAAAATACAATATTGTATAAAACATAAGTATAGTAGAGTCTGTAATTCCAGTCTCAATGGTTCGGAATTCGTCAAGTTCGAGCAAAAAATATTTTTAATCGAGCTAAAATATTTTTAAAACTATGAAAAATAGTAAAGGCGCGTCTAATACTAGTCAATTCTGAAGTAAACATTTAGGAACGGGAAAGTCAGCAAATAATAATAATGCCTGTGTTTCAGTGATTCCCTTACGTTACACTAACAAATAAAAACACTGGAATGCACAAACCAATTTTCAAGATTGGTTTTTAAATAGCTTGTTCTAAAATCAAAAATGTTCTTAAAGAATAGAAATGTGCTGCTTAAAGCAGCTATAAATTAGCTTATAATTATAATGCTAAACAAAACACATTCACGTCTGGACGAAGACTGAACTTTCGGACCACAGATGTTTTTGCCACCAGTTCATTCAACACTGTTTTCCCTGACGCGTTTAAACACTTAATGTTTCAAACAAGTGCAGCAACAATTGACGGTGAAACTAGTGATTTACTGGGTTGCAGAAGTTTGGGATGAAATGAAACCGGACACAATTCGGAAATCATTGCACAAACAACTGTAAAATATGAATGAAGAATTTGATAAGAATGATAATCTTTCTCTAAAATAATTAAGAAACTTTCTGGTTGTGCGGAATAAAAATAAACCAAAATATCCGATTGGTTTGAAAAGGACGATTTAAGAAACATCGGTTATTGAGGTAGTCGCCAAGACTCAAGATGAAAGTGATGAGAGCTCGGTATAAGAAACGTATATTCTGTCTCTCAGTGACGGAGTAGTGAAACAATTAGCAGCAAATGGAGCCGAATGTTTTTACTAGGGATGGGCTGATTCCAATTCTCGACTCCAGGAATCGTCGATTCTAATGGTATCGAGTAATAGATACTCAATTCTGCATTGATTAAAGTGCCAATTCCAAATCTTGTTTTTACAACTATTAAAATACGTGTACTGTGTAATTTATTGAAAAAATAATTAATTATAAACTATCTTATTTATGTACTAGTTGCTTTGAATGAATCAAACTATTAAAGCAAATGCCTGTTTGAGATAACGAATTTATTATTAATAATAATTTCTGATATTTTAGTTAAAAAGCAAGATAATGATAGGCTTTTATTAGATTTATATAAGAAGAATACGTTTTCAGGTAGATATATCAATTTTTTATCTGCACATTCTAGTCAAGTAAAAATAGGAATCATAAAAAGCATTTCGTATAAAATTTTAAGGTTATCTGATCCATAGTTTCATTTAAAATATGTTTTAGCTATGAAAAATGAATTCATTTTGAATAATTACCCTGAAAGTCTTATTAATAAATATTATAAAGAACAAATTAAAAAGTTAAAGGTTATGGACCAAAATAAAGAATATGACAATAAAGATAAAAAAGAAATAAAGACTTTTTGTTTACCTTCTATAAAATCTTCTACTAAAGAGTTAGGACATATGTTGAGGAATTAATGTGAATTAAAAATTGTGTATTAATTTCCTTTTAAACTTAATAATATTGTTTAAAAAGCCAAAGATAGTTGTAAAAAATAGCAGAATAAAATATTAGTATATAAGATTGATTGCAAAGAGTGTGGTATGTGTTTGTAGCGTAAACTAGTAGGCTTTTGGAAACGAGAACGAATGAACACAAAAACAAAATAAAATATTATAATGTTATTTCTCAACATATTAAAATGTTTAATAATAAACATCAAATGGACTGGGATAATATAGATGTTTTACATAAGGAAAGCGATTGGAAAAAAGGAGCTTTGCGGAAATGTGGTATATAAAAAACAAGGAAGAAATACATTGAATAAAATGACAGAATAAAATGAATTTCCATCTGAATAATTATGAATCTTTAGTAATGAAATTATAGTGAAATTTAACATTTTTGTAGGTTTTTTGGTCACTCGAGGTAGTGTATATAGGCCTATATTACAATGATTGTGTGGTTTTTAAAAATTTGAAATGTTGACTCTGTTATTAATAGTATATGTGTTAGTGTATGTATCTGTGATTTGTCTGTTTTATTGTGATATAAAACATTTTGACTTGTAAATGGATATTTATTAAGAGTTTTATAATTTGTTGATTTTTATGTATTTCATAGATCGAAAGTCATGTTGTATAATTGTTTAATTAAAACTGAGTTCTTGAAAACAAATTTCGGAAATAAATTCGAAACGTTGAGCGTTTAAAAAAGCAAAATTGTCTTTGATCTGTCATTAGCCTATATAAGAAGTTATTACTATTATTTAAGACGCAACAACAAAGACTATCAGAAGCATTTCTGGTTTGCCACTTTTATCCGATATGTGTGTTGTGCTTTCAGAAATTCCTATTCATAAATGATAAGGACGAACGTTTTGTGCAGCCTGTTACATTAAAACGGAACTTTCAAAGGGCTTCTTCATATGACCAAGATTTTAACTAAATTATTGTTAGAGAATATCAAGTAGGCCTATATAACTTAAAAGAATCAAGAATCGACCTAAGAATCGAGAATCTAAAGAAAAATTTTAGAATCGAAATTGGAATCGGAATCGAACAGTTTACGAATCGCCTCAAACCTAGCTTTTACTTTTCTCAATTTTTTCACGTTGGCGTTCATCGCAGCTTACAAGTTAACAAACTTTGTAAAGTATTGATAAAATGTATTTTAAAACATTTTCGATCTTAAAATGGAAGTTTTGTGTATTATTTAAGTATTTATTTCTTATAGTTCTTTTTTAGTAACACTCATATGTATTATATACGCAATGAATTTTATATCTATATAAAAAGCCTGCAAACAAATAGTATTTTCTATTACTTTTCAGGCTCTCGTATCCAAGTATATATTTCTTGTTTCCTCTAGAACAGAGGTTCCCAAACATTTTGGTAAAAGGCACCCTCTTTTTGAAATTAAACCCCCACGCCCCTCCATTTTACACACACACACACACACACACACACACACACATATATATATATATATATATATATATATATATATATATATATTTAAAACAATTTATTTGTTCATACATACTTTCACAAGAAACATGATATAGCATTTCAAGTTTTAATTTGCAAGTAAATTTTGACTTATAAGAGAAAAATCTATTAATGAGGGGATGAGCTTGCATTTATTTCACTCGCATGCCTATTTGAGATTCTATTTTAGTAAGGGCACAACGCAAGTTTGTTCCTATATTTTTTTTTTATTGCAACAAGTGCTGAAAATATTTTTCACACAAGTAAGTGCTTGAAAATAGTAAGTATAATCGAACAGCTGCCTGTAATACACTTTTTAGTGTTTTATCCAAAATAAAGAATTTGGATACATTTGAAACAGTTTGGGAACCAATGCTCTAGAACCTGTTTAAGAGTTTACACTTGTACAGGTTAACATACACAAATCACGTAAAAACCTGTCTAAGTACCATGAACCTTTGGTGTTTAATGATAACCGTTTCGGGAGTTTTTATCAACCCAGGCCACATATGACCCCTCTTGGATTTTTGATAGTTTAGGAATAGGAAACTTATGACATATACGACAACTTATTGAAAATTACGCGTTTCAAGCATTCTTACCGTTTTGAGGTTATGGCCTATGGTACAATGATCTATCGCATCCTACTTTCTGTTCGTCACACTTTATAGATTCACAGATCAGCCGTTAGCCATTTTGTATTCCAGGATAGTTTAACTTTTAATTAGTCTTGAGTAAATTACGATTGGTTTTCAAGTTATAAGGTACATAAATCCAAAGTGTATTTCTTGTAAAGAAAAACGAATAAAGAAAACCTTCAGCAGATCTCCCAGAGTTTCACCACATTCTTTTACCATTTCCAACCAAACAAACGTTCTTCCAAAAAGGAACTCTCCCTTTTTGCCCGTTAGATAACAACAGCTAGTACATATATGGTAAAATTGTATATGCTTGGCTCTTAGGTAGAAATTGTGTATTAGTCATCTATAAAACGTCAGGCACAGTCATCATCTCTCATCGGGGCCATAATCGTGGCCTACCCGTCCCAGCCCTTAGACAATCCTATTAGCAAGCTTCCGTGAACGCCCTATTTTCATTTAATTTATTTTCACAATACATTAAAAAGTATAAATATATAAAATAAACGAGTCAACCCTATGAGTCAGTGGAAGTCCAAGGTCTATGTTTTTGAAGATGACCTACGAGCGCCTCCATCTTCCCTTCGTCCTAGGCCCCCAAGCGCCAGCTTAAAACTGTTTACCTATACCTGCAACCAATGCAACAAAAGAAATCAGCGCCGAGGCCTCTCAGTAATGCAGGAGTGATTAGGGTTAATATCTTCGCTTTTAAAATACCGGGCTCAAAAATGATGCCATACAACATATGGTTTACTGTCTTTATTGTTTACTTAACAGTGTGTAAGAAGTTTTAGATTAGGTTTTATTATGTTACACTAAGTAAACCTCCGGTTGTTATGGTATCATTTTTATTGTAATTAAGAGTAGAATCTACATTTATTACCTATATTCAATTAAAATAAATGGGCTAATGGAGCGGAAATATGGCCGGTCCTGGGACCGTCCTAATCCTCTGCACTTGCACAACTTAGGGTTGCAATGACTCAGGGAGTGTGGTGGGTCAATATCTACAATTGACTATCCAGGCAGGATTCTATCTGTATATTTTAATTTTTCATCTGATATGGTGAGTTTAGTTTAATACAACTTTGTAATAAATATGTTATTCGTTTCAATTTTAGTAAGATAAATACACCGTTAAATCTTGAAAAATTTTCGAAAAATATTAAACACTCCACGAAAAGGTTCATGGTACGGATTTATTATAGAACCAAAGTACTAGCTTTTAGTGGGTTCGGGATATATTTGTTGCCTCGCCCTAATTTGGGGCAGGGGGTTACTCAAAATTGGCTTGTGACCTCTCATTTGAAAGGTCTCAATGAAAAATAATGGCGACAATTAGATTTCTCTATCTCAACCTAGTAAAAAATGGTGGCCATACCAGATTTCAAAATAATGAATTCGAAATGGTTTCCATTTTTTATTGGGTTGAGATTAGAGACCTTTGATTATTTTTGCAGCATCATTTTGTCTATGTAATAGTGATTAAATAAAAAAAAAACATGGCCAGAAAGCCGCTTTTTATATTACTGAACTTAATTTGTAATGTTAAACCAAATCATTCTACTAATACATAAATGGCTCTACATAGTCATTCAAGATTAACTGCGAGCATCTCAAAAGTACGAGAGTAGTTAAGTTTAATTACAATTCATTATGTTACTTTAGAGGCGTATCATGTCTATACTGAAATGCATGCAAAATTTGCGTCATTCCAGTGCTAATCGTCTACTATGCTCAGTTGAGCATACGCCATTACCACTGTTCCTTGCTTTTGTGAGTTCCAATTCGGCTGTCAAAACTGTCACATTATGCCAGGTAACCCGCTCAGCTGAGGAGACTCAGCACTGGGGCGACAGAATCGATGGAAAAGCAAAGGGGTCACCAAGCCCCCCCCCCCTTCTGACTAACTGAGAAACACATAGTAAAACCAAATGGATGGAACATCTCTCAATAATTCATACAATATAATAGCGTTTAGAAAATAAAAACATAAACCTTAAACAGACAAAATAAAACTACCCAAACACATTAACTAGCCAATACGTTTTGTAAATTATAAAAAAGCCTACTTCACACGCAACCTAAATAAACAGTTTAAACCTAACATGAATAACACACATATATACAATGTACTGTATTTATGTATAGGTACTACTTGCTACAGATTCTATATAGGTGAAAGAGTAATATCATTTCGCGAACTATATCAAGAACACTTTAAAGCACTCAAAAACCCATAACCCAATCAAACCTTTCTGAACACGTCGTCTTCACAAAGGTAAAGACTATAGGCCTATAGCTTGACACAATAAAAGCTAAAAATATCCAATTATTATATTTCACACAATACTTCACACACAATTACAGTAGGCCTACAGTTCTCGTTATTTGATATAATTCCCTATACGCCTCGTTGAAGAACAAGCATAGTTTCCTCACCCCATATCCATGAAACCAAGAAGTGAGATGTATCCCACTAAACATAAACGGCTGTCCACATTATAAATTGAGTAGAGGCTTTTCCAGACAAGTTTAAATATCTTAAAGTGTATAAATCTAAAGACATAACTTGATTTTATGATTATTAACAATTATTTTATGATTTTATCATTTTTTTAAAGTTTTCAATCTATTTGCTTGTTTTTTGGATGAGTTGATAGACTTAATGATAAAATTTGAAGACATTTTTTATAACTTAATATTTTCTGTATTTATTAAAGAAATTTAACATTTTCTATGAAAGGACATTTGGTGACTGAATTCTGATAGGCTAAGCTGTTTTCAAGTTGTATTCGTTATATATTCTAACTATTAAATACATTTGTTTTATAATGTGTTTTTACGCATTGGATTTTGTTACATAATTTATAAAATACTAAGAGAAACTTAAAGTTAAATACACCGATAATAAGTAATTTATCACAATGTGTGGTCCAACTAAACACTAACGTGATTCTTTTCGTTTTCATGTTAATCATTGCACCAGTGTAAAAACTTGTGTCAAAGTGGCAGATATCGTGACTACGTCAATAGTAAAGCGGCCCACAGACGTGCAATATTATTGTACAATATTTTGGTTTGTACAAATAATTGTAGGCCCCTACCGTATGGAAGTGAAATTGAAGGTTGTGCAATATATTGTACAATTGCGAGCACAGACAACAACCACATTGTGCAAACAACAGTCTCAGCCGGAATTTGATGTAGTCAATATGTTGAGTAGTGAAGATTTGTGTTGCGTGATAATTGCCGTGGCCGCTAATCGTAAAAAAAAAGAAAAAAGGCTCTCAGAAAGGAAGAAAATGGGCCAAACAGTGGTTTATTGATAGGGATAAATACACCCACGACAAATTACTCAATGAATTGAGAGTAATTGAACCAAAGGATTTCCGAAACTTTGTACGAATGGACGGAGAATTATTTGATGAACTCCTCGCTTGGGTTACGCCTGAAATAAACAAAAAGAACACTATCATGCGCGATGCAATTTCTGTAAATCAAAGAAAGTTTGTCCATCGAGCTGATTGAAGGAGCAGGTGTTTCTTGAGCTACAAGAACCTCATTTCTTCGAAATACCACAGTGTAGGTTCCACATCCTCTGCTCCGGCTCCACTTTTCTCTGCATCGCGAATCCTTTTTAGCTCTTTCCGGAAGTTTGTTCGCAATGAATTTATTTTTGTTTACCACTTCTTGTTTGTCAGCATCAAGGACATGGCACTGATCTCCCTTTTTAGCACGATTGCTATAATCCTTGCACTTGACATCCCACAGTGCCGGAAGACCACGGTACTCTTCAATAAAGTCAACAATGAATTTTTTGTCACCTTTCTTGTCACTCATGTTTGCTTTATTTACAAAACACAACGTTCAAACGACCGCCAGAGACCAATTGAAAGGTTATCGCGCAATATTGCCAACATACGGCACAATATTATCTCGTTTGTACAATATATTTTAAAGATTTTGAAAATCACACAATATATTGCACAACCTTTCAATATTACCCCTAGACGAACAATTATATTGCACAAACCAAAATATTGCTCAATAATATTGCACGTCTATGGGCCGCTTAAGGGAGTATTGTGGCGACCACACAATAATTAGAAAGTAGGTGTTATACCAACAGCAAAATGCGAATGCCTCTGGGCGCCAGGTCAGTTTCTCTCGCACGCACGCACACCAATATGAGTGCAGAGGATTAGGACAGACCAAAGACCGGCAGTATTTCCGCTCCATTTGTCATTTAGTGGTATCTTCTAACCAAACCTTAAGTTGTAATTTTAACTAAAAATAGTTATATAAATATTGCTTCTACTTAAAATTACAAGAAAAATGATACCAAACGACCCATGAATTTCTTTACTTTACAATGCCAATACAGTTAACACATTTTTATTTCATGTTAACCCCTCATAGACAGTGATAATAAATTGTACATTATTTGGTATCGATTTTCCTGTAATCATATGCAGAATTATTTTTATGCTAATTTTTATGAAGTATGTTATCAAATTTTAAAAAATTAGAGTTTTATCAAGGAAACACCACTAGGTGACTAATAAACAGAGCGCGGAATGAATACAGTCCGTCCTACACCTGTGTGTGTGTGTGTGTGTGTGTGTGTGTGTGTGTGTGTGTGTGTGTGTGTGTGTGTGTGTGTTGCAACGAACCCCTCTACCAACCTGCCTACAGTTTAAAATGCACTTAAGCGTATGCAACGACACACTGACCTGACTTGCTGTTTTAAAATACCCCCTACTGTTATTTAATAGCGTGAGGGCTATATAGTTATATGTCAATTTTTGTCACATGAAAAGATACATATAAGCATGAACAATCATCACATACATACATTTTACCTAATAATGTGCTATTATCAACAGGTGATCCAGGTTGGGCAGTGCAAAATATGATCCTGCTTAATTTTACCATTTTATAGGCTCCTGTGTTACCTTTAAGCAGCATCTGCTAGTGGATCTTATCCCTGGACTTTGATTTATAAACTAACTATCTTTTAATATAGCGCAAATAATTTAAATTAATTTACTCGCAGGAGGAAACTCTCCTGTTGTAACATTAGGCTTTTATTTTATTGAATTTATTATTTTATGAATTTAAATACTCTTGATATCTAACTTTGCAACTTCTAATTTAATAGTTTTTAAAAAAATCAAGTTTTTATTTATTTATTAACACAGGATAAAATGTATCAGATAAAATTAATACTTAAAACCATTACACAATTTTACTAAGAGTGAAGCCATTGTTTATTTCAAAAGTGAAGCCATTGTGAAGCCAAAAGTTTATTAAATTTTAACTAATAAATTTGACTTTAAAAAATGACTTGCCAAATTTCTCACATCCTGCCATCCCCGGTTCCTGGTCTTTAGATCTGTTTGAGGCTGAGGTCTTCTTTCTTCTCTCTGGATCCTTTGGAATTTTCGGACAGCGAAACTATGGTAAGTTATTACAATTTGAGATACATTTCTACGAAATGGAAGTACCGATTACCGAATCACGATTTACAACTTGCGTTATAAATTTGACGACAGAAAAGTTCTTGTAGTTGACTGAAAACGGACATAGTTTCGTTCGGCACTTGTCAAGTTGTTATATTTTCTGACTGCTCCTAAAATTCAGTCAGTCAGAGAAAGAGGGGGTTTGGTGGCCCCCGATGTTTTGCAGCAACTGTCACGCGACACTGGCTTCGGGTAGGAATATGGGATCAGGGCTTTTTGGTTAGGGCTGGATCTAAGGAGGCAGGACTATTATTTAAGTTTGGGACTGGCTGACTGACATTTTTTTTCTGAGTGATATTTTTATTTTTGCACATGCTATTAACATGTGTGTAATACGGATGTTGTGACATAAGAGTGTAGTAATGTGTATAATAGCTTAGAAGAATGGAGTGAAGGAAAAGACAGGAGAGACTGCTCCTAAAAACCTTGCGCTAACGTTTATATTAGTCTTGCCGTACTTCCCCCACCAGCCGCTTGGTCTTACAACTATATCAGTTTATTTTTCTTGTCTAAGTCTCTCTCTCTTTCCGATACATGAATCATTTTGCTTGAAGTCCCCTTATCGTTCTTTTAATTCCTAAATGTCTATTTAATTTAATTTTACTGTAATTTTTTTCTTAATGAAGTTTTTATGGTTTATTATTTCACTATTGATTTTTTCGCACTTTACTCGTTACTTAGAAATGACAATGGTGGTTGTAGGTGGTCAGGTTCGCTAGATAGTATTTTTTATTTATTTCCTTGCACTTAATTATCGGCACTACACTACCGGTTTATCAAATTTATTTATTAATTAAAAGTTTTTATTATTGACTATATAATATTGGCTTTTACACTCTGTGATTATATGCTTTGCTTTAATTTTCTTTAATATAAAAATTTTAAGTTTTTCTAATTACACTTTAATTTTTTGAAATTAAAATTTATAAAAATTTTAATTTCTTTAGATCGTAAGGGCATACTTCTCGTGTGTGTAAGCCTACCTAGCTTTCAGGGGCACTCGCATTTTTCTATTTGCTATTGGTATAATGTAAAAAGTTTTTCAGATGTATTGAAGAAGGGCACGTGACGAGAACAAAAATGTTACCTGGCGCTGAATAGTGGGAATTTAGATAGATAAGATTTCGAAGTGTTAGTAACGTATCGCAGTATAAAAGTGAAAGTTTTTAAGGTTCCGTGCCTAGCTTTCCTATTCTTAATATAGGTACAGATATAATTAAGTTGATTTACCAGTGAAAAATAGTGTATTTGATCATAGGAAATAACTAACCTTAGTTCCCGGAAGTATGAATGAGCAGTAATTCAAGTTCAAAAAGGGAAAAATAGTGGTAAAATTGTCAATATTTAACCTACCTGTTGAATGTAAATACAAGGGCAAACTAAATTATTAGAAAAAATGTTTCGCTTAAATTACAGATATGAATTAAAATAAAGTAGTTTTTAAAAACAATGATGTGTTAATACATTCAAAATGCTCGCTCCTAACGAACAACAAAACTACGGGTTGGAGCTTCTAACATGAAAGGTTATAAAAATCCCAACTCAACCTCTACCAAATTATACCTACTTTCGATGGTTAATAAAACCATTATACTATCTATTTTCAAAATATTCTGCAACGCACCCCTTGTCTACCAAATTATACCTACTTTCGATGGTTAATAAAACCATTATACTATCTATTTTCAAAATATTCTGCAACGCACCCCTTATCTGACAAATCATACCTACTTTCGATGGTTAATAAAACCATTATACTATCTATTTTCAAAATATTCTGCAACGCACCCCTTGTCTACCAAATTATACCTACTTTCGATGGTTAATAAAACCATTATACTATCTATTTTCAAAATATTCTGCAACGCACCCCTTGTCTGCCAAATTATACCTACTTTCGATGGTTAATAAAACCATTGTACTATCTATTTTCAAAATATTCTGCAACGCACCCCTTGTCTGCCAAATTATACCTATTTTCGATGGTTAATAAAACCATTATACTATCTATTTTCAAAATATTCTGCAACGCAACCCTTGTCTGCCAAATTAGACCCCCTTCAGATGGTTAAAAAACCATTCATCTATAAAGCTGCAACGAGTTCTGCAAGCATCAATCATCTACTAAATTATACCTATTTTAGACAGTTTAAAAAACCATTAAGCTATGTATGTTTAAAGTGTTCTGCTGCCCACAGCACTTCTGCCAAATTATATCTACTTTAGACGGTTATAACAATATTAAACTATCTTCTTTCAACGTGTTCTGCAGTGCACAACTACACTGCCACATTATATCTACTTCAGTTGGTTATAACAATATTAGGCTATCTACTTTCAAAGTGTTCTGCAGCGCACCCCTCCTCAGCCAAATTATACCTACGTTAAACGGTTTAAAAAAATTTAAGCTATCTAACTTCAACATGTTCTAAAGTGCTACGCTCGACTGCCAAATTACACCAACTTTAGATAGTAAAAAAAGCATTAATGTAAGTTCAAAGTGTTTTAAAGTGCACTCCTTGTCTGCCAAATAATACCTATTTAAGATTTAACACCCTAATTTGAGGTGTTAAGTAAATCATTCAGCTAACCTACTTCAACGTGTATTGCAGAGCACCCCTTTTTTGCCATTTTACACCTACTTTAATAGGAAAAAAACATTACTATATCTAACTCTCTGCAACGCACCTTTCCCTTGCCAAACTATATATACTTTAGATGTTTACAAAAACCATTAGGCTATCTAACTTGAACGTGCTTTCCACCGAATACCTCCATTGCCAAATTATATATACTTCAGATGGTTACAAAAACCATTAGGCTATCTTACTTGAACGTGCTTTCCACCGAATACCTCCATTGCCAAACTATATATACTTCAGATGGTTACAAAAACCATTAGGCTATCTTACTTGCACGCGCTGTCCAGCACACCCCTCCCCTGCCAAATTATATATACTATGGATGGTTACAAAACTATTAGACTACCACACTTTATCGCGCTCCCCAGCGCACCCCTCTGCTGTCAAATTATATATACTTTAAATGATTAAAAGTACTACTACGCTATCTAACTTGAACGCGATCTGTAGTGCACCGCTCCCTTGTCAAATTATGTATACTTTAGATGGTTAAAAAAACCACTTGGCTTTCTAGATTGAACGCGACCTCCAGCGCATCCCTCCGTTGCCAAATTATTTATACTTTACATGATTGAAAATCCAGTAAGGTATCTAACTTGAACGTGCTCTCTAGTGCACCCCTCCTCTGCGATATTATATATACTTTAGATGGTTAAAATAAACCTTAAGGCTATCGAAGTTTATTGATTTCTGAAGTTGAATTATACCATCCTCTGACAAATTATACCAATTTTTATTTGTAAGAAGAATTATTAAGCTAACTAACTTCAACGTATTTTACAGCGCACTCCACCTGTGCCATTTTACACCTACCTTAAATGGTTAAAAACCACTAAGCCATCTTACTTTAACGCAAACTCTAGTGCATCCATCCTTTTCCAAATTATATATAGTGTATATGGTTGCAAAACCATAAAGCATATCTAACTTTTACGCGCTCTCCAGTCTAACCCTCCTCTGCCAAATTATATATACTTTAGATGGTTACAAAAGCCATTAGTCTATCTAACTAGAACACGCTCTCCAGCGCACCCCTCCTCTGGAAAATTATATACACTTTAGAGGGTTACAAAACCATTAGGCTATCTAACTTGAACGCGCTCTCCAGTGCCCCCCTCCTCTGAGAAATTATATATACTTTAAATGGTTACAAAACCATTAGGCTATCTAACTTGAACACTCTCTCAAGTGCCCCCTCCTTTGCCAAATTATATATACTTTAGTTGGTGAAAAAAAATTAGGCTGTCTTACTTCAACGCACTCTCTAGCGCACCGCTTCCCTGCCAAATTATATATAGTTAAGATAGTTAAAAAAAACAACTAGGCTATTTAACTTTAATGGGCACTAAAGTTAAATTATGACTTCCTCTGACAAATTATACTTTGTTTTAGGGTTTAAGAAAAACCATTAGGCAAAATAACTTGTACGCGCTTTCCAGTACACCCCCCCCCCCGTCTGCCAAATTATAAATACTTTATTAGATGGTTTATTTAACCATTTGGCTATCTAATTAGAACGCACTTCCTAGCCCATCCCTCCTTTGCCCAATAAAATATACTTTAGATGGTTAAAAACCATTAGGCTATCTAACTTGAACGCACTCTCCAGTGCAGCCCTCACCTGCCAAATTATGTATACTTTAGATGGTTACAAAACCATTAGCCTATCTAACTTGAACGCGCTCTCCAGTACACCTCTCCTCTGCCAAATTATTTATACTTTAGATCAGGGGTCTCCAACCTACGGCCCGCGGGCCACATCCGGCCCGCGAACAGATTTTTTCCGGCCCGGGGAAAGCTAGCATACTGAAAAATTAATTTATTTGGTAATATATTTCCGTTAAAGCACTTTTACCATTAAATATGACTACAGTACTCGTCTCTCACTTGCCACTTCTTTTCTCTATAAGTAAAAACTAGCTGTAAACAAGTCAACCATTGAGCGAAAGTAAGTGTAAGGGCAAAGACCTCGGCGCTATTGTACTTACCCCTACTATACCTGAGGCAGGACCAAAATAGCCTCGTCGCATCAAAGCACCCTTCCATGACTCATCATTGCTTCCTTTGCTTTCTAAATTCTTCTAAATTGTTTTGTCAGTGACTTTCCAGCTTCAGTTACAATCAGAACTAGTGCGAGTGTAGGTTGATGTTTAGCGAAGTGCATAGTGATCATGGAGAGTGTCTTTTATTTTTGTTTGTTTTATTTTTCCTAACAATGGCTTATTGTAAAAAAAGAGAAGTTGATTTTGAGTGTCGTGCTTTTAACAAAAGATGGACCTATGAATACTTTATGATCGCCAGCAATAATAAAGCTTTATGTCTTATTTGCAACGAGACTGTCGCTGTTTTGAAAGAATTTAATGTCCGTGGACATTATGAAACAAAACACAAGAGCAAACATTCCAATTTAACAGGCAAAATAGGAGAGGACAAAATGGCTTCTTTGAAAAATTCGCTTTCAATTCAGAGACAAAGTTTTACCAAGAAATCTCAACAAAACGATGCTGTTGTAAAAGCCAGTTTCAAAGTCAGCCATATTCTGGCTAAAGCTGGTAAACCTTTTGCCAACGGCCAGTCGGTGAAAGACTGCATTTTGGTGAGCGTGGAAGAAATCTGCCCTGATAAACGTTCACTGTTCAATGCTATTAGTTTGTCGGCGAACACAGTAGCGCGCTGTACGGAAGTTCTTTGAAATAACGTTGTTTATCAGCTGAAAGACGCATGCAAGGACTTTGAATGGTTCTCAATCGCTCTTCATGAATCAAATGATGTCACTGATTCGGCTCAAGTTCTTTTATTTGTTAGTGGTGTGAACAGTGATTTTGAAATCACAGAAGAGTTGGCTGACGTTCACTCTATGGAGAGTAGCGTGACCGGAGACAAAATCTTTGCAAAAATAAGTGAAAACATTTCTAATCTTGGCGTCGATTTCAAACGCTTGAGAGGTGTTACTACTGATGGTGGGAAAAATATGTCTGGTACAAAAACTGGAGTAGTTGGAAATATTTGCAATTCTGTTAAAACAGCTGGCGGTTTTCAACCCCTAATATATCACTGCATTAACCATCAACAAGCGTTGTGTGGTAAACACATAGATGTAGCTGAAGTAATGAATCTATTTGTAAAAACAGTTAACTTCATTAGATCAAGTTCCCTCAAACACCGCCAGTTCAAACATTTTCTTGCTGAAATTGACAGCGCTTACCAAGATGTTCCCTACCACTGTGAAGTTCGCTGGTTGAGCAGAGGCAAAGTATTTCAGTGGTTTTTCGAACTTCGTGAAATGATTGACATTTTCATGACTGAACATCGTCGTCCAGTACCTGAACTTTCTGACAGTGTGTTTATTTGGAAATTGGCTTTTCTTGTTGACCTCAAGGCACATATTAACTTTTTGAACTTGAAACTGCAAGGTAAAAACTCTTCAGTTTGTGATTTATACTGGCATGTCAAAGCTTTTAGAAAAAAATTCATACTTTTCGAAAACCATTTAGGATCTTTGAACTTCGACCACTTTGAATCTTGTCAGAACTTAAGTGCACTAAGCACTGCCACCTTCCACAAAGATTACGTTTTAGAAATCATGTCTAAACTATGTCAAGAGTTTGAAAACCGCTTTGAAGACTTTAACCGTGCAGCAGAAGACATTCAGATGTTTCAAAACCCTTTTAAGTGTGACATTGACAAAGTGCCTGCTGAAATGCAGCTTGAAGTCATCGAGCTAACAACCAATGACTCTCTCAAGACTGATTTCCAGGAATGCTACAAATAAGATAACCTACTTACATGTTACAGTTCTCTCCCAGAAAAAGACTTTAAAAACATCAATAAACCATGGTCGAGTTATGTTTTCTCTTTTTGGATCTACCTACAAATGCGGGCAGACTTTTTCAAAAATGAAGCTAGTTAAATCTAAATATAGATCTTCCCTGTCAGATGAGCATTTAAAATCAATCCTAATGATCGGAACTACAAAATTTGATCCTAAATGGGCTGAAATTTCAAGTGGTAAACAAATGCAATCGTCTCACTAAAAATAATTGTTATTTTCAAGCTTTACACATATTGTAAACTCATGTATTGTCCAGTTTTGTTTAAAATTCAGTAAAGTACATTTTGTAGTAAATTGAAAAGGTTTGGTTTAGTGTCATCCTGTGTTTTCATTAGACCTACTTGAAAACTCCTACAGAACAATTATTATTTTATAGCAAATATAATGATTTGTTTGGTCGCAGTTTTATTTATGAATACGTAAAGAATTTTAGTTAGCCAACAACAAAGATATATAAGGAAATATAGCTACTTAAAAAACTAACCATGAAAATCTCAAAAACCTCCACTGATCTTTTGTTTAAAAAAACGTCATGGGTGTATGGGGGAGGGGGTGTTTAGTCTTTCTGCCCTAAAATATATCTGGCCCGCCATTCGTCCAAAAAATTTCAATGTGGCCCGTGAGTAAAAAAGGGTGGAGACCCCTGCTTTAGATGGTTACAAAACCATTAGGCTATCTAACTTAAACGCGCTCTTCAGCGCACCTTTCATCTGTAAAATTATATATACTTTAGATGGTTATAAAAACCATTATGCTATCTCAATTGAACGCGATTTCCAGCTCATCTCCCATTTGCTAAATTATATTTAGCTTAGATGGTTAAAAAAGCATTCGGCCACCTTACTTGAACGAGCTCTCCAGCGAACCTCTCCTCTGCCAAAATATATATACTTTAGATGGTTACAAAAGCCGTTAAGCTATCTAACTTGAACGCGCTCTCCAGTGCACCTTTCCTCCGCCAAATTATATATACTAGATGGTTATAAAAACCATTAGGCTATCTAAATTGAACGCGATTTCCAGCTCATCTCCCATCTGCTAAATTATATTTAGCTTAGATGGTTAAAAAAGCATTCGGCCACCTTAATTGAACGAACTCTCCAGCGAACCTCTCCTCTGCCAAAATATATATACTTTAGATGGTTACAAAAACCATTAGGCTATCTACCTTGAACGCGCTTTTCAGCGCATCCCTCCTTTGCCAAATTATATATACTTTAGATGGTTAAAAAATCCAATATGCTATTTTACTTGAACGCAGTCTCCAACGCATTACTCAACTGCCAAATTATATATACTTTAGATGGTTATAAAAACCATTAGGATATCTGAATTGAATTTTTACCACATCTCCCATTTGCATAATTATATATAGCTTAAATGGTTAAAAAAAAGAATTTTTTAAATCTATTTTGCTCCTACCTAATATGGTTAATAAACCATTAAGCTATCAAACTTTAACGTTTTATACAGCGCTCCTCTCTTCTACTAATTTTTACCTATATTCGAGTGTTAAAATTTCATAAGGCTATCTAACTTCAACGTGTCCTGCAACGTACCCCTCTCTCACCAAGTTAAAACTAATTTAGATGGTTAAAAACATCATTAAACTATCTAATGTCAAAGTGTTTAGCAGCCCATCTCTCCTCTGCCAAATAAAAACTAATTTAGTTGGTTAGAAACACCATTAAACTATCTAACGTCAACGTTTTCAGCAGCGCAACCCACTTCTGTCAAATTAAACCTACTTTAGATGGTTAAAAACACCATTAAACTATCTAATGTCAAAGTGTTTAGCAGCACATCCCTCCTCTGCCAAATAAAAACTAATTTAGTTGGTTAGAAACACCATTAAACTATCTAATGTCAACGTGTTCAGCAGCATACCACTCCCTCACAAAATTAAAACTAATTTAGATGGGTAAAAATACCATTAAACTATCTAGCGACAAGGTCATATACTTTAGATAATTGAAAAAAACATTAGGCTTCACAACTTGAACGAGCGCTCCAGTGCACCCCTCCTCTGCCAAACTATATATATTATAGATAATTGAAAAAACATCAGTCTTCATAACTTGAACGAGCACTCCAGCGCACACCTCGTCTGCCAAATTATATATACTTTAGAGGGTTTAGGAAAACAATAGGCTATCTAACTTGATCGCGCTCTCTAGTGCACCTATCCTCTGCCAAATAACATATAATTTAGATAGTTAAAGAAAACATTAGGTTATCCTACTTGAACGCACTCTCCTGCGCACCCCTCCTCTGGCAAATTATATATACTTTAGATAATTGAAAAAACATTAGGTTTCACAACTTGAACGAGCACTCCAGCGCACACCTCCTCTGCCAAATTATATATACTATAGATAATTGAAAAAATATTAGGCTTCACAACTTGAACGAGCACTCCAGCGCACACCTCCTCTGCCAAATTATATATACTATAAATAATTGAAAAAACATTAGGCTTCACAACTTGAACGAGCACTCCAGCGCACCCCTCCTCTGGCAAATTATATATACTATAGATAATTGAAAAAACATTAGGCTTCACAACTTGAACGAGCACTCCAGCGCATACCTCCTCTGCCAAATTATATATACAATAGATAATTGAAAAAATATTAGGCTTCACAACTTGAACGAGCACTCCAGCGCACCCCTCCTCTGCCAAATTATATATACTATAGATAATTGAAAAAACATTAGGCTTCACAACTTGAACGAGCACTCCAGCGCACACCTCCTCTGCCAAATTATATATACTATAGATAATTGAAAAAACATTAGGCTTCACAACTTGAACGAGCACTCCAGCGCACACCTCCTCTGCCAAATTATATATACTATAGATAATTGAAAAAACATTAGGCTTCACAACTTGAACGAGCACTCCAGCGCACCCCACCTCTGGCAAATTATATATACTATAGATAATTGAAAAAATATTAGGCTTCACAACTTGAACGAGCACTCCAGCGCACACCTCCTCTGCCAAATTATATATACTATAGATAATTGAAAAAATATTAGGCTTCACAACTTGAACGAGCACTCCAGCGCACCCCTCCTCTGCCAAATTATATAAACTATAGATAATTGAAAAAACATTAGGCTTCACAACTTGAACGAGCACTCCAGCGCACACCTCCTCTGCCAAATTATATATACTATAGATAATTGAAAACATATTAGGCTTCACAACTTGAACGAGCACTCCAGCGCACCCCTCCTCTGCCAAATTATATATACTATAGATAATTGAAAAAACATTAGGCTTCACAACTTGAACGAGCACTCCAGCGCACACCTCCTCTGCCAAATTATATATACTATAGATAATTGAAAAAACATTAGGCTTCACAACTTGAACGAGCACTCCAGCGCACACCTCCTCTGCCAAATTATATATACTATAGATAATTGAAAAAACATTAGGCTTCACAACTTGAACGAGCACTCCAGCGCACCCCTCCTCTGGCAAATTATATATACTATAGATAATTGAAAAAATATTAGGCTTCACAACTTGAACGAGCACTCCAGCGCACACCTCCTCTGCCAAATTATATATACTATAGATAATTGAAAAAATATTAGGCTTCACAACCTGAACGAGCACTCCAGCGCACCCCTCCTCTGCCAAATTATATATACTATAGATAATTGAAAAAACATTAGGCTTCACAACTTGAACGAGCACTCCAGCGCACACCTCCTCTGCCAAATTATATATACTATAGATAATTGAAAAAACATTAGGCTTCACAACTTGAACGAGCACTCCAGCTCACACCTCCTCTGCCAAATTATATATACTATAGATAATTGAAAAAACATTAGGCTTCACAACTTGAACGAGCACTCCAGCGCACCCCTCCTCTGGCAAATTATATATACTATAGATAATTGAAAAAACATTAGGCTTCACAACTTGAACGAGCACTCCAGCGCACCCCTCCTCTGGCAAATTATATATACTATAGATAATTGAAAAAACATTAGGCTTCACAACTTGAACGAGCACTCCAGCGCACACCTCCTCTGCCAAATTATATATACTATAGATAATTGAAAAAACATTAGGCTTTACAACTTGAACGAGCACTCCAGCGCACCCCTCCTCTGGCAAATTATATATACTATAGATAATTGAAAAACCATTAGGTTTCACAACTTGAACGAGCACTCCAGCGCACACCTCCTCTGCCAAATTATATATACTATAGATAATTGAAAAAACATTAGGTTTCACAACTTGAACGAGCACTCCAGCGCACACCTCCTCTGCCAAATTATATATACTATAGATAATTGAAAAAACATTAGGCTTCACAACTTGAACGAGCACTCCAGCGCACACCCCCTCTGCCAAATTATATATACTATAGATAATTGAAAAAACATTAGGCTTCACAACTTGAACGAGCGCTCCAGCGAACCTCTCCTCTGCCAAAATATATATACTTTAGATGGTTACAAAAACCATTAGGCTATCTACCTTGAACGCGCTTTTCAGCGCATCCCTCCTTTGCCAAATTATATATACTTTAGATGGTTAAAAAATCCAATATGCTATTTTACTTGAACGCAGTCTCCAACGCATTACTCAACTGCCAAATTATATATACTTTAGATGGTTATAAAAACCATTAGGATATCTGAATTGAATTTTTACCACATCTCCCATTTGCATAATTATATATAGCTTAAATGGTTAAAAAAAAGAATTTTTTAAATCTATTTTGCTCCTACCTAATATGGTTAATAAACCATTAAGCTATCAAACTTTAACGTTTTATACAGCGCTCCTCTCTTCTACTAATTTTTACCTATATTCGAGTGTTAAAATTTCATAAGGCTATCTAACTTCAACGTGTCCTGCAACGTACCCCTCTCTCACCAAGTTAAAACTAATTTAGATGGTTAAAAACATCATTAAACTATCTAATGTCAAAGTGTTTAGCAGCCCATCTCTCCTCTGCCAAATAAAAACTAATTTAGTTGGTTAGAAACACCATTAAACTATCTAACGTCAACGTTTTCAGCAGCGCAACCCACTTCTGTCAAATTAAACCTACTTTAGATGGTTAAAAACACCATTAAACTATCTAATGTCAAAGTGTTTAGCAGCACATCCCTCCTCTGCCAAATAAAAACTAATTTAGTTGGTTAGAAACACCATTAAACTATCTAATGTCAACGTGTTCAGCAGCATACCACTCCCTCACAAAATTAAAACTAATTTAGATGGGTAAAAATACCATTAAACTATCTAACGACAAGGTCATATACTTTAGATAATTGAAAAAAAACATTAGGCTTCACAACTTGAACGAGCGCTCCAGTGCACCCCTCCTCTGCCAAACTATATATATTATAGATAATTGAAAAAACATCAGTCTTCATAACTTGAACGAGCACTCCAGCGCACACCTCGTCTGCCAAATTATATATACTTTAGAGGGTTTAGGAAAACAATAGGCTATCTAACTTGATCGCGCTCTCTAGTGCACCTATCCTCTGCCAAATAACATATAATTTAGATAGTTAAAGAAAACATTAGGTTATCCTACTTGAACGCACTCTCCTGCGCACCCCTCCTCTGGCAAATTATATATACTTTAGATAATTGAAAAAACATTAGGTTTCACAACTTGAACGAGCACTCCAGCGCACACCTCCTCTGCCAAATTATATATACTATAGATAATTGAAAAAATATTAGGCTTCACAACTTGAACGAGCACTCCAGCGCACACCTCCTCTGCCAAATTATATATACTATAGATAATTGAAAAAACATTAGGCTTCACAACTTGAACGAGCACTCCAGCGCACCCCTCCTCTGGCAAATTATATATACTATAGATAATTGAAAAAACATTAGGCTTCACAACTTGAACGAGCACTCCAGCGCACACCTCCTCTGCCAAATTATATATACAATAGATAATTGAAAAAATATTAGGCTTCACAACTTGAACGAGCACTCCAGCGCACCCCTCCTCTGCCAAATTATATATACTATAGATAATTGAAAAAACATTAGGCTTCACAACTTGAACGAGCACTCCAGCGCACACCTCCTCTGCCAAATTATATATACTATAGATAATTGAAAAAACATTAGGCTTCACAACTTGAACGAGCACTCCAGCGCACACCTCCTCTGCCAAATTATATATACTATAGATAATTGAAAAAACATTAGGCTTCACAACTTGAACGAGCACTCCAGCGCACCCCACCTCTGGCAAATTATATATACTATAGATAATTGAAAAAATATTAGGCTTCACAACTTGAACGAGCACTCCAGCGCACACCTCCTCTGCCAAATTATATATACTATAGATAATTGAAAAAATATTAGGCTTCACAACTTGAACGAGCACTCCAGCGCACCCCTCCTCTGCCAAATTATATATACTATAGATAATTGAAAAAACATTAGGCTTCACAACTTGAACGAGCACTCCAGCGCACCCCTCCTCTGGCAAATTATATATACTATAGATAATTGAAAAAACATTAGGCTTCACAACTTGAACGAGCACTCCAGCGCACACCTCCTCTGCCAAATTATATATACTATAGATAATTGAAAAAACATTAGGCTTTACAACTTGAACGAGCGCTCCAGTGCACCCCTCCTCTGCCAAACTATATATATTATAGATAATTGAAAAAACATCAGTCTTCATAACTTGAACGAGCACTCCAGCGCACACCTCGTCTGCCAAAATATATATAGTTTAGAGGGTTTAGGAAAACAATAGGCTATCTAACTTGATCGCGCTCTCTAGTGCACCTATCCTCTGCCAAATAACAAATAATTTAGATAGTTAAAGAAAACATTAGGTTATCCAACTTGAACGCACTCTCCTGCGCACCCCTCCTCTGGCAAATTATATATACTTTAGATAATTGAAAAACCATTAGGTTTCACAACTTGAACGAGCACTCCAGCGCACACCTCCTCTGCCAAATTATATATACTATAGATAATTGAAAAAATATTAGGCTTCACAACTTGAACGAGCACTCCAGCGCACCCCTCCTCTGCCAAATTATATATACTATAGATAATTGAAAAAACATTAGGCTTCACAACTTGAACGAGCACTCCAGCGCACACCTCCTCTGCCAAATTATATATACTATAGATAATTGAAAAAACATTAGGCTTCACAACTTGAACGAGCACTCCAGCGCACACCTCCTCTGCCAAATTATATATACTATAGATAATTGAAAAAACATTAGGCTTCACAACTTGAACGAGCACTCCAGCGCACCCCTCCTCTGGCAAATTATATATACTATAGATAATTGAAAAAATATTAGGCTTCACAACTTGAACGAGCACTCCAGCGCACACCTCCTCTGCCAAATTATATATACTATAGATAATTGAAAAAATATTAGGCTTCACAACTTGAACGAGCACTCCAGCGCACCCCTCCTCTGCCAAATTATATATACTATAGATAATTGAAAAAACATTAGGCTTCACAACTTGAACGAGCACTCCAGCGCACACCTCCTCTGCCAAATTATATATACTATAGATAATTGAAAAAATATTAGGCTTCACAACTTGAACGAGCGCTCCAGCGAACCTCTCCTCTGCCAAAATATATATACTTTAGATGGTTACAAAAACCATTAGGCTATCTACCTTGAACGCGCTTTTCAGCGCATCCCTCCTTTGCCAAATTATATATACTTTAGATGGTTAAAAAATCCAATATGCTATTTTACTTGAACGCAGTCTCCAACGCATTACTCAACTGCCAAATTATATATACTTTAGATGGTTATAAAAACCATTAGGATATCTGAATTGAATTTTTACCACATCTCCCATTTGCATAATTATATATAGCTTAAATGGTTAAAAAAAAGAATTTTTTAAATCTATTTTGCTCCTACCTAATATGGTTAATAAACCATTAAGCTATCAAACTTTAACGTTTTATACAGCGCTCCTCTCTTCTACTAATTTTTACCTATATTCGAGTGTTAAAATTTCATAAGGCTATCTAACTTCAACGTGTCCTGCAACGTACCCCTCTCTCACCAAGTTAAAACTAATTTAGATGGTTAAAAACATCATTAAACTATCTAATGTCAAAGTGTTTAGCAGCCCATCTCTCCTCTGCCAAATAAAAACTAATTTAGTTGGTTAGAAACACCATTAAACTATCTAACGTCAACGTTTTCAGCAGCGCAACCCACTTCTGTCAAATTAAACCTACTTTAGATGGTTAAAAACACCATTAAACTATCTAATGTCAAAGTGTTTAGCAGCACATCCCTCGTCTGCCAAATAAAAACTAATTTAGTTGGTTAGAAACACCATTAAACTATCTAATGTCAACGTGTTCAGCAGCATACCACTCCCTCACAAAATTAAAACTAATTTAGATGGGTAAAAATACCATTAAACTATCTAACGACAAGGTCATATACTTTAGATAATTGAAAAAAACATTAGGCTTCACAACTTGAACGAGCGCTCCAGTGCACCCCTCCTCTGCCAAACTATATATATTATAGATAATTGAAAAAACATCAGTCTTCATAACTTGAACGAGCACTCCAGCGCACACCTCGTCTGCCAAATTATATATACTTTAGAGGGTTTAGGAAAACAATAGGCTATCTAACTTGATCGCGCTCTCTAGTGCACCTATCCTCTGCCAAATAACATATAATTTAGATAGTTAAAGAAAACATTAGGTTATCCTACTTGAACGCACTCTCCTGCGCACCCCTCCTCTGGCAAATTATATATACTTTAGATAATTGAAAAAACATTAGGTTTCACAACTTGAACGAGCACTCCAGCGCACACCTCCTCTGCCAAATTATATATACTATAGATAATTGAAAAAATATTAGGCTTCACAACTTGAACGAGCACTCCAGCGCACACCTCCTCTGCCAAATTATATATACTATAGATAATTGAAAAAACATTAGGCTTCACAACTTGAACGAGCACTCCAGCGCACCCCTCCTCTGGCAAATTATATATACTATAGATAATTGAAAAAACATTAGGCTTCACAACTTGAACGAGCACTCCAGCGCACACCTCCTCTGCCAAATTATATATACAATAGATAATTGAAAAAATATTAGGCTTCACAACTTGAACGAGCACTCCAGCGCACCCCTCCTCTGCCAAATTATATATACTATAGATAATTGAAAAAACATTAGGCTTCACAACTTGAACGAGCACTCCAGCGCACACCTCCTCTGCCAAATTATATATACTATAGATAATTGAAAAAACATTAGGCTTCACAACTTGAACGAGCACTCCAGCGCACACCTCCTCTGCCAAATTATATATACTATAGATAATTGAAAAAATATTAGGCTTCACAACTTGAACGAGCACTCCAGCGCACCCCACCTCTGGCAAATTATATATACTATAGATAATTGAAAAAATATTAGGCTTCACAACTTGAACGAGCACTCCAGCGCACACCTCCTCTGCCAAATTATATATACTATAGATAATTGAAAAAATATTAGGCTTCACAACTTGAACGAGCACTCCAGCGCACCCCTCCTCTGCCAAATTATATATACTATAGATAATTGAAAAAACATTAGGCTTCACAACTTGAACGAGCACTCCAGCGCACCCCTCCTCTGGCAAATTATATATACTATAGATAATTGAAAAAACATTAGGCTTCACAACTTGAACGAGCACTCCAGCGCACACCTCCTCTGCCAAATTATATATACTATAGATAATTGAAAAAACATTAGGCTTTACAACTTGAACGAGCGCTCCAGTGCACCCCTCCTCTGCCAAACTATATATATTATAGATAATTGAAAAAACATCAGTCTTCATAACTTGAACGAGCACTCCAGCGCACACCTCGTCTGCCAAAATATATATAGTTTAGAGGGTTTAGGAAAACAATAGGCTATCTAACTTGATCGCGCTCTCTAGTGCACCTATCCTCTGCCAAATAACAAATAATTTAGATAGTTAAAGAAAACATTAGGTTATCCAACTTGAACGGACTCTCCTGCGCACCCCTCCTCTGGCAAATTATATATACTTTAGATAATTGAAAAACCATTAGGTTTCACAACTTGAACGAGCACTCCAGCGCACACCTCCTCTGCCAAATTATATATACTATAGATAATTGAAAAAATATTAGGCTTCACAACTTGAACGAGCACTCCAGCGCACCCCTCCTCTGCCAAATTATATATACTATAGATAATTGAAAAAACATTAGGCTTCACAACTTGAACGAGCACTCCAGCGCACACCTCCTCTGCCAAATTATATATACTATAGATAATTGAAAAAATATTAGGCTTCACAACTTGAACGAGCACTCCAGCGCACACCTCCTCTGCCAAATTATATATACTATAGATAATTGAAAAAACATTAGGCTTCACAACTTGAACGAGCACTCCAGCGCACCCCTCCTCTGGCAAATTATATATACTAGAGATAATTGAAAAAATATTAGGCTTCACAACTTGAACGAGCACTCCAGCGCACACCTCCTCTGCCAAATTATATATACTATAGATAATTGAAAAAATATTAGGCTTCACAACTTGAACGAGCACTCCAGCGCACCCCTCCTCTGCCAAATTATATATACTATAGATAATTGAAAAAACATTAGGCTTCACAACTTGAACGAGCACTCCAGCGCACACCTCCTCTGCCAAATTATATATACTATAGATAATTGAAAAAACATTAGGCTTCACAACTTGAACGAGCACTCCAGCTCACACCTCCTCTGCCAAATTATATATACTATAGATAATTGAAAAAACATTAGGCTTCACAACTTGAACGAGCACTCCAGCGCACCCCTCCTCTGGCAAATTATATATACTATAGATAATTGAAAAAACATTAGGCTTCACAAATTGAACGAGCACTCCAGCGCACCCCTCTCTGGCAAATTATATATACTATAGATAATTGAAAAAACATTAGGCTTCACAACTTGAACGAGCACTCCAGCGCACACCTCCTCTGCCAAATTATATATACTATAGATAATTGAAAAAACATTAGGCTTTACAACTTGAACGAGCACTCCAGCGCACCCCTCCTCTGGCAAATTATATATACTATAGATAATTGAAAAACCATTAGGTTTCACAACTTGAACGAGCACTCCAGCGCACACCTCCTCTGCCAAATTATATATACTATAGATAATTGAAAAAACATTAGGTTTCACAACTTGAACGAGCACTCCAGCGCACACCTCCTCTGCCAAATTATATATACTATAGATAATTGAAAAAACATTAGGCTTCACAACTTGAACGAGCACTCCAGCGCACACCCCCTCTGCCAAATTATATATACTATAGATAATTGAAAAAACATTAGGCTTCACAACTTGAACGAGCGCTCCAGTGCACCCCTCCTCTGCCAAACTATATATATTATAGATAATTGAAAAAACATCAGTCTTCATAACTTGAACGAGCACTCCAGCGCACACCTCGTCTGCCAAAATATATATAGTTTAGAGGGTTTAGGAAAACAATAGGCTATCTAACTTGATCGCGCTCTCTAGTGCACCTATCCTCTGCCAAATAACAAATAATTTAGATAGTTAAAGAAAACATTAGGTTATCCAACTTGAACGGACTCTCCTGCGCACCCCTCCTCTGGCAAATTATATATACTTTAGATAATTGAAAAACCATTAGGTTTCACAACTTGAACGAGCACTCCAGCGCACACCTCCTCTGCCAAATTATATATACTATAGATAATTGAAAAAATATTAGGCTTCACAACTTGAACGAGCACTCCAGCGCACCCCTCCTCTGCCAAATTATATATACTATAGATAATTGAAAAAACATTAGGCTTCACAACTTGAACGAGCACTCCAGCGCACACCTCCTCTGCCAAATTATATATACTATAGATAATTGAAAAAATATTAGGCTTCACAACTTGAACGAGCACTCCAGCGCACACCTCCTCTGCCAAATTATATATACTATAGATAATTGAAAAAACATTAGGCTTCACAACTTGAACGAGCACTCCAGCGCACCCCTCCTCTGGCAAATTATATATACTAGAGATAATTGAAAAAATATTAGGCTTCACAACTTGAACGAGCACTCCAGCGCACACCTCCTCTGCCAAATTATATATACTATAGATAATTGAAAAAATATTAGGCTTCACAACTTGAACGAGCACTCCAGCGCACCCCTCCTCTGCCAAATTATATATACTATAGATAATTGAAAAAACATTAGGCTTCACAACTTGAACGAGCACTCCAGCGCACACCTCCTCTGCCAAATTATATATACTATAGATAATTGAAAAAACATTAGGCTTCACAACTTGAACGAGCACTCCAGCTCACACCTCCTCTGCCAAATTATATATACTATAGATAATTGAAAAAACATTAGGCTTCACAACTTGAACGAGCACTCCAGCGCACCCCTCCTCTGGCAAATTATATATACTATAGATAATTGAAAAAACATTAGGCTTCACAAATTGAACGAGCACTCCAGCGCACCCCTCCTCTGGCAAATTATATATACTATAGATAATTGAAAAAACATTAGGCTTCACAACTTGAACGAGCACTCCAGCGCACACCTCCTCTGCCAAATTATATATACTATAGATAATTGAAAAAACATTAGGCTTTACAACTTGAACGAGCACTCCAGCGCACCCCTCCTCTGGCAAATTATATATACTATAGATAATTGAAAAACCATTAGGTTTCACAACTTGAACGAGCACTCCAGCGCACACCTCCTCTGCCAAATTATATATACTATAGATAATTGAAAAAACATTAGGTTTCACAACTTGAACGAGCACTCCAGCGCACACCTCCTCTGCCAAATTATATATACTATAGATAATTGAAAAAACATTAGGCTTCACAACTTGAACGAGCACTCCAGCGCACACCCCCTCTGCCAAATTATATATACTATAGATAATTGAAAAAACATTAGGCTTCACAACTTGAACGAGCGCTCCAGTGCACCCCTCCTCTGCCAAACTATATATATTATAGATAATTGAAAAAACATCAGTCTTCATAACTTGAACGAGCACTCCAGCGCACACCTCGTCTGCCAAAATATATATAGTTTAGAGGGTTTAGGAAAACAATAGGCTATCTAACTTGATCGCGCTCTCTAGTGCACCTATCCTCTGCCAAATAACATATAATTTAGATAGTTAAAGAAAACATTAGGTTATCCAACTTGAACGAGCACTCCAGCGCACACCTCCTCTGCCAAATTATATATACTATAGATAGTTGAAAAAATATTAGGCTTCAAAACTTGAACGAGCACTCCAGCGCACACCTCCTCTGCCAAATTATATATACTTTAGATAATTGAAAAAACATTTGGCTTCACAACTTGAACGAGCACTCCAGCGCACACCTCCTCTGCCAAATTATATATACTATAGATAATTGAAAAAAACATTAGGCTTCACAACTTGAACGAGCACTCCAGCGCACACCTCCTCTGCCAAATTATATATACTATAGATAATTGAAAAAACATTAGGCTTCACAACTTGAACGAGCACTCCAGCGCACACCTCCTCTGCCAAATTATATATACTATAGGTAATTGAAAAAACATAAGGCTTTACAACTTGAACGAACACTCCAGCGCACACCTCCTCTGCCAAATTATATATACTATAGATAATTGAAAAAACATTAGGCTTCACAACTTGAACGAGCACTCCAGCGCACACCTCCTCTGCCAAATTATATATACTATAGATAATTGAAATAATATTAGGCTTCACAACTTGAACGAGCACTCCAGCACAGCCCTCGTCTGGGAAAATTATATATCCTTTAGAGGGTTTAGGAAATCATTAGGCTATCGAACTTGAACGCGCTCTCTAGTACACCCATCCTCTGGCAAATTACATTTAATTCAGATGGTTAAAGAAAACATTAGGCTCTCTAATTTGAACGCGCTCTCAAGCGCACCCCTCCTCTGCCAAATTATATACACTTTAGACTTTAGAGGGTTTAAGAAATCATTAGGCTATCAAAATTGAACGCGCTATCGAGCGCACCCCTCCTCTTGCCAATTTATATATACTATAGATGATTGAAAAAACCATTAGGCTTCATAACTTGAACGACCTTTCCAGCGCATCCCTCCTCTGCCTAATTAAATATACTTCATATGTATAATATAACCATTAGGGTATTTAATTTGAACAAACTCTCCTGTGCTTCCCTCGTCTGCCAAATTATATATACTTTAGATGGCTTAAGAAACCATTAGGCTATCTTACTTGAACCGGCACTCTAGAGCACCCATCCGCTGCCAAATTACATATAATTTAGATGGTTAAATAAAACATTAGGCTATCCAACTTGAACGCACTCTCCAGGTCACCCGTCCTCTGCCAAATTATATATACTATAGATGGTTAAATAAACAATCTAGCTATGTAACTTGAACGCGTTCTCTAGAGCACCCATCCGCTGCCAAATTACAAATAATTTAGATGGTTAAATAAAACATTAGGCTATCTAACTTGAACGCACTCTCCAGGGCACCCCTCGTCTGCCAAATTAGATATACTTTAGATGGCTTAAGAAACCATTTGGCTATTTAACTGGAACGACATCTCCAGAGTTTCCCTCTTCTGCCAAATTACTTATACTTTAGATTGTTTAGGAAATCTTAGGCTATCTTACTTGAACCCGCTCTCTAGAGCACCCATCCGCTGCCAAATTACATATAATTTAGATGGTTAAATAAACAATCTAGCTATGTAACTTGATCGCGTTCTCTAGCGCACCCTTTATCTGCCAAATTATACCTACTTTACGATGGACATAACAATACTGGTTATTTTTTAAATGAACCTTTTGACAGAGAGCATTCAGCGTTTATCATAAAATATATAAATTATATATATATATATATATATATATATATATATATATACATACAAGTTCGATTAACGCACACAAAAATTCATGCATAAACTACAAATCATGCAAACATAAAATAGGTTTAATCAAATACCTTAGAAATGAAATAGGCCACTTGCGATTCGAGAATTCCTGGAAAAGAGAAAAATTGTTTCAAATCAAGCATACTTTTTTTTATAAAAAAGATTATTTATATTGTAATTATAGTAATAAATACAATATTTTAAATACTATCCACGTTACTAGAGGCTGTTTCAGGAACGCCGCTATGAATTTACTTTTCTTTAATTTCTTAACAACTTATGTCTTAAACTTGAATTACGTAAAACTATGCAGAAAAATTATTTTGTGTTATTTTCAATATTAGGATCCGTCATGAGCATTAATTACCTATTATATCATGAGGGACACATTGTCGCTACGAACATAATATAATTGTGCATACTTTAAATATTATATATTCTTAAGTAGCAAAAACCTTTCGTGTCATTAAGAACATTAACCTACGCGGTGAACATGATTTAGAAATTGTATGATGATGGACACATACTCGATACAAACATCATATAATTGTGCATATAACGCTAGGCGTTATATTGGCTCAAGTAGCGAAAACCTTTCGTGTCATTAAGAACATTAAGTTACGTGTTGAACATGATTTAGAGATTGTATGATGATGGACACATACTCGATACAAACATCATATAATTGTGCATACTTTAGGCGTTATATTGACTCAAGTAGCGAAAACCTTTCGTGCCATTAAGAACATTAAGGTACGTGTTGATCATTAATTAGATTTTGTATGATGAAGGGCAAATTGTCAATACGACCGAAACCTATAAAATTGTTACTATCATGAGAATGTGGTCATTAAGATGGACAAGGTTCTTCCTTAAAAAAATCAATATTCAAATATAAATAATTAACTTTTCTATATCCTTTGATGAGGCATAGTCGAAACGTCCACAACATATCAAAAAAGGTTTTTTAATTCCATTTAATAAAATTTTTATATCACCTCAAGATGATGCTTAGAAGATCTAAACAAAACGTCTAAAACAAATCAACTTGTTACTTTCATGACGTTAAGTTGTGTTAAGCTGTAATAACACATTTTATCACCTAATGATGAAGCTTAGTCGAAACCTCAGAAACATATCAACATGTTCGTCTCATAGGTATTTTGTTATTATGTTGAACGGGATTCTTTCTGATGAAAATCAATGTTTAAATACAAGATATTTCTATGTCACTTATCGATGACGCTTAGTCGATACGTCCAAACTATATCATCTAGTTACTAACATGAGAATGTGGTTATTAAGACGAACACGATTTTTCTTAAGAAAATCAATATTCAAATATGAATTAATAACATTTCCTAATCACCTAGTGATAAAGCTTAGTCGATACGTTCAACACATATCAACTTGTTCCTCTAATAGGGATTTTGTTATTAAGTTGGACAGGATTCTTCCTCATGAAAACCAATATTGAAATACGACCTTAAAATATTTTTTATATATGGCTTTAGTCAATACGTCGATTACATATAAACTAGTTCTTCTCATAAGAATATAGTTATTAAGATAAACAGGATTCGTTCTCATGAAAGTTATTGTGCAAATACGACATAAACACATTTCTATATCACTTAATGATGACGCTTATTCGATACGTCCAAAAATATCAACTTCTTACTATCATAAGAATGTGGTCAATAAGATGATCAAGATTCTTTCTTAAGAAAATAAATATTCAAATACGAAATAATAACATTTCTATATCACCTAATGATGACGCTTAGTCGATACGTCCAAAACATATCAATTTGTTCCTCTTATGAGAATTTGGTTACTAAGATAAACTGGATTCTTTCTTACGGAAATCAATTTTTAAATACGAATTAATAACATTTCTAAATATCTTAATGATTGCGCTTAAACGATACGTCCAAACATATGAACTTGATCGTCTCATAAAAATGTTGTTACTAAGTTAACCTAGATTCTTTCTTATGAAAATCAATATTTAAATACGACTTGAAAAACATTTTTATATCCCCTAATGATAAAGCTTAGTCGATACTTCCGAAACACATCAACTTGTTGCTCTAATAGGAATTTTGTTATTATGTGTAACAGAATTCTTTCTTATGATATCAATGTTTAAATGATTACGCATAAACAATACGTCCAAAACCTATCAACTTTTTACTCTCATGAGAGTGTAGTCATTAATATGAACATTGTTTGTTCTTACGGAAATGAATATTTAAATACGAATTAATAAGATTTCTATATCACCTAATGATTACGCATAAACGATACGTCCAAAAAACCTATCAACTTGTTACTATCATGAGAATGTAGTCATTAAGATGAACAGGGTTTGTTCTTACGGAAATCAATGTTTAAATACCAATAATTAACATTTCTATATCACCTAATGATTACGCATAAATGATACGACCAAAACCTATCAACTTGTTACTAACATGAGAATGTAATCATTAAGGTAAACAGGATTTTTTGTTATGGAAATCAGTATTTAAATGCGAGTTAATAACGCTTCAATATCACCTAATGATTACAAATAAACGATAAGTGTAAAACCTATCAACTTCTTACTATCATGAGAATGTGCTCATTAGATGAACAGGGTTTGTTTTATGATTACGCTAATGATTACCTAATGATTACGCTTTCTCGAAATGTCCAAAACTTGTCAACTTGTTACTATCATGAGAATGTAGGCCTATTCATTTTTATGAACAAGGTTTGTTCTTACGGAAATTAATATTTATATACGAATTAATAACTATTATATATCACCCAATGATTACGCTTAAACGATACGTCCAAAACCTGTCGACTTGTTACTATCATGAGAATGTAGTCATCAAGATGTACAGAGTCTCATCTTACGGAAATCAAAATTTAAATACGAATTAATAACATTTCTATATCACCTAATGGATTACGCTTAAAGGATACGTAGAAAACCTGTCACCTTGTTACTATCATGAGAATGTACACATTAGGATGAACAGAGTTTGTTCTTACTGAAATCAATATTCAAATATTTCTATATGACTTAATGATGAGGCCTAAACGTCACGTCCAAAACATATCAAATTGTAACTATCATGAGAATTTGGTATAGTGGTTGTTATAATGAACAGGATTATATACTATGAAAATCAATTTTTAAAAACGAATTAAAAACATTTCTATATCCCCTAATGATAATGTTTAGTCGATACGTCCAAAACATATTAACTTGGTACTACCATGAGAATATGGTCATTAAGATGAATATGATTCTTTCCTATAAAAATAATAATTTAAATTCAACTTAACAACAACTCTATATACCTTAATGATGATACTTCATCGATAAGGCAAACACTTTTCAACTTGTTACTATCATGACAGTTTCATTATTAAAATGAACAGGATTCTTTGAATTCAAAATCAATATTTAAATACGAATTAATAACATTTCTATATCACCTAATGTTTATGCCTACACGATACGTCCAAAAGATATCAACTAGTGACTGTCATGAGAATTTTATCATTAAGATGAACCGGATTCTTCTTATGCAAATCAATATTCAATACATAACATTTTTATATCACTGATGACACTGATATATTCATAACATATCAACTTGTTATCATGGTTATTAAGATTAACAAGATTTTTTCTTATGGAAATAATATTTAAATACGAATTATTAACAGTACTACAGTATATCACCCAATGATGACACTTGGTCGATATGCCAAAAACATATAAAATTGTTACTATCTTAAGAATGTCGTCATTAAGATGAACAGGATTCTTTTTTATGAAATACATATATTTAAATACGACTATAATAACATTTCTATATCACCCAATGATGACATTTGGTCGATATGCCAAAAACATATAAACTTGTTACTATCTTAAGAATGTGGTCATTAAGATGAACAGGATTATTTCTTATGAATTTCATATATTTAAATACGACTATAATATTCCATAACACTCAATGATGACACTTGGTCGATATGCCAAAAACATATCAACTTGTTACTATCTTAAGAATGTGGACATTAAGATGAACCGGATTCATTTTTATGAAATTCATATATTTAAATACGACTATAATAACATTTCTATATCACCCAATGATGACAATTAGTCGATATGCCAAAAACATATCAACTTGTTACTATCTCAAGAATGTGGTCATTAAGATGAACAGGATTCTTTTTTATGAAATTCATATATTTAAATACGACTATAATATTCTATATCACTCAATGATGACATTTGGTCGATATGCCAAAAACATATCAACTTGTTACTATCTTAAGAATGTGGTCATTAAGATGAACGGATTCTTTTTTTATGAAATTCATATAATTAAATACGACTATAATATTCTATATCACTCAATGATGACATTTGGTCGATATGCCAAAAACATATAAACTTGTTACTATCTTCAGAATGTGGTCATTAAGATGAACGGATTCTTTTTTATGAAATTCATATATTTAAATACGACTATAATATTCTATATCACTCAATGATGACATTTGGTCGATATGCCAAAAACATATAAACTTGTTACTATCTTAAGAATGTGGTCATTAAGATGAACCGGATTCTTTTTTATGAAATTCATATATTTAAATACGACTATAATATTCTATATCACTCAATGATGACATTTGGTTGATATGCCAAAAACATATCAACTTGTTACTATCTTAAGAATGTGGTCATTAAGATGAACAGGATTATTTCTTATGAAATTCATATACTTAAATAGGACTATAATATTCTATATCACTCAATGATGACACTTGGTCGATATGCCAAGACATATCAACTTGTTACTATCTTAAGAATGTGGACATTAAGGTGAACAGGATTATTTCTTATGAAATTCATATATTTAAATACGACTATAATGTTCTACATCACTCAATGATGACACTTGGTCGATATGCCAAAAACATATCAACTTGTTACTATCTCAAGAATGTGGTCATTAAGATGAACAGGATTCTTTTTTATGAAATTCATATATTTAAATACGACTATAATATTCTACATAACTCAATGATGACACTTGGTCGATATGCCAAAAACATATCAACTTGTTACTATCTTAAGAATGTGGTCATTAAGATGAACAGGATTCTTTTTTATGAAATTCATATATTTAAATACGACTATAATAACATTTCTATATCACCCAATGATGACAATTAGTCGATATGCCAAAAACATATCAACTTGTTACTATCTTAAGAATGTGGTCATTAAGATGAACGGATTCTTTTTTTATGAAATTCATATATTTAAATACGACTATAATATTCTATATCACTCAATGATGACATTTGGTCGATATGCCAAAAACATATAAAGTTGTTACTATCTTCAGAATGTGGTCATTAGGATGAACGGATTCTTTTTTATGAAATTCATATATTTAAATACAACTATAATATTCTATATCACTCAATGATGACATTTGGTCGATATGCCAAAAACATATAAACTTGTTACTATCTTAAGAATGTGGTCATTAAGATGAACCGGATTCTTTTTTATGAAATTCATATATTTAAATACGACTATAATATTCTATATCACTCAATGATGACATTTGGTCGATATGCCAAAAACATATCAACTTGTTACTATCTTAAGAATGTGGTCATTAAGATGAACAGGATTATTTCTTATGAAATTCATATACTTAAATAGGACTATAATATTCTATATCACTCAATGATGACACTTGGTCGATATGCCAAGACATATCAACTTGTTACTATCTTAAGAATGTGGACATTAAGGTGAACAGGATTATTTCTTATGAAATTCATATATTTAAATACGACTATAATGTTCTACATCACTCAATGATGACACTTGGTCGATATGCCAAAAACATATCAACTTGTTACTATCTCAAGAATGTGGTCATTAAGATGAACAGGATTCTTTTTTATGAAATTCATATATTTAAATACGACTATAATATTCTACATCACTCAATGATGACACTTGGTCGATATGCCAAAAACATATCAACTTGTTACTATCTTAAAAATGTGGTCATTAAGATGAACAGGATTCTTTTTTATGAAATTCATATATTTAAATACGACTATAATAACATTTCTATATCACCCAATGATGACAATTAGTCGATATGCCAAAAACATATCAACTTGTTACTATCTCAAGAATGTGGTCATTAAGATGAACAGGATTCTCTTTTATGAAATTCATATATTTAAATACGACTATAATATTCTACATCACTCAATGATGACAATTAGTCGATATGCCAAAAACATATCAACTTGTTACTATCTTAAGAATGTGGTCATTAAGGTGAACAGGATTATTTCTTATGAAATTCATATATTTAAATACGACTATAATATTCTATATCACTCAATGATGACACTTGGTCGATATGCCAAAAACATATCAACTTGTTACTATCTTAAGAATGTGGTCATTAAGATGAACAGGATTCTTTTTTATGAAATTCATATATTTAAATACGACTATAATATTCTATAACACTCAATGATGACACTTGGTCGATATGCCAAAAACATATCAACTTGTTACTATCTTAAGAATGTGGTCATTAAGATGAACAGGATTATTTCTTATGAAATTCATATATTTAAATACGACTATAATATTCTATATCACTCAATGATGACACTTGGTCGATATGCCAAAAACATATCAACTTGTTACTATCTTAAGAATGTGGTCATTAAGATGAACAGGATTATTTCTTATGAAATTCATATATTTAAATACGACTATAATAACATTTCTATATCACCCAATGATGACAATTAGTCGATATGCCAAAAACATATCAACATGTTACTATCTCAAGAATGTGGTCATTAAGATGAACAGGATTCTTTTTTATGAAATTCATATATTTAAATACGACTATAATATTCTATATCACTCAATGATGACATTTGGTCGATATGCCAAAAACATATCAACTTGTTACTATCTTAGGAATGTGGTCATTAAGATGAACGGATTCTTTTTTTATGAAATTCATATATTTAAATACGACTATAATATTCTATATCACTCAATGATGACATTTGGTCGATATGCCAAAAACATATCAACTTGTTACTATCTCAAGAATGTGGTCATTAAGATGAACGGATTCTTTTTTTATGAAATTCATATATTTAAATACGACTATAATATTCTATATCACTCAATGATGACATTTGGTCGATATGCCAAAAACATATAAACTTGTTACTATCTTCAGAATGTGGTCATTAAGATGAACGGATTCTTTTTTATGAAATTCATATATTTAAATACGACTATAATATTCTATATCACTCAATGATGACATTTGGTCGATATGCCAAAAACATATAAACTTGTTACTATCTTAAGAATGTGGTCATTAAGATGAACCGGATTCTTTTTTATGAAATTCGTATATATAAATACGACTATAATATTCTACATCACTCAATGATGACACTTGGTCGATATGCCAAAAACATATCAACTTGTTACTATCTCAAGAATGTGGTCATTAAGATGAACAGGATTCTTTTTTATGAAATTCATATATTTAAATACGACTATAATATTCTATATCACTCAATGATGACACTTGGTCGATATGCCAAAAACATATCAACTTGTTACTATCTTAAGAATGTGGTCATTAAGATGAACAGGATTCTTTTTTATGAAATTCATATATTTAAATACGACTATAATATTCTATATCACTCAATGATGACACTTGGTCGATATGCCAAAAACATATCAACTTGTTACTATCTTAAGAATGTGGTCATTAAGATGAACAGGATTATTTCTTATGAAATTCATATATTTAAATACGACTATAATATTCTATATCACTCAATGATGACACTTGGTCGATATGCCAAAAAGATATCAACTTGTTACTATCTTAAGAATGTGGTCATTAAGATGAACAGGATTCTTTTTTTATGAAATTCATATATTTAAATACGACTATAATATTCTATAACACTCAATGATGACACTTGGTCGATATGCCAAAAACATATCAACTTGTTACTATCTTAAGAATGTGGTCATTAAGATGAACAGGATTATTTCTTATGAAATTCATATATTTAAATACGACTATAATATTCTATATCACTCAATGATGACACTTGGTCGATATGCCAAAAACATATCAACTTGTTACTATCTTAAGAATGTGGTCATTAAGATGAACAGGATTATTTCTTATGAAATTCATATATTTAAATACGACTATAATAACATTTCTATATCACCCAATGATGACAATTAGTCGATATGCCAAAAACATATCAACATGTTACTATCTCAAGAATGTGGTCATTAAGATGAACAGGATTCTTTTTTATGAAATTCATATATTTAAATACGACTATAATATTCTATATCACTCAATGATGACATTTGGTCGATATGCCAAAAACATATCAACTTGTTACTATCTTAGGAATGTGGTCATTAAGATGAACGGATTCTTTTTTTATGAAATTCATATATTTAAATACGACTATAATATTCTATATCACTCAATGATGACATTTGGTCGATATGCCAAAAACATATCAACTTGTTACTATCTCAAGAATGTGGTCATTAAGATGAACGGATTCTTTTTTTATGAAATTCATATATTTAAATACGACTATAATATTCTATATCACTCAATGATGACATTTGGTCGATATGCCAAAAACATATAAACTTGTTACTATCTTCAGAATGTGGTCATTAAGATGAACGGATTCTTTTTTATGAAATTCATATATTTAAATACGACTATAATATTCTATATCACTCAATGATGACATTTGGTCGATATGCCAAAAACATATAAACTTGTTACTATCTTAAGAATGTGGTCATTAAGATGAACCGGATTCTTTTTTATGAAATTCATATATATAAATACGACTATAATATTCTACATCACTCAATGATGACACTTGGTCGATATGCCAAAAACATATCAACTTGTTACTATCTCAAGAATGTGGTCATTAAGATGAACAGGATTCTTTTTTATGAAATTCATATATTTAAATACGACTATAATATTCTATAAGACTCAATGATGACACTTGGTCGATATGCCAAAAACATATCAACTTGTTACTATCTTAAGAATGTGGTCATTAAGATGAACAGGATTCTTTTTTATGAAATTCATATATTTAAATACGACTATAATATTCTATATCACTCAATGATGACACTTGGTCGATATGCCAAAATCATATCAACTTGTTACTATCTTAAGAATGTGGTCATTAAGATGAACAGGATTATTTCTTAGGTAATTCATATATTTAAATACAACTATAATAACATTTCTATATCACCTAATGATGACGCTTAGTCGATTCGTCCAAAAACATGTCAAATTTTTATTATCATGAGAATGTGGTCATTAAGATGAACAAGATTTATTCTTATGGAAATCAGTATTAAAATACGACCTCTATATTACTTATTCATGACGCTTAGTAGATACGTCCAACACACATCGACTTGTTACTACCATGAATATTTTGTTATTAAGATGAACAGGATTCATTCTAATGAAAATGTATATACGAAATATAACTTTTCAATATCACCTATTGATAACGCTTAGTCGATATGTCAAAAACGAATCAACTTCGTCCTATCATGAGAATATGGTCATGAATATGATTATGCAAATGAGGCTTTAAATACGACTTAAAAACACTTCTATATCACTTAATAATGACCCTTTGTGGATACGTCTAAATCATATCAACTTGTTACTATCATAAGTATTTGGAATTTGGAGTATTAAGAGGTACAAGATTCTTTCTTTTGAAAATAACTGTTTTGGTCGTATTGACTAACTATCATCATTAAGTGATATAGAAATATTTTTAAAGTCGTATTTAAATCCTGATTTGCACAAGAAAGAATCCTGTTCATCTAAATGACTAAATTCTCATGATAGAAACAAGTCGATGTTTTTTGACGTATCGACTAAGCGACATCATTAGGTGTTAAATATGTTAAAAATTTGTATTAAATAATGATTTTTATAAGAAAGAATCCTGTTCACCCTAATAACTAACTACTCATGATACATGTTTTGGACGAATCGACTTATCGTCATCATTAGCTGATATAGAAGTATTATAAAATATTTTTTAAATATTGATACTCATAAAATAGAATATTGTTAATCTTACACAACATACTCACGATAGTAATAATTTGTGTTTTTTACATATCGAATAAGCGTCATTATTAGGTGATATGGAAATGTTTATAAGTCGTATTTAAATATTTCTCTTCATAGGGATGAATTATGTTCATCTGAATAACCAAATATTCATGATAGTAGCAATTAGATATGTTTTGGAAGCATCGACTAAATGTCGTCAATAAGTGATATAGAAATCGTATTTAGATACTGATTTCCATAAGATTAATTCTTGTTCATCTTTTGACCACATTCTCATGATAGTAACAAGTTTATATGTTTTGGACGTATCGACTAAGCGTCATCATTAGGTGATATAGAAATTTTATAAATCCGTATTTATATATTTATTTTCATGAGAAAGAATCCAGTTCAGCCTAATAACGAAATTCTCATGATAGTAACAAGTTGTTATGTTTTAGACGTATCGACTAAGAGTCATCATTAGGTGACATAGAAAAGTTATTTATTCCTATTTAAATATTGAAGTTTATAAGAAAGAATACTGTTCATCTTAATAAACAAATACTCCTGATAGTAACTAGTTGATATGTTTAGGACGTATCGACAAAGCGTCATGTCTAGGTGATATAGAAATGTTATTATAGTCCTATTTCAATATATGATTTTCAAAAGAAAGAATCCTGTTCATCTTATTGACAACATTCTTAAGATAGTAACAAGTTGATATGTTTCTGACGTATTGACTAAGCGTCATCATTAAGTGATTTAGAAAAGTTTTTAATTCGTATTTAAATATTGATTTCCATGAGAAAGAATCTTGTTCATCTTAAAAACCAAAATCTCATGATAGTAACAAGTTGTTATGTTTTTGGCAAATATCGAATAAGCGACATCATTAGGTGATATAGTAATGTTAATAATTCGTATTTAAATATAATTTCCATAAGAAAATATCTTGTTCATCCTAATAACCAAATACTGATATAAAAATATTATTTTTTGAATATTAATTTTTCATAAGAAGAATCCGGTTCATCAATGATAAAATTCTCATGACAGCCACAAGTTGATATCTTTTGGACATATCGACTAGCCGTCATCATTAGGTGAAACAGAAATGTTTATATTTCGTTTTTATTTAGAAAGAATAATATTAATATTATAACCATATACTCATGTTATTAACAAAATGATATGCTTCGGACGTATCGATTAAGCGTCATTATTACGAGATATAAATATATTGATTTTCAGAAGAACAAATCCTGTTCATCTTAATGACAATATTCTCATAATAGTATCAAATTGATATGTTTTGGACGTAACGACTAAATGTCATCATTAGGTGAAATAGAAATTATTTAATTTCGTAAATGAATATTGATTTTCATATGAAAGAATCATTTTCATCTTATTGACCACATTCTATGATATAAACAATTTTATATGGTTAGGACGAATCGACTGAGCGTCAAAATTATGGGTATAGAAATGATATTTATTCGTTTTAAGTATTGATTTTCAAAAGAAAAAATCCCGTTCATCTAAAGATCCAAATTCATATGATAGTAACTAGTTGATATGTTTTGGACGTATTCTTTAGGCATAAACATTAGGTGATATAGAAGTGTTATTAATTAGTATTTAAATATTGATTTTGTTTAGAAAGAATCCTCTTCATTTTAATAACGAAATTCTCATGATAGTAACAAGTTGGAATGTTTTTGCCGTAACGACTAAGAGTCATCATTCAGGTATATAGAGTTGTTTTTTAATTTAAATTTTTATTTTTATAGGCAAGAATCCTGTTCATCTTAATAACCATATTCTCATGATAGTAAACAAGTTGATATGTTTTGGACGTATAGACTAAATATCATCATTAGGGGATATAAAAATGTTATTAATTCATTTTTAAAAGTTGATTTTCATAGTAAAGAATCCTGTTAATTTTAACGACCAACTTCTCATGATAGTAACAAGTTGATATGTTTTGGACAAGAAGCTAGCCAAACTTCGGAAAACCACCAGGAGACTCTTTAATAGAGCAAAAAAGAACGGAGAGTGGGACCAGTATAGGAAAACACTAACTGAATACAATAGGGCAATTAGAGAAGCACGCAGGAAGTCCTGGAAGGAGTTTTGTCAAGAGATTGACAAAACTCGGGAAGGGGCACGACTGCATAAAATGCTCTCTAAGGACCCAGTCAACCCGGTGGGGATGCTAAGAACCCCATTGGGAAATATAATAAAAACTGCAGGGGAAACTGTGGAAGAATTAATCGGAAAACATTTCCCTTGCAGTACTCTGAGGAAACTTGGGGGAGCAGACACTGAACCAGTTGCCAAACCCTCCATAAGACGTGGCAAGAGGGAGGACTGGGAAGTGGCAAGGAGGATAGTAACTCCACAAAGGGTAAGATAGGCTATGAGCACATTTAAACCCTACAAATCTCCAGGTCCAGATGGGATCTATCCTGTGCTGCTGCAGCAGGGAATGGACATGCTGGTGCTGGTACTTACTAAATTATACAGGCTAAGCATTGCTCTAGGGCTCTACGGCATGTGCCTGCAGCCTGGAAATCTAGTAAGGTGGTCTTTGTACCTAAGCCTACCGGTAACCAATCGGAAGGGAAAGGATACAGACCTATTACTCTCATGTCCTTTGTTCTTAAGGGAATTGAAAAACTGGTTGATAGGCATATTAGGAGGTGGGCTGCTTTGGCCATAAAACCACTGCATTGGAACCAGTATGCTTATCAACCGGGGAAATCCTGCGAGGGAGCTCTCCATCAAGTGGTTGGTAGGATAGATCAAATGATCGCTAAGAAAGGTTGTGCCATTGGTGCCTTCCTCGACATTGAATGGGCTTTCAATAACCCCTCAGTGGAGAAGATGGTAAATGGTGCAAGACGTCATGGAGTGGATGCGACCACTTGTGGCTGGATAAGTTCCATGTTAACAAACAGAAGCATTTCTGTAGAGGTGGCAGGGGAGGTCAGAAGGGCGGAGACAAGTCTGGGCTGTGAACGGGGAGGAGGGTTCTCTCTCCTCTGTTGTGGTGCATAGTGGTTGACAACCTTATTGAACTCCTGAATGAACAGGGGTACTTCTGTCTGGGATATGCGGACGAAATAGTTCTTCTGATCCTGGTCAGATTCCCTGATACAGTCCTTGAGGTAATCAAAAATCCTCTACGACTGATTGAAGAGTGGTGTAATAAGGAGAACCTTATGGTAAATCCGAAAAAGACTGCTCTTAACCTTCAATCACACGCGCCAACTACTCGGACATAAACACACGCGCGGGGTATTTTCCACCCCATTTCTTATCTTAAAAAAAAGTTAATTATCACTAAATTTTCATCTTTATAAAATTGTGTGTGTGAATGTTGTTGTTTATAAAACGTTTTATAGTATTTTTATGGGTTTATCACTTGTAGATTTTTTTTGTAGTAATATAGTCTAAATGCACTTAAATTGACTTTATAAATTGTAACTTTTTTTCAAATTAAAATTAAACATTTATTCATACATTTTAGTAAGTTGTAATGGCTAGATTCTTTAGAGGACTTTTCAAAAAGTTAAACGACATAAATACAACAATATGTTTATTAGAAAAAAAATTATGTAAATTCAGCTTGAAAATCGTCAAAATTTGCCACACTCAAAATTTAAAATTATTCGTCATAATGAAAAATAATTCTTATTACTATGCAATTTACTTCATATTTAGACAAGTAAACATTAGTAAATAACTTTTTACATTGGAATAAAATATTTCAAAAAATATACACATTTTACTAGGTGAAAAAAAATTAGCTAAATTTATAACTGTGTACAGAAGTATTGGTTTAGAAGAAAACATTAGTTCAGTCCAAATTAAAAAGTCAAAAAAATTTAAAAACTAAACATTTTTTTAAATTCATATTTTCAAAATGTATTTTTTATTCAGGTGCACATTCTTCACAGTATATAAAGGAATGTCCCTACAAAGTAATTTGTTGCAGTTGCAGCATAAAGTGGTCGTCTTCCGGTCTTTTTGCAGCGGGCAAACTCCGCATCGTCCAGAACTTCTTTTATTTTTATTTCTCGAGTTTCCTCAACACCACTTATGTGCTTCACACCTGCAAAGGTGTGCTTTATATGCAAAGGTAGTCCTGGCAGTAAGGCTCTTGATGCAATATGGGGTTTTGAAAGCTCTTGACCCAGAATTTTAATTTTTTTTTATGACAAAAAGACAAAATTACAACAAAAAAGATAAATAAATATGTTAAACACCAATAAAAGATTCACACTAAAAAATTATTCTAATTAAAAAACAATAACTTAAAAATGTACCAACACAAATTTTTGGACGAGAACACACGCGCGGGGTCAAATTCACCCCGCACTTAAAACAACGATGTAAACACAATGACTGGTACGCCACAACGGGTTGACCTTGAGTGACAGTGTGGAGGAAGAAGTGATAAACAACTACCTAGAAGGGGAGCCAGAACAAAAATTTTTTTGAGTCGCCTCAGAGAGAAATGAATGGTGTGGGGTGCTTTACACCCCGGCGCGTGTGTTTGAAGGTTAATAACTTCACCAGACAGCGAAAAGATCTGACGACCAGGATGCCTCGCTTGTTTGGTGAATACCTTGAGTTTGTGGGGGAGGTGAAGTACCTGGGAGTTACTCTGGACAGGAAACTCACCTGGAACCCACATCTTGAGAGGACAGTTAACAGGGTCAAAACGGCCCTGATGACAGTGAGAAGAATGGTGGGTAAGAAATGGGGACTGAAGCCATCAATGATGCACTGGATGTATCTAAGGGTGATAAGACCTATGATTACCTATGGAGCTCTGGTGTGGTGGACAAAGGTCAACCAGGCACTGACAAGAGCTCAACTGAGCTCTATCCAGAGATCGGCCTGTCTATGCACACAAGGAGCGATGTCAACTACACCTTGTGCAGCAATGGAAGTAATGCTTAACCTCCCTCCCCTTGAGCTTGTCCTTAGGGGAGAGGCGAGGCTGGCGGCATGGAGATTGCGTAACTCGAACAACTGGGCTAATCTCCCAGATGTTTCGGGACATATGAGTATCGAGTGCGTGGTCAAAGAACCTGTCTCGGAAATTGGCAGTGGCCACATTACTCGGACGTTTGCACCTGAAAAGGCCCACCAAACTATGATGGAATGGTCAGGGTCAGTAACATCGGGAGCTCAGATCTGGTACACAGATGGCTCCAAGATGGACTTCGGCACTGGGGCGGGGGTGTATTGTAAAAACCCAAGGGTAAAACTAGTTTTTTCCTTGGGGAGGCATACCTCTGTCTTTCAGGCCGAAATATATGCTATAAATGCCTGTCTGGGAGAGATAGCGAGAAGGGGAATACACGGGACCCGGATTGCTATTTTCTCTGACAGTCAGGCAGCAATTAAGAAACTAAACGGACATGTGGTCACCTCGGCCATAGTCAGGGAGTGCCTAAATAACCTAGAAGCCCTGGCAAGTACAATCAAATCAAGATAGGTTGGGTGCCAGGGCATAGAGGAATATTTGGAAATGAAGCCGCAGATGCGCTGGCCAGAGAGGGGTCTTCGACTCCCCTTATTGGACCGGAGCCGGCGGTAGGTATTTCCAAATCCATGGTCAAGATTGCAGTGCGAAAGTGGATGGCTGAAAGACACCGTGAGCACTGGGTCAGGGCTGAAGGAATGAGACACAGTAAGCTAACACTTAGGAAACCTTCCTTGGGGCTACAAGAGAGTCTCATCTATCTGTCTAGGCAAGAATTGGGGATAGCCACAGGTCTACTCACGGGACACTGTGGTCTAAGGAAACATCTGCATAAAATGGGTATCTACAAAGATGAACCAGTGTGCAGATTATGTGGGCAAGAACTGGAGACTGCCACACACACCATTTATAGATGTGAAGCACTTGCCGAGAAGCGCTTCAACCTCTTTGGTGATAGTACAGCTCTGGACGTGGATGCTGAAGGTAAAACACTAGTCAGGAAACTCCTAAACCTGGTAAAAAAGAAGGTGCTCTTTGACTAGATCAGGGAGGTTAGTACAATTTACCTAAGGTAGCGGTGCTTCGGGCAGCTTAAACCCGCTCCCAAGATACAGAAGAAAAAAAAACAAGTAGATATGTTTTGGACGTATCGACTAAGCGTCATTATTAGTTGATACAGAAAAGGTATGAATGCGTATATATATATATATATATATATATATATATATATATATATATATATATATGGTGAAATAAAATAACTTCATAAACAAGAATATAGGAAATTCTTGTTTCGAATATTCGTATATTCTTGTTTATGAAAGTTATTTTTTTCTCGATACATATTCAACAAGAAAAAATAATTCATCTAAGGATTACAATATATATATATATATATATATATATATATATATATATTCATAAAAAAGAATCTTTTTAATGACTTCATTCTCATGATAGTATCAAGTTATTATGATTTGGACTTATTGACTAAGCGTCATGATTGAGTGATATTGATATATTTTAAGTCGTATTTAAATACTAAGATGCAGATTAAAAAATCCTGTTTTTCTAAATGATCAAATTTTCATGATAGTAACAACAATTCGGTACGTTTTGGACTTATCGACTTAGCGTCATCAATAGGTGATATAGAAATATAAATAACTCGTATTATTTATCGTAAATATTTATATTCATAAGAATGAATCCTGTTCATCTTATTTACCAAATACTCATGATAGTAAAAAAGTTGGTATGTTTTAGATATATCGAGTAAGCGTAATCATTTAGTTATGTAAAAATGCTTTAAAGTCGTATTTAAATACTGAGTTGCATATGAGAGTATCCTGATGATCAAATTCTCATACTAGTAATGAGTTGACGTATCGTCATTATCAGAGGATATAGGAATGTTAATTATTCGTTTTCAAATTTTATTTGCATAAGAATGAATCATGTTCAACTTAATAAACAAATACTGATGAGAGTGACAAGTCGATATGTTTTGCACGTATTGACTAAGCGTCATGATTCAGTGATATAGAAATGCTATTAAGTCGTATTTAAATATTGATTTACATTAGAAAATATTCTTGTTCATCCTAAAGACCACATTCACATGGCAGTAATAATGTTGATATGTTTTCGAAGTATCGACTAAGCGTCATCATTAGTTGATATAGAAATGTTGTGATTCGTGATTAATTATTGATTATTATTAGAAAGAATCTTGTCCATTTAATGACCACATTCTCATGATAGTAACAATTTGATATTTTTGGACGTATCGACCAAGCAACATCATAAAGTGATATAGATTTGTTAATAAGTGGTATTTAAATATTTATTTCCATTAGAAAGAATCTTGTTTATGTTAATAACCAAATTCATATGATAGTAACTAGTTGATATGTTTTGGACGTGTCGCATAGGCATAAATATAAAGTGATTTAGAAATGATAATAATTCGTATTTAAATAAAGATTTTTATTAGAAAGAATCCTGTTCATTTTAATAACCAAATTCTCATTGATATTAACAATTTGGCGTGTTTTATACTTATCGGCTGAGCGTCATCACTAGGTGCTTTGAAATGTTATTAATTCGTATTTAAATTTAGTATTTAAATACGACTTTCTAAACATTTCTATATTACTTAGTGATGAAGCTTAGAATAAGATTCTTTCTTATGAATATAAACCAATTATTACTTTTCTATATCACCTAATGATGCGCTCAAGCTATACATCCAAAACATATCAACTTGTTACTATGATGCGTATGTAGTTATTCAGATGAACAAGAATCTTTCTTATATAAATTAATATTTAATACTATTTAAAACTATTTCTATATCCCCTAATGATGATACTTAGTCCATGCGTCCAAAACATATCAACTGGTTACTATCATGAGAATTTTTCATTAGTAGGAACAAGATTTCTTCTTTTGAAAAAAAATTAAAATACGAATTACCAACATTTATATATCACCTAATGATGCGCTCAAGCTATACATCCAAAACATATCAACTTGTTACTATGATGCGTATGTAGTTATTCAGATGAACAAGAATCTTTCTTATATAAATTAATATTTAATACTATTTAAAACCCTTTCTATATCCCCTAATGATGATGCTTAGTCCATGCGTCCAAAACATATCAACTGGTTACTATCATGAGAATTTTTCATTAGTAGGAACAAGATTTCTTCTTTTGAAAAAAAATTAAAAAACGAATTACCAACATTTATATAGCACCAAATGATGATGCTTAGTCGATAAGTCCAAAACATATAAACTTGTTACTACCATGACAATGTGGTCATTAAGATCCATTAAGAATCATTAGGATTCTTTCTAATGGAATTAAATATTTAAATGCGAATTAATAACATTTCTATATCACGTAATGATGACGCTTAGTCGATACGTCCAAAACATATCAACTTGTTACGATCATGAAAATGTGGTCATTGAGTTGAACAGGAATGTTCCTTATGGAATTATATATTTAAATACGAATTATAACTTATCAACGTGTTACTATCATGAGTATTTGGTTATTCAGGAGAACAAGATATTTTCATATAGACATCAATATTTAAATACGAATTTAAAAAATGTCTTTATCCCCTAAAGATGACGATTATTCGATACGTCCAAAATATATGAAATTGTTACTATCATGAGAATTTGGTTATTAAGATGAACAGGGTTCATACCTAAGAAAATCAGCATTTAAATACGACTTATAAACCTTTCTATATCACCTTATTGAGACGCTTAGTCGATATGTAAAAAACATTTCTAATTTTTATCATCATTATTACTTGGTTATTAAGTTGAACAGGATTCTTTCTATCGGAAATCAATATTTAAAGACGACAATATTTAGAATCATTTCTATATCGGTAATTGATGACACTTAGTCGATACATCCAAAACATATTAACTTGTTACTATCATGAGAATTTGGTCATTAAGATGAACAAGATTCTTTCTTTTTAAAATAAATATTTTAGTACGAATTATTAACTTTTCCATTTCACCTAATGATTACGCTTAGTCGATATGTCCAATACATATCAACTTGTAATTATCATGAGTGTTTGGTTGTAAAGACGAACAGGACTCCTTTTTTATAAAAATCAATATTTAATTACTGAATGATGTCGCTTAGTCGATACGTCCAAAACATATAAACTTGTTACTATCATGAGAATTTGAGCACTAAGATAAACAGGATTTTTTCATCTGCAACTAGACTTCATTTAAACACGACTTAAAAACATTTCTGTATTACTTAGTGATAACGCTCATTCGTTACGTCCAAAACATATCAACTTTTAACTATGATGAGTATGTGGCTATTAAGATCAACAGGATGCTTTCTTATGGAATTGAATATTTAAATATGAAGTAATACCATTTCTATATCACGTAATGATGACGCTTAGTCGATACGTCCAAAACATATCAACTTATTACTATAATGAGAATTTGGTCATTAGGATGAACAAGATTCTTTCTTATAAGAATAAATATTTAAATACGAAATAATAACATATCTTCTAATGATGACGCGTAGACGATACATACAAAACATAACATCTTGTTATTATCATGAGAAATTGGTTATTAAAATGAACAGGATTGTTTCTTAGGAAAAAATATTTAAATACGAATTGAAACCATTTCTATATCCCGTAATGATGAAGATTAGTCGATACGTCCAAAACATATCAACTTGTTACTATCATAAAACACTTGGTCATTAAGATATACATAATTCTTTCATCTGCAACTCAGTATTTAAATACGACTCAAAAGCATTTCTACATCATGAAAGGGTGACGCTTAGTCGATACGTCCAAAAAATAAGAAATTATTGAGTATTTAGAAAATAAGATGAACAGGAATTATTAATATGAAAATCAATATTTAAATACGAACTATAAACATTTCTATATTACCTAATGATGACGCTTATTCAATACGTCCAAAACATATGAACTTGTTACTATCATGAGAATTTGGTCATTAAGATGAACAAGCCTCTTTCTCATAAAAATAAATATTTGAATACAAATTAATACCATTTCTAGATCAACTAATGATGACGCTTGGTCGATACGTTTAAAACTTAATAATATCATGAGCATTTTGTTATTAATATACAAACACGGGTATACACTGGATTCATCCTTATAAAAATCAAAATTTAAACACTATTCAATAACATATCTATATCCCCTAATGATGACGCTTGGTCGATACGTTCAAAACTTGTTAATATCATGAGAATTTGGTTATGAATATACAAACACGTGTATACACTGGATTCATAATTATAAAAATCAAAATTTAAACACTATTCAATATCATATCCATATCCCCTAAAGATGACGCTTAGTCGATACGTTCAAAACTTGTTAATATCATGAGAATTTGGTTATGAATATACAAACACGTGTATACACTGGATTCATAATTATAAAAATCAAAATTTAAACACTATTCAATAACATATCTATATCCCCTAATGATGACGCTTAGTCGATACGTTCAAAACTTGTTAATATCATGAGAATTTGGTTATGAATATACAAACACGTGTATACACTGGATTCATAATTATAAAAATCAAAATTTAAACACTACTCAATAACATATCTATATCCCCTAATGATGACGCTTAGTCGATACGTTCAAAACTTGTTAATATCATGAGAATTTCGTTATGAAAATACAAACACGTGTATACACTGGATTCATAATTATAAAAATCAAAATTTAAACACTACTCAATAACATATCTATATCCCCTAATGATGACGCTTAGTCGATACGTTCAAAACTTGTTAATATCATTAGAATTTGGTTATGAATATACAAACACGTGTATACACTGGATTCATAATTATAAAAATCAAAATTTAAACACTATTCAATAACATATCTATATCCCCTAATGATGACGCTTAGTCGATACGTTCAAAACTTGTTAATATCATGAGAATTTGGTTATGAATATACAAACACGTGTATACACTGGATTCATAATTATAAAAATCAAAATTTAAACACTACTCAATAACATATCTATATCCCCTAATGATGACGCTTAGTCGATACGTTCAAAACTTGTTAATATCATGAGAATTTCGTTATGAAAATACAAACACGTGTATACACTGGATTCATAATTATAAAAATCAAAATTTAAACACTACTCAATAACATATCTATATCCCCTAATGATGACGCTTAGTCGATACGTTCAAAACTTGTTAATATCATTAGAATTTGGTTATGAATATACAAACACGTGTATACACTGGATTCATAATTATAAAAATCAAAATTTAAACACTATTCAATAACATATCTATATCCCCTAATGATGACGCTTAGTCGATACGTTCAAAACTTGTTAATATCATGAGAATTTCGTTATGAATATACAAACACGTGTATACACTGGATTCATAATTATAAAAATCAAAATTTAAACACTATTCAATAACATATCTATATCCCCTAATGATGACGCTTAGTCGATACGTACAAAGTGTAACTCTCATGAGAATTTGGTCATTTAAAAAAACAAGATTTTTTCTTATGAAAATCAATTTTATAATACGAATTATTATTATTTCTGTATCACCTAATAATGACGTTTAGTCGATACAACGAAAATATATCTACTTGTTACTATCATGAGATCGTGGTCATTAAGATGAACAGGATTCATTCTTATGAAAATCAATATTTAAATACGACTTATAAACCTTTCTATGTCACTTAATGACGAAGCTTAGTCGTTACGTCGAAAACATATCAATTTGTTACTATCATGAGAATTTGATCAGTAAGATAAACAGGATTTTTTCATCTTCAACTTAGTATTTAAAAAGGAGTTATAAACATGTCTATATTACTTAGAGATGACGCTTTGTCGATACGTCCGAAATAAATGAACTTGTTACTATCATGAGAATTCTGTCATTAGGATGAACAAGATTTATTCTTATGACTATAAATATTTAAATACGAAGTAATAATATTTCTATATCACCTAATGATGAAGCTTAGTCGATACGTACAAAGTATATAAACTTGTTGCGAATTTGGTCATTTAAAATAACAAGACTTTTTCTTATGAAAATCAATATTTAAATACGAATTATTAATATCTCTGTATCAGCTAATGATGACGCTTAATCGATACGACTAAAACATATTAACTTGTTGCTATCATGAGAATTTGTTCATTAAGATGAACAAGATTATTTTTTGAAAAGCAATATTTAAATACGAATAATAACTTTTCTATTCCACATAATGATGACGCTTAGTCGATACTTCCAAAACACATCAACTTGTTACTATCATAAGTACTTGTTTATTAAGATGAAAGAGATTCTTTCTAATAGAATTAAATATTTAAATACGACTTAAAATGTGCCCATTAGGATGAATATAATACTTTCCTATGAAAATCAATATTTAAATACGAATTAAACCAATCTCTTCATCACCTAATGATGGCGCTTGGTCAATACGTCCAAAACATATCAAACTGTTACTATCATGAGAATGTGCCCATTAGGATGAATATAATACTTTATTATTAAAATCAAAATTTAAATACGAATAATTACCATTTCTGTACATAATACTTTCTTACGAAAATCAATATTTAAATACGAATTAAACCAATCTCTTCATCACCTAATGAAGGCGCTTGGTCAATACGTCTAAAACAAATCAAACTGTTACTATCATGAGAATGTGCCCATTAGGATGAATTTAATACTTTCCTATTAAAATCAATATTTATATACGAATTAAACCAATCTCTTCATCACCTAATGAAGGCGCTTGGTCAATACGTCCAAAACAAATCAAACTGTTACTATCATGAGAATGTGCCCATTAGGATGAATATAATACCTTCCTCTGAAAATCAATATTTAAATACGAATTAAACCAATCTCTTCATCACCTAATGAAGGCGCTTGGTCAATACGTCCAAAACAAATCAAACTGTTACTATCATGAGAATGTGCCCATTAGGATGAATATAATACTTTCCTATGAAAATCAATATTTAAATACGAATTAAACCAATCTCTTCATCACCTAATGATGGCGCTTGGTCATTACGTCCAAAACATATCAAACTGTTACTATCATGAGAATGTGCCCATTGGGATGAACGTAATACTTTCTTATGAAAATCAATATTTAAATACGAATTAAACCAATCTCTTCAACATCTAATGATGGCGCTTGGTCAATACGTCCAAAACATATCAAACTGTTACTATCAAGAGAATGTGCCCATTAGGATGAACATAAAACTTTCTTATGAAAATCAATATTTAAATACGAATTAAACCAATCTCTTCATCACCTAATGATGGCGTTTGGTCAATACGTCCAAAACAAATCAAACTGTAACTATCATGAGAATGTGCTCATTAGGATGAACATAATACTTTCTTTTGAAAATCAATATTTAAATACGAATTAAACCAATCTCTTTATCACCTAATGATGACGCTTGGTCAATACGTCCAAAACTTATCAAACTGTTACTATCATGACAATGTGCTCATTAGGATGAATATAATACTTTATTATGAAAATCAAAATTTAAATACGAATAATTACCATTTCTGTATCACCTAATGATGACGCTTGGTCAATACGTCGAAAAAAAATCAAACTGTTACTATCATGAGAATGTGCCCATTAGGATGAACATATACTTTCTTATGAAAATCAATATTTATATACGAATTAAACCAATCTCTTCATCACCTAATGATGGCGCTTGGTCAATACGTCCAAAACAAATCAAAGTGTTACTATCATGAGAATGTGCCCATTAGGATGAATATAATACTTTCCTATGAAAATCAATATTTAAATACGAATTAAACCAATCTCCTCATCACCTAATGAAGGCGCTTGGTCAATACGTCCAAAACAAATCAAACTGTTACTATCATGAGAATGTGCCCATTAGGATGAATATAATACTTTCCTATGAAAATCAATATTTAAATACGAATTAAACCAATCTCTTCATCACCTAATGATGGCGCTTGGTCAATACGTCCAAAACATATCAAACTGTTACTATCATGAGAATGTGCCCATTAGGATGAATATAATACTTTATTATTAAAATCAAAATTTAAATACGAATAATTACCATTTCTGTACATAATACTTTCTTACGAAAATCAATATTTAAATACGAATTAAACCAATCTCTTCATCACCTAATGAAGGCGCTTGGTCAATACGTCTAAAACAAATCAAACTGTTACTATCATGAGAATGTGCCCATTAGGATGAATTTAATACTTTCCTATTAAAATCAATATTTATATACGAATTAAACCAATCTCTTCATCACCTAATGATGGCGCTTGGTCAATACGTCCAAAACAAATCAAACTGTTACTATCATGAGAATGTGCCTATTAGGATGAACATAATACTTTCTTATGAAAATCAATATTTAAATACGAATTAAACCAATCTCTTTATCACCTAATGATGACGCTTGGTCAATACGTCCAAAACAAATCAAACTGTTACTATCATGAGAATGTGCCCATTAGGATGAACATAATACTTTCTTATGAAAATCAATATTTAAATACGAATTAAACCAATCTCTTCATCACCTAATGATGGCGCTTGGTCAATACGTCCAAAACAAATCAAAGTGTTACTATCATGAGAATGTGCCCATTAGGATGAACATATACTTTCTTATGAAAATCAATATTTAAATACGAATTAAACCAATCTCTTCATCACCTAATGATGGCACTTGGTCAATACGTCCAAAACATATCAAACTGTTACTAAAAAGAAAATGTGCCCATTAGGATGAACATAATACTTTCTTATGAAAATCAATATTTAAATACGAACTAAATCAATCTCTTTATCACCTAATGATGGCGCTTGGTCAATACGTCCAAAATATATCAAACTGTTACTATCGTGAGAATGTGCCCATTAGGATGAACATAATACTTTCTTATGAAAATCAATATTTAAATACGAATTAAAACAATCTCTTCATCACGTAATGATGGCGCTTGGTCGATACGTCCAAAACAAATCAAACTGTTACTATCATGAGAATGTCCTCATTAGGATGAACATAATACTTTCATATGAAAATCAATATTTAAACACGAATAATTACCATTTCTGTATCACCTAATGATGACGCTTGGTCAATACGTCCAAAACATATCAAACTGTTACTATTATGAGAATGTGCTCATTAGGATGAACATAATACTTTCTTATGAAAATCAATATTTAAATACGAATTAAACCAATCTCTTCATCACCTAATGATGGCGCTTGGTCAATACATCCAAAACATATAAAACTCGTACTATCATGAGAATGTGCCCATTAGGATGAATATAATACTTTCTTATGAAAATCAATATTTATATACGAATTAAACCAATCTCTTCATCACCTAATGATGGCGCTTGGTCAATACGTCCAAAACCTATTAAACTGTTACTATCATGTGAATGTGCCAATTAGGATGAACATAATACTTTCTTATGAAAATCAATATTTAAATACGAATTAAACCAATCTCTTCATCACCTAATGATGGCGCTTAGTCAATACGTCCAAAACATATCAAACTGTTACTATCATGAGAATGTGCCCATTAGGATGAACAGAATACTTTCTTATGAAAATCAATATTTAAATACGAATTAAACCAATCCCTTCATCACCTAATGATGGCGCTTGGTCAATACGTCCAAAACAAATCAAACTGTTACTATCATGAGAATGTGCCCATTAGGATGAATATAATACTTTCTTATGAAAATCAATATTTAAATACGAAATAAACCAACCTCTTCTTCACCTAATGATGGCGCTTGGTCAATACGTACAAAACATATCAAACTGTTACTATCATGAGAATGTCCCCATTAGGATGAATATAATACTTTCTTTTGAAAATCAATATTTAAACACGAATAATTACCATTTCTGTATCACCTAATGATGACGCTTGGTCAATACGTCCAAAACATATCAAACTGTTACTATCATGAGAATGTGCCCATTAGGATGAACATAATACTTTCTTATGAAAATCACTATTTAAATACGAATTAAACCAATCTCTTCATCACCTAATGATGGCGCTTGGTCAATACGTCCAAAACAAATCAAAGTGTTACTATCATGAGAATGTGCCCATTAGGATGAACATATACTTTCTTATGAAAATCAATATTTAAATACGAATTAAACCAATCTCTTCATCACCTAATGATGGCGCTTGGTCAATACGTCCAAAATATATCAAACTGTTACTATCGTGAGAATGTGCCCATTAGGATGAACATAATACTTTCTTATGAAAATCAATATTTAAATACGAATTAAAACAATCTCTTCATCACCTAATGATGGCGCTTGGTCGATACGTCCAAAACAAATCAAACTGTTACTATCATGAGAATGTCCTCATTAGGATGAACATAATACTTTCTTATGAAAATCAATATTTAAACACGAATAATTACCATTTCTGTATCACCTAATGATGACGCTTGGTCAATACGTCCAAAACATATCAAACTGTTACTATTATGAGAATGTGCTCATTAGGATGAACATAATACTTTCTTATGAAAATCAATATTTAAATACGAATTAAACCAATCTCTTCATCACCTAATGATGGCGCTTGGTCAATACATCCAAAACATATAAAACTCGTACTATCATGAGAATGTGCCCATTAGGATGAATATAATACTTTCTTATGAAAATCAATATTTATATACGAATTAAACCAATCTCTTCATCATCTAATGATGGCGCTTGGTCAATACGTCCAAAACATATTAAACTGTTACTATCATGTGAATGTGCCAATTAGGATGAACATAATACTTTCTTATGAAAATCAATATTTAAATACGAATTAAACCAATCTCTTCATCACCTAATGATGGCGCTTAGTCAATACGTCCAAAACATATCAAACTGTTACTATCATGAGAATGTGCCCATTAGGATGAACAGAATACTTTCTTATGAAAATCAATATTTAAATACGAATTAAACCAATCCCTTCATCACCTAATGATGGCGCTTGGTCAATACGTCCAAAACAAATCAAACTGTTACTATCATGAGAATGTGCCCATTAGGATGAATATAATACTTTCTTATGAAAATCAATATTTAAATACGAAATAAACCAACCTCTTCTTCACCTAATGATGGCGCTTGGTCAATACGTACAAAACATATCAAACTGTTACTATCATGAGAATGTCCCCATTAGGATGAATATAATACTTTCTTTTGAAAATCAATATTTAAACACGAATAATTACCATTTCTGTATCACCTAATGATGACGCTTGGTCAATACGTCCAAAACATATCAAACTGTTACTATCATGAGAATGTGCTCTTTAGGATGAACATAATACTTTCTTATAAAAATCAATATTTAAATATGAATTAAACCAATCTCTTCATCACCTAATGATGGCGCTTGGTCAATACGTCCAAAACAAATCAAACTGTTACTATCATGAAAATGTGCTCATTAGGATGAAAATAAACTTTCTTATGAAAATCAATATTTAAATACGAATACTTACCATTTCTGTATCACCTAATGATGAAGCTTGGTCAATACGTCCAAAATATATCAAACTGTTACTATCGTGAGAATGTGCCCATTAGGATGAACATAATACTTTCTTATGAAAATCAATATTTAAATACGAATTAAAACAATCTCTTCATCACCTAATGAAGGCGCTTGGTCAATACGTCCAAAACAAATCAAACTGTTACTATCATGAGAATGTGCTCATTAGGATGAACATAATACTTTGTTATGAAAATCAATATTTAAATACGAATTTAACAAATCTCTTCATCACCTAATGATGGCGCTTGGTCAATACGTCCAAAACAAATCAAACTCTTACTATCATGAGAATGTGCTCATTAGGATGAACATAATACTTTCTTATGAAAATCAATATTTAAATACGAATTAAACTAATCTCTTCATCACCTAATGATGGCGCTTGGTCAATACGTCCAAAACAAATCAAACTCTTACTATCATGAGAACGTGCTCATTAGGATGAACATAATACTTTCTTACGAAAATCAATATTTATATACGAATTAAACCAATCTCTTCATCACCTAATGATGGCGCTTGGTCAATACGTCCAAAACAAATCAAACTGTTACTATCATGAGAATGTGCCCATTAGGATGAACATAATACTTTCTTGAGAAAATCAATATTTAAATACGAATTAAACCAATCTCTTTATCACCTAATGATGACGCTTGGTCAATACGTCCAAAACAAATCAAACTGTTACTATCATGAGAATGTGCCCATTAGGATGAACATAATACTTTCTTATGAAAATCAATATTTAAAAACGAATTAAACCAATCTCTTCATCACCTAATGATGGCGCTTGGTCAATACGTCCAAAACAAATCAAAGTGTTACTATCATGAGAATGTGCCCATTAGGATGAACATATACTTTCTTATGAAAATCAATATTTAAATACGAATTAAACCAATCTCTTCATCACCTAATGATGGCACTTGGTCAATACGTCCAAAACATATCAAACTGTTACTAAAAAGAGAATGTGCCCCTTAGGATGAACATAATACTTTCTTATAAAAATCAATATTTAAATACGAACTAAATCAATCTCTTTATCACGTAATGATGGCGCTTGGTCAATACGTCCAAAATATATCAAACTGTTACTATCGTGAGAATGTGCCCATTAGGATGAACATAATACTTTCTTATGAAAATAAATATTTAAATACGAATTAAAACAATCTCTTCATCACCTAATGATGGCGCTTGGTCGATACGTCCAAAACAAATCAAACTGTTACTATCATGAGAATGTCCTCATTAGGATGAACATAATACTTTCTTATGAAAATCAATATTTAAACACGAATAATTACCATTTCTGTATCACCTAATGATGACGCTTGGTCAATACGTCCAAAACATATCAAACTGTTACTATCATGAGAATGTGCTCATTAGGATGAACATAATACTTTCTTATGAAAATCAATATTTAAATACGAATTAAACCAATCTCTTCATCACCTAATGATGGCGCTTGGTCAATACATCCAAAACATATAAAACTCTTACTATCATGAGAATGTGCCCATTAGGATGAATATAATACTTTCTTATGAAAATCAATATTTATATACGAATTAAACCAATCTCTTCATCACCTAATGATGGCGCTTGGTCAATACGTCCAAAATATATCAAACTGTTACTATCGTGAGAATGTGCCCATTAGGATGAACATAATACTTTCTTATGAAAATCAATATTTAAATACGAATTAAACCAATCTCTTCATCACCTAATGATGGCGCTTGGTCGATACGTCCAAAACAAATCAAACTGTTACTATCATGAGAATGTGCTCATTAGGATGAACATAATACTTTCTTATGAAAATCAATATTTAAACACGAATAATTACCATTTCTGTATCACCTAATGATGACGCTTGGTCAATACGTCCAAACCATATCAAACTGTTACTATCATGAGAATGTGCTCATTAGGATGAACATAATACTTTCTTATGAAAATCAATATTTAAATACGAATTAAACCAATCTCTCCATCACCTAATGAAGGCGCTTGGTCAATACGTCTAAAACAAATCAAACTGTTACTATCATGAGAATGTGCCCATTAGGATGAATTTAATACTTTCCTATGAAAATCAATATTTATATACGAATTAAACCAATCTCTTCATCACCTAATGATGGCGCTTGGTCAATACGTCCAAAACAAATCAAACTGTTACTATCATGAGAATGTGCCCATTAGGACGAACATAATACTTTCTTATGAAAATCAATATTTAAATACGAATTAAACCAATCTCTTTATCACCTAATGATGACGCTTGATCAATACGTACAAAACATATCAAACTGTTACTATCATGAGAATGTCCCCATTAGGATGAATATAATACTTTCTTTTGAAAATCAATATTTAAACACGAATAATTACCATTTCTGTATCACCTAATGATGACGCTTGGTCAATACGTCCAAAACATATCAAACTGTTACTATCATGAGAATGTGCCCATTAGGATGAACATAATACTTTCTTATGAAAATCAATATTTAAATACGAATTAAACCAATCTCTTCATCACCTAATGATGGCGCTTGGTCAATACGTCCAAAACAAATCAAAGTGTTACTATCATGAGAATGTGCCCATTAGGATGAACATATACTTTCTTATGAAAATCAATATTTAAATACGAATTAAACCAATCTCTTCATCACCTAATGATGGCGCTTGGTCAATACGTCCAAAATATATCAAACTGTTACTATCGTGAGAATGTGCCCATTAGGATGAACATAATACTTTCTTATGAAAATCAATATTTAAATACGAATTAAAACAATCTCTTCATCACCTAATGATGGCGCTTGGTCGATACGTCCAAAACAAATCAAACTGTTACTATCATGAGAATGTCCTCATTAGGATGAACATAATACTTTCTTATGAAAATCAATATTTAAACACGAATAATTACCATTTCTGTATCACCTAATGATGACGCTTGGTCAATACGTCCAAAACATATCAAACTGTTACTATTATGAGAATGTGCTCATTAGGATGAACATAATACTTTCTTATGAAAATCAATATTTAAATACGAATTAAACCAATCTCTTCATCACCTAATGATGGCGCTTGGTCAATACATCCAAAACATATAAAACTCGTACTATCATGAGAATGTGCCCATTAGGATGAATATAATACTTTCTTATGAAAATCAATATTTATATACGAATTAAACCAATCTCTTCATCATCTAATGATGGCGCTTGGTCAATACGTCCAAAACATATTAAACTGTTACTATCATGTGAATGTGCCAATTAGGATGAACATAATACTTTCTTATGAAAATCAATATTTAAATACGAATTAAACCAATCTCTTCATCACCTAATGATGGCGCTTAGTCAATACGTCCAAAACATATCAAACTGTTACTATCATGAGAATGTGCCCATTAGGATGAACAGAATACTTTCTTATGAAAATCAATATTTAAATACGAATTAAACCAATCCCTTCATCACCTAATGATGGCGCTTGGTCAATACGTCCAAAACAAATCAAACTGTTACTATCATGAGAATGTGCCCATTAGGATGAATATAATACTTTCTTATGAAAATCAATATTTAAATACGAAATAAACCAACCTCTTCTTCACCTAATGATGGCGCTTGGTCAATACGTACAAAACATATCAAACTGTTACTATCATGAGAATGTCCCCATTAGGATGAATATAATACTTTCTTTTGAAAATCAATATTTAAACACGAATAATTACCATTTCTGTATCACCTAATGATGACGCTTGGTCAATACGTCCAAAACATATCAAACTGTTACTATCATGAGAATGTGCTCTTTAGGATGAACATAATACTTTCTTATAAAAATCAATATTTAAATATGAATTAAACCAATCTCTTCATCACCTAATGATGGCGCTTGGTCAATACGTCCAAAACAAATCAAACTGTTACTATCATGAAAATGTGCTCATTAGGATGAAAATAAACTTTCTTATGAAAATCAATATTTAAATACGAATACTTACCATTTCTGTATCACCTAATGATGAAGCTTGGTCAATACGTCCAAAATATATCAAACTGTTACTATCGTGAGAATGTGCCCATTAGGATGAACATAATACTTTCTTATGAAAATCAATATTTAAATACGAATTAAAACAATCTCTTCATCACCTAATGAAGGCGCTTGGTCAATACGTCCAAAACAAATCAAACTGTTACTATCATGAGAATGTGCTCATTAGGATGAACATAATACTTTGTTATGAAAATCAATATTTAAATACGAATTTAACAAATCTCTTCATCACCTAATGATGGCGCTTGGTCAATACGTCCAAAACAAATCAAACTCTTACTATCATGAGAATGTGCTCATTAGGATGAACATAATACTTTCTTATGAAAATCAATATTTAAATACGAATTAAACTAATCTCTTCATCACCTAATGATGGCGCTTGGTCAATACGTCCAAAACAAATCAAACTCTTACTATCATGAGAACGTGCTCATTAGGATGAACATAATACTTTCTTACGAAAATCAATATTTATATACGAATTAAACCAATCTCTTCATCACCTAATGATGGCGCTTGGTCAATACGTCCAAAACAAATCAAACTGTTACTATCATGAGAATGTGCCCATTAGGATGAACATAATACTTTCTTATGAAAATCAATATTTAAATACGAATTAAACCAATCTCTTCATCACCTAATGATGGCGCTTGGTCAATACGTCCAAAACAAATCAAAGTGTTACTATCATGAGAATGTGCCCATTAGGATGAACATATACTTTCTTATGAAAATCAATATTTAAATACGAATTAAACCAATCTCTTCATCACCTAATGATGGCACTTGGTCAATACGTCCAAAACATATCAAACTGTTACTAAAAAGAGAATGTGCCCCTTAGGATGAACATAATACTTTCTTATAAAAATCAATATTTAAATACGAACTAAATCAATCTCTTTATCACCTAATGATGGCGCTTGGTCAATACGTCCAAAATATATCAAACTGTTACTATCGTGAGAATGTGCCCATTAGGATGAACATAATACTTTCTTATGAAAATAAATATTTAAATACGAATTAAAACAATCTCTTCATCACCTAATGATGGCGCTTGGTCGATACGTCCAAAACAAATCAAACTGTTACTATCATGAGAATGTCCTCATTAGGATGAACATAATACTTTCTTATGAAAATCAATATTTAAACACGAATAATTACCATTTCTGTATCACCTAATGATGACGCTTGGTCAATACGTCCAAAACATATCAAACTGTTACTATCATGAGAATGTGCTCATTAGGATGAACATAATACTTTCTTATGAAAATCAATATTTAAATACGAATTAAACCAATCTCTTCATCACCTAATGATGGCGCTTGGTCAATACATCCAAAACATATAAAACTCTTACTATCATGAGAATGTGCCCATTAGGATGAATATAATACTTTCTTATGAAAATCAATATTTATATACGAATTAAACCAATCTCTTCATCACCTAATGATGGCGCTTGGTCAATACGTCCAAAATATATCAAACTGTTACTATCGTGAGAATGTGCCCATTAGGATGAACATAATACTTTCTTATGAAAATCAATATTTAAATACGAATTAAACCAATCTCTTCATCACCTAATGATGGCGCTTGGTCGATACGTCCAAAACAAATCAAACTGTTACTATCATGAGAATGTGCTCATTAGGATGAACATAATACTTTCTTATGAAAATCAATATTTAAACACGAATAATTACCATTTCTGTATCACCTAATGATGACGCTTGGTCAATACGTCCAAAACATATCAAACTGTTACTATCATGAGAATGTGCTCATTAGGATGAACATAATACTTTCTTATGAAAATCAATATTTAAATACGAATTAAACCAATCTCTCCATCACCTAATGAAGGCGCTTGGTCAATACGTCTAAAACAAATCAAACTGTTACTATCATGAGAATGTGCCCATTAGGATGAATTTAATACTTTCCTATGAAAATCAATATTTATATACGAATTAAACCAATCTCTTCATCACCTAATGATGGCGCTTGGTCAATACGTCCAAAACAAATCAAACTGTTACTATCATGAGAATGTGCCCATTAGGACGAACATAATACTTTCTTATGAAAATCAATATTTAAATACGAATTAAACCAATCTCTTTATCACCTAATGATGACGCTTGGTCAATACGTCCAAAACAAATCAAACTGTTACTATCATGAGAATGTGCCCATTAGGATCAACATAATACTTTCTTATGAAAATCAATATTTAAATACGAATTAAACCAATCTCTTCATCACATAATGATGGCGCTTGATCAATACGTCCAAAACAAATCAAAGTGTTACTATCATGAGAATGTGCCCATTAGGATGAACATATACTTTCTTATGAAAATCAATATTTAAATACGAATTAAACCAATCTCTTCATCACCTAATGATGGCACTTGGTCAATACGTCCAAAACATATCAAACTGTTACTAAAAAGAGAATGTGCCCATTAGGATGAACATAATACTTTCTTATGAAAATCAATATTTAAATACGAATTAAAACAATCTCTTCATCATCTAATGATGGCGCTTGGTTAATACGTCCAAAACAAATCAAACTGTTACTATCATGAGAATGTGCTCATTAGGATGAACATAATACTTTCTTATGAAAATCAATATTTAAACACGAATAATTACCATTTCTGTATCACCTAATGATGACGCTTGGTCAATACGTCCAAAACATATCAAACTGTTACTATCATGAGAATGTGCTCATTAGGATGACCATAATACTTTCTTATGAAAATCAATATTTAAATACGAATTAAACCAATCTCTCCATCACCTAATGATGGCGCTTGGTCAATACGTCCAAAACAAATCAAACTCTTACTATCATGAGAATGTGCTCATTAGGATGAACATAATACTTTCTTATGAAAATAATTATTTAAATACGAATTAAACCAATCTCTTCATCACCTAATGAAGGCGCTTGGTCAATACGTCTAAAACAAATCAAACTGTTACTATCATGAGAATGTGCCCATTAGGATGAATATAATACTTTCCTATGAAAATCAATATTTATATACGAATTAAACCAATCTCTTCATCACCTAATGATGGCGCTTGGTCAATACGTCCAAAACAAATCAAACTGTTACTATCATGAGAATGTGCCCATTAGGATGAACATAAGACTTTCTTATGAAAATCAATATTTAAATACGAATTAAACCAATCTCTTTATCACCTAATGATGACGCTTGGTCAATACGTCCAAAACAAATCAAACTGTTACTATCATGAGAATGTGCCCATTAGGATCAACATAATACTTTCTTATGAAAATCTATATTTAAATACGAATTAAACCAATCTCTCCATCACCTAATGATGGCGTTTGGTCAATACGTCCAAAACAAATCAAACTGTAACTATCATGAGAATGTGCTCATTAGGATGAACATAATACTTTCTTATGAAAATCAATATTTAAATACGAATTAAACCAATCTCTTTATCACCTAATGATGACGCTTGGTCAATACGTCCAAAACTTATCAAACTGTTACTATCATGAGAATGTGCTCATTAGGATAATAATAATACTTTATTATGAAAATCAAAATTTAAATACGAATAATTACCATTTCTGTATCACCTAATGATGACGCTTGGTCAATACGTCCAAAAAAAATCAAACTGTTACTATCATGAGAATGTGCCCATTAGGATGAACATATACTTTCTTATGAAAATCAATATTTATATACGAATTAAACCAATCTCTTCATCACCTAATGATGGCGCTTGGTCAATACGTCCAAAACAAATCAAAGTGTTACTATCATGAGAATGTGCCCATTAGGATGAAAATAATACTATCCTATGAAAATCAATATTTAAATACGAATTAAACCAATCTCCTCATCACCTAATGAAGGCGCTTGGTCAATACGTCCAAAACAAATCAAACTGTTACTATCATGAGAATGTGCCCATTAGGATGAATATAATACTTTCCTATGAAAATCAATATTTAAATACGAATTAAACCAATCTCTTCATCACCTAATGATGGCGCTTGGTCAATACGTCCAAAACATATCAAACTGTTACTATCATGAGAATGTGCCCATTAGGATGAATATAATACTTTATTATGAAAATCAAAATTTAAATACGAATAATTACCATTTCTGTATCACCTAATGATGACGCTTGGTCAATACGTCCAAAAAAAATCAAACTGTTACTATCATGAGATTGTGCCCATTAGGATGAACATAATACTTTCTTATGAAAATCAATATTTAAATACGAATTAAACCAATCTCTTTATCACTTAATGATGACGCTTGGTCAATTCGTCCAAAACATATCAAACTGTTACTATCTTGAGAATGTGCCCATTAGGATGAACATAATACTTTCTTATGAAAATCAATATTTAAATACGAATTAAACCAATCTCTTTATCACCTAATGATGACGCTTGGTCAATACGTCCAAAACAAATCAAACTGTTACTATCATGAGAATGTGCCCATTAGGATGAACATAATACTTTCTTATGAAAATCAATATTTAAATACGATTAAACCAACCTCTTCATCACCTAATGATGGCGCTTGGTCAATACGTCCAAAACAAATCAAAGTGTTGCTATCATGAGAATGTGCCCATTAGGATGAACATATACTTTCTTATGAAAATCAATATTTAAATACGAATTAAACCAATCTCTTCATCACCTAATGATGGCGCTTGGTCAATACGTCCAAAACATATCAAACTGTTACTAAAAAGAGAATGTGCCCATTAGGATGAACATAATACTTTCTTATGAAAATCAATATTTAAAAACGAATTAAACCAATCTCTTTATCACCTAATGATGACGCTTGGTCAATACGTCCAAAACATATGAAACTGTTACTATCATGAGAATGTGCCCATTAGGATGAACATAATACTTTCTTATGAAAATCAATATTTAAATACGAATTAAACCAATCTCTTCATCACCTAATGATGGCGCTTGGTCAATACGTCCAAAACATATTAAACTGTTACTATCATGTGAATGTGCCAATTAGGATGAACATAATACTTTCTTATGAAAATCAATATTTAAATACGAATTAAACCAATCTCTTCATCACCTAATGATGGCGCTTAGTCAATACGTCCAAAACATATCAAACTGTTACTATCATGAGAAAGTGCCCATTAGGATGAACAGAATACTTTCTTATGAAAATCAATATTTAAATACGAATTAAACCAATCCCTTCATCACCTAATGATGGCGCTTGGTCAATACGTTCAAAACAAATCAAACTGTTACTATCATGAGAATGTGCCCATTAGGATGAATATAATACTTTCTTATGAAAATCAATATTTAAATACGAAATAAACCAACCTCTTCTTCACCTAATGATGGCGCTTGGTCAATACGTACAAAACATATCAAACTGTTACTATCATGAGAATGTCCCCATTAGGATGAATATAATACTTTCTTTTGAAAATCAATATTTAAACACGAATAATTACCATTTCTGTATCACCTAATGATGACGCTTGGTCAATACGTCCAAAACATATCAAACTGTTACTATCATGAGAATGTGCTCATTAGGATGAACATAATACTTTCTTATGAAAATCAATATTTAAATATGAATTAAACCAATCTCTTCATCACCTAATGATGGCGCTTGGTCAATACGTCCAAAACAAATCAAACTGTTACTATCATGAAAATGTGCTCATTAGGATGAAAATAATACTTTCTTATGAAAATCAATATTTAAATACGAATACTTACCATTTCTGTATCACCTAATGATGAAGCTTGGTCAATACGTCCAAAACATATCAAACTGTTACTATCATGAGAATGTGCTCATTAGGATGAACATAATACTTTCTTATGAAAATCAATATTTAAATACGAATTAAAACAATCTCTTCATCACCTAATGATGGCGCTTGGTCAATACGTCCAAAACAAATCAAACTGTTACTATCATGAGAATGTGCTCATTAGGATGAACATAATACTTTCTCATGAAAATCAATATTTAAATACGAATTAAACCAATCTCTTCATCACCTAATGATGGCGCTTGGTCAATACGTACAAAACAAATCAAACTGTTACTATCATGAGAATGTGCTCATTAGGATGAACATAATACTTTGTTATGAAAATCAATATTTAAATACGAATTTAACAAATCTCTTCATCACCTAATGATGGCGCTTGGTCAATACGTCCAAAACAAATCAAACTCTTACTATCATGAGAATGTGCTCATTAGGATGAACATAATACTTTCTTATGAAAATCAATATTTAAATACGAATTAAACTAATCTCTTCATCACCTAATGATGGCGCCTGGTCAATACGTCCAAAACAAATCAAACTCTTACTATCATGAGAACGTGCTCATTAGGATGAACATAATACTTTCTTACGAAAATCAATATTTAAATACGAATTAAACCAATCTCTTCATCACCTAATGAAGGCGCTTGGTCAATACGTCTAAAACAAATCAAACTGTTACTATCATGAGAATGTGCCCATTAGGATGAATTTAATACTTTCCTATTAAAATCAATATTTATATACGAATTAAACCAATCTCTTCATCACCTAATGATGGCGCTTGGTCAATACGTCCAAAACAAATCAAACTGTAACTATCATGAGAATGTGCTCATTAGGATGAACATATTACTTTCTTATGAAAATCAATATTTAAATACGAATTAAACCAATCTCTTTATCACCTAATGATGACGCTTGGTCAATACGTCCAAAACTTATCAAACTGTTACTATCATGAGAATGTGCTCATTAGGATGAATATAATACTTTATTATGAAAATCAAAATTTAAATACGAATAATTACCATTTCTGTATCACCTAATGATGACGCTTGGTCAATACGTCCAAAAAAAATCAAACTGTTACTATCATGAGAATGTGCCCATTAGGATGAACATATACTTTCTTATGAAAATCAATATTTATATACGAATTAAACCAATCTCTTCATCACCTAATGATGGCGCTTGGTCAATACGTCCAAAACAAATCAAAGTGTTACTATCATGAGAATGTGCCCATTAGGATGAAAATAATACTATCCTATGAAAATCAATATTTAAATACGAATTAAACCAATCTCCTCATCACCTAATGAAGGCGCTTGGTCAATACGTCCAAAACAAATCAAACTGTTACTATCATGAGAATGTGCCCATTAGGATGAATATAATACTTTCCTATGAAAATCAATATTTAAATACGAATTAAACCAATCTCTTCATCACCTAATGATGGCGCTTGGTCAATACGTCCAAAACATATCAAACTGTTACTATCATGAGAATGTGCCCATTAGGATGAATATAATACTTTATTATGAAAATCAAAATTTAAATACGAATAATTACCATTTCTGTATCACCTAATGATGACGCTTGGTCAATACGTCCAAAAAAAATCAAACTGTTACTATCATGAGATTGTGCCCATTAGGATGAACATAATACTTTCTTATGAAAATCAATATTTAAATACGAATTAAACCAATCTCTTTATCACTTAATGATGACGCTTGGTCAATTCGTCCAAAACATATCAAACTGTTACTATCTTGAGAATGTGCCCATTAGGATGAACATAATACTTTCTTATGAAAATCAATATTTAAATACGAATTAAACCAATCTCTTTATCACCTAATGATGACGCTTGGTCAATACGTCCAAAACAAATCAAACTGTTACTATCATGAGAATGTGCCCATTAGGATGAACATAATACTTTCTTATGAAAATCAATATTTAAATACGATTAAACCAACCTCTTCATCACCTAATGATGGCGCTTGGTCAATACGTCCAAAACAAATCAAAGTGTTGCTATCATGAGAATGTGCCCATTAGGATGAACATATACTTTCTTATGAAAATCAATATTTAAATACGAATTAAACCAATCTCTTCATCACCTAATGATGGCGCTTGGTCAATACGTCCAAAACATATCAAACTGTTACTAAAAAGAGAATGTGCCCATTAGGATGAACATAATACTTTCTTATGAAAATCAATATTTAAAAACGAATTAAACCAATCTCTTTATCACCTAATGATGACGCTTGGTCAATACGTCCAAAACATATGAAACTGTTACTATCATGAGAATGTGCCCATTAGGATGAACATAATACTTTCTTATGAAAATCAATATTTAAATACGAATTAAACCAATCTCTTCATCACCTAATGATGGCGCTTGGTCAATACGTCCAAAACATATTAAACTGTTACTATCATGTGAATGTGCCAATTAGGATGAACATAATACTTTCTTATGAAAATCAATATTTAAATACGAATTAAACCAATCTCTTCATCACCTAATGATGGCGCTTAGTCAATACGTCCAAAACATATCAAACTGTTACTATCATGAGAAAGTGCCCATTAGGATGAACAGAATACTTTCTTATGAAAATCAATATTTAAATACGAATTAAACCAATCCCTTCATCACCTAATGATGGCGCTTGGTCAATACGTTCAAAACAAATCAAACTGTTACTATCATGAGAATGTGCCCATTAGGATGAATATAATACTTTCTTATGAAAATCAATATTTAAATACGAAATAAACCAACCTCTTCTTCACCTAATGATGGCGCTTGGTCAATACGTACAAAACATATCAAACTGTTACTATCATGAGAATGTCCCCATTAGGATGAATATAATACTTTCTTTTGAAAATCAATATTTAAACACGAATAATTACCATTTCTGTATCACCTAATGATGACGCTTGGTCAATACGTCCAAAACATATCAAACTGTTACTATCATGAGAATGTGCTCATTAGGATGAACATAATACTTTCTTATGAAAATCAATATTTAAATATGAATTAAACCAATCTCTTCATCACCTAATGATGGCGCTTGGTCAATACGTCCAAAACAAATCAAACTGTTACTATCATGAAAATGTGCTCATTAGGATGAACATAATACTTTCTTATGAAAATCAATATTTAAATACGAATACTTACCATTTCTGTATCACCTAATGATGAAGCTTGGTCAATACGTCCAAAACATATCAAACTGTTACTATCATGAGAATGTGCTCATTAGGATGAACATAATACTTTCTTATGAAAATCAATATTTAAATACGAATTAAAACAATCTCTTCATCACCTAATGATGGCGCTTGGTCAATACGTCCAAAACAAATCAAACTGTTACTATCATGAGAATGTGCTCATTAGGATGAACATAATACTTTCTCATGAAAATCAATATTTAAATACGAATTAAACCAATCTCTTCATCACCTAATGATGGCGCTTGGTCAATACGTACAAAACAAATCAAACTGTTACTATCATGAGAATGTGCTCATTAGGATGAACATAATACTTTGTTATGAAAATCAATATTTAAATACGAATTTAACAAATCTCTTCATCACCTAATGATGGCGCTTGGTCAATACGTCCAAAACAAATCAAACTCTTACTATCATGAGAATGTGCTCATTAGGATGAACATAATACTTTCTTATGAAAATCAATATTTAAATACGAATTAAACTAATCTCTTCATCACCTAATGATGGCGCCTGGTCAATACGTCCAAAACAAATCAAACTCTTACTATCATGAGAACGTGCTCATTAGGATGAACATAATACTTTCTTACGAAAATCAATATTTAAATACGAATTAAACCAATCTCTTCATCACCTAATGAAGGCGCTTGGTCAATACGTCTAAAACAAATCAAACTGTTACTATCATGAGAATGTGCCCATTAGGATGAATTTAATACTTTCCTATTAAAATCAATATTTATATACGAATTAAACCAATCTCTTCATCACCTAATGATGGCGCTTGGTCAATACGTCCAAAACAAATCAAACTGTTACTATCATGAGAATGTGCCCATTAGGATGAACATAATACTTTCTTATGAAAATCAATATTTAAATACGAATTAAACCAATCTCTTTATCACCTAATGATGACGCTTGGTCAATACGTCCAAAACAAATCAAACTGTTACTATCATGAGAATGTGCCCATTAGGATGAACATAATACTTTCTTATGAAAATCAATATTTAAATACGAATTAAACCAATCTCTTCATCACCTAATGATGGCGCTTGGTCAATACGTCCAAAACAAATCAAAGTGTTACTATCATGAGAATGTGCCCATTAGGATGAACATATACTTTCTTATGAAAATCAATATTTAAATACGAATTAAACCAATCTCTTCATCACCTAATGATGGCACTTGGTCAATACGTCCAAAACATATCAAACTGTTACTAAAAAGAGAATGTGCCCATTAGGATGAACATAATACTTTCTTATGAAAATCAATATTTAAATACGAACTAAATCAATCTCTTTATCACCTAATGATGGCGCTTGGTCAATACGTCCAAAATATATCAAACTGTTACTATCGTGAGAATGTGCCCATTAGGATGAACATAATACTTTCTTATGAAAATCAATATTTAAATACGAATTAAAACAATCTCTTCATCACCTAATGATGGCGCTTGGTCGATACGTCCAAAACAATTCAAACTGTTACTATCATGAGAATGTCCTCATTAGGATGAACATAATACTTTCTTATGAAAATCAATATTTAAACACGAATAATTACCATTTCTGTATCACCTAATGATGACGCTTGGTCAATACGTCCAAAACATATCAAACTGTTACTATCATGAGAATGTGCTCATTAGGATGAACATAATACTTTCTTATGAAAATCAATATTTAAATACGAATTAAACCAATCTCTTCATCACCTAATGATGGCGCTTGGTCAATACATCCAAAACATATAAAACTCGTACTATCATGAGAATGTGCCCATTAGGATGAATATAATACTTTCTTATGAAAATCAATATTTATATACGAATTAAACCAATCTCTTCATCACCTAATGATGGCGCTTGGTCAATACGTCCAAAACATATTAAACTGTTACTATCATGTGAATGTGCCAATTAGGATGAACATAATACTTTCTTATGAAAATCAATATTTAAATACGAATTAAACCAATCTCTTCATCACCTAATGATGGCGCTTAGTCAATACGTCCAAAACATATCAAACTGTTACTATCATGAGAATGTGCCCATTAGGATGAACAGAATACTTTCTTATGAAAATCAATATTTAAATACGAATTAAACCAATCCCTTCATCACCTAATGATGGCGCTTGGTCAATACGTCCAAAACAAATCAAACTGTTACTATCATGAGAATGTGCCCATTAGGATGAATATAATACTTTCTTATGAAAATCAATATTTAAATACGAAATAAACCAATCTCTTCATCACCTAATGATGGCGCTTGGTCAATACGTCCAAAACATATCAAACTGTTACTATCATGAGAATGTGCCCATTAGGATGAATATAATACTTTATTATGAAAATCAAAATTTAAATACGAATAATTACCATTTCTGTATCACCTAATGATGACGCTTGGTCAATACGTCCAAAAAAAATCAAACTGTTACTATCATGAGATTGTGCCCATTAGGATGAACATAATACTTTCTTATGAAAATCAATATTTAAATACGAATTAAACCAATCTCTTTATCACTTAATGATGACGCTTGGTCAATTCGTCCAAAACATATCAAACTGTTACTATCTTGAGAATGTGCCCATTAGGATGAACATAATACTTTCTTATGAAAATCAATATTTAAATACGAATTAAACCAATCTCTTTATCACTTAATGATGACGCTTGGTCAATTCGTCCAAAACATATCAAACTGTTACTATCTTGAGAATGTGCCCATTAGGATGAACATAATACTTTCTTATGAAAATCAATATTTAAATACGAATTAAACCAATCTCTTTATCACCTAATGATGACGCTTGGTCAATACGTCCAAAACAAATCAAACTGTTACTATCATGAGAATGTGCCCATTAGGATGAACATAATACTTTCTTATGAAAATCAATATTTAAATACGATTAAACCAATCTCTTCATCACCTAATGATGGCGCTTGGTCAATACGTCCAAAACAAATCAAAGTGTTGCTATCATGAGAATGTGCCCATTAGGATGAACATATACTTTCTTATGAAAATCAATATTTAAATACGAATTAAACCAATCTCTTCATCACCTAATGATGGCGCTTGGTCAATACGTCCAAAACATATCAAACTGTTACTAAAAAGAGAATGTGCCCATTAGGATGAACATAATACTTTCTTATGAAAATCAATATTTAAATACGAATTAAACCAATCTCTTTATCACCTAATGATGACGCTTGGTCAATACGTCCAAAACATATCAAACTGTTACTATCATGAGAATGTGCCCATTAGGATGAACATAATACTTTCTTATGAAAATCAATATTTAAATACGAATTAAACCAATCTCTTCATCACCTAATGATGGCGCTTGGTCAATACGTCCAAAACATATTAAACTGTTACTATCATGTGAATGTGCCAATTAGGATGAACATAATACTTTCTTATGAAAATCAATATTTAAATACGAATTAAACCAATCTCCTCATCATCTAATGATGGCGCTTAGTCAATACGTCCAAAACATATCAAACTGTTACTATCATGAGAATGTGCCCATTAGGATGAACAGAATACTTTCTTATGAAAATCAATATTTAAATACGAATTAAACCAATCCCTTCATCACCTAATGATGGCGCTTGGTCAATACGTTCAAAACAAATCAAACTGTTACTATCATGAGAATGTGCCCATTAGGATGAATATAATACTTTCTTATGAAAATCAATATTTAAATACGAAATAAACCAACCTCTTCTTCACCTAATGATGGCGCTTGGTCAATACGTACAAAACATATCAAACTGTTACTATCATGAGAATGTCCCCATTAGGATGAATATAATACTTTCTTTTGAAAATCAATATTTAAACACGAATAATTAAAATTTCTGTATCACCTAATGATGACGCTTGGTCAATACGTCCAAAACATATCAAACTGTTACTATCATGAGAATGTGCTCATTAGGATGAACATAATACTTTCATATGAAAATTAATACTTAAATATGAATTAAACCAATCTCTTCATCACCTAATGATGGCGCTTGGTCAATACGTCCAAAACAAATCAAACTGTTACTATCATGAAAATGTGCTCATTAGGATGAACATAATACTTTCTTATGAAAATCAATATTTAAATACGAATACTTACCATTTCTGTATCACCTAATGATGAAGCTTGGTCAATACGTCCAAAACATATCAAACTGTTACTATCATGAGAATGTGCTCATTAGGATGAACATAATACTTTCTTATGAAAATCAATATTTAAATACGAATTAAAACAATCTCTTCATCACCTAATGATGGCGCTTGGTCAATACGTCCAAAACAAATCAAACTGTTACTATCATGAGAATGTGCTCATTAGGATGAACATAATACTTTCTCATGAAAATCAATATTTAAATACGAATTAAACCAATCTCTTCATCACCTAATGATGGCGCTTGGTCAATACGTCCAAAAAAAATCAAACTGTTACTATCATGAGAATGTGCTCATTAGGATGAACATAATACTTTGTTATGAAAATCAATATTTAAATACGAATTTAACAAATCTCTTCATCACCTAATGATGGCGCTTGGCCAATACGTCCAAAACAAATCAAACTCTTACTATCATGAGAATGTGCTCATTAGGATGAACATAATACTTTCTTATGAAAATCAATATTTAAATACGAATTAAACTAATCTCTTCATCACCTAATGATGGCGCCTGGTCAATACGTCCAAAACAAATCAAACTCTTACTATCATGAGAACGTGCTCATTAGGATGAACATAATACTTTCTTACGAAAATCAATATTTAAATACGAATTAAACCAATCTCTTCATCACCTAATGAAGGCGCTTGGTCAATACGTCTAAAACAAATCAAACTGTTACTATCATGAGAATGTGCCCATTAGGATGAATTTAATACTTTCCTATTAAAATCAATATTTATATACGAATTAAACCAATCTCTTCATCACCTAATGATGGCGCTTGGTCAATACGTCCAAAACAAATCAAACTGTTACTATCATGAGAATGTGCCCATTAGGATGAACATAATACTTTCTTATGAAAATCAATATTTAAATACGAATTAAACCAATCTCTTTATCACCTAATGATGACGCTTGGTCAATACGTCCAAAACAAATCAAACTGTTACTATCATGAGAATGTGCCCATTAGGATGAACATAATACTTTCTTATGAAAATCAATATTTAAATACGAATTAAACCAATCTCTTCATCACCTAATGATGGCGCTTGGTCAATACGTCCAAAACAAATCAAAGTGTTACTATCATGAGAATGTGCCCATTAGGATGAACATATACTTTCTTATGAAAATCAATATTTAAATACGAATTAAACCAATCTCTTCATCACCTAATGATGGCACTTGGTCAATACGTCCAAAACATATCAAACTGTTACTAAAAAGAGAATGTGCCCATTAGGATGAACATAATACTTTCTTATGAAAATCAATATTTAAATACGAACTAAATCAATCTCTTTATCACCTAATGATGGCGCTTGGTCAATACGTCCAAAATATATCAAACTGTTACTATCGTGAGAATGTGCCCATTAGGATGAACATAATACTTTCTTATGAAAATCAATATTTAAATACGAATTAAAACAATCTCTTCATCACCTAATGATGGCGCTTGGTCGATACGTCCAAAACAAATCAAACTGTTACTATCATCAGAATGTCCTCATTAGGATGAACATAATACTTTCTTATGAAAATCAATATTTAAACACGAATAATTACCATTTCTGTATCACCTAATGATGACGCTTGGTCAATACGTCCAAAACATATCAAACTGTTACTATCATGAGAATGTGCTCATTAGGATGAACATAATACTTTCTTATGAAAATCAATATTTAAATACAAATTAAACCAAACTCTTCATCACCTAATGATGGCGCTTGGTCAATACATCCAAAACATATAAAACTCGTACTATCATGAGAATGTGCCCATTAGGATGAATATAATACTTTCTTATGAAAATCAATATTTATATACGAATTAAACCAATCTCTTCATCACCTAATGATGGCGCTTGGTCAATACGTCCAAAACATATTAAACTGTTACTATCATGTGAATGTGCCAATTAGGATGAACATAATACTTTCTTATGAAAATCAATATTTAAATACGAATTAAACCAATCTCTTCATCACCTAATGATGGCGCTTAGTCAATACGTCCAAAACATATCAAACTGTTACTATCATGAGAATGTGCCCATTAGGATGAACAGAATACTTTCTTATGAAAATCAATATTTAAATACGAATTAAACCAATCCCTTCATCACCTAATGATGGCGCTTGGTCAATACGTCCAAAACAAATCAAACTGTTACTATCATGAGAATGTGCCCATTAGGATGAATATAATACTTTCTTATGAAAATCAATATTTAAATACGAAATAAACCAATCTCTTCATCACCTAATGATGGCGCTTGGTCAATACGTCCAAAACATATCAAACTGTTACTATCATGAGAATGTGCCCATTAGGATGAATATAATACTTTATTATGAAAATCAAAATTTAAGTACGAATAATTACCATTTCTGTATCACCTAATGATGACGCTTGGTCAACACGTCCAAAAAAAATCAAACTGTTACTATCATGAGATTGTGCCCATTAGGATGAACATAATACTTTCTTATGAAAATCAATATTTAAATACGAATTAAACCAATCTCTTTATCACTTAATGATGACGCTTGGTCAATTCGTCCAAAACATATCAAACTGTTACTATCTTGAGAATGTGCCCATTAGGATGAACATAATACTTTCTTATGAAAATCAATATTTAAATACGAATTAAACCAATCTCTTTATCACCTAATGATGACGCTTGGTCAATACGTCCAAAACAAATCAAACTGTTACTATCATGAGAATGTGCCCATTAGGATGAACATAATACTTTCTTATGAAAATCAATATTTAAATACGATTAAACCAATCTCTTCATCACCTAATGATGGCGCTTGGTCAATACGTCCAAAACAAATCAAAGTGTTGCTATCATGAGAATGTGCCCATTAGGATGAACATATACTTTCTTATGAAAATCAATATTTAAATACTAATTAAACCAATCTCTTCATCACCTACTGATGGCGCTTGGTCAATACGTCCAAAACATATCAAACTGTTACTAAAAAGAGAATGTGCCCATTAGGATGAACATAATACTTTCTTATGAAAATCAATATTTAAATACGAATTAAACCAATCTCTTTATCACCTAATGATGACGCTTGGTCAATACGTCCAAAACATATCAAACTGTTACTATCATGAGAATGTGCCCATTAGGATGAACATAATACTTTCTTATGAAAATCAATATTTAAATACGAATTAAACCAATCTCTTCATCACCTAATGATGGCGCTTGGTCAATACGTCCAAAACATATTAAACTGTTACTATCATGTGAATGTGCCAATTAGGATGAACATAATACTTTCTTATGAAAATCAATATTTAAATACGAATTAAACCAATCTCCTCATCACCTAATGATGGCGCTTAGTCAATACGTCCAAAACATATCAAACTGTTACTATCATGAGAATGTGCCCATTAGGATGAATATAATACTTTCTTATGAAAATCAATATTTAAATACGAAATAAACCAACCTCTTCTTCACCTAATGATGGCGCTTGGTCAATACGTACAAAACATATCAAACTGTTACTATCATGAGAATGTCCCCATTAGGATGAATATAATACTTTCTTTTGAAAATCAATATTTAAACACGAATAATTACCATTTCTGTATCACCTAATGATGACGCTTGGTCAATACGTCCAAAACATATCAAACTGTTACTATCATGAGAATGTGCTCATTAGGATGAACATAATACTTTCTTATGAAAATTAATATTTAAATATGAATTAAACCAATCTCTTCATCACCTAATGATGGCGCTTGGTCAATACGTCCAAAACAAATCAAACTGTTACTATCATGAAAATGTGCTCATTAGGATAAACATAATACTTTCTTATGAAAATCAATATTTAAATACGAATACTTACCATTTCTGTATCACCTAATGATGAAGCTTGGTCAATACGTCCAAAACATATCAAACTGTTACTATCATGAGAATGTGCTCATTAGGATGAACATAATACTTTCTTATGAAAATCAATATTTAAATACGAATTAAAACAATCTCTTCATCACCTAATGATGGCGCTTGGTCAATACGTCCAAAACAAATCAAACTGTTACTATCATGAGAATGTGCTCATTAGGATGAACATAATACTTTCTCATGAAAATCAATATTTAAATACGAATTAAACCAATCTCTTCATCACCTAATGATGGCGCTTGGTCAATACGTCCAAAACAAATCAAACTGTTACTATCATGAGAATGTGCTCATTAGGATGAACATAATACTTTGTTATGAAAATCAATATTTAAATACGAATTTAACAAATCTCTTCATCACCTAATGATGGCGCTTGGCCAATACGTCCAAAACAAATCAAACTCTTACTATCATGAGAATGTGCTCATTAGGATGAACATAATACTTTCTTATGAAAATCAATATTTAAATACGAATTAAACTAATCTCTTCATCACCTAATGATGGCGCCTGGTCAATACGTCCAAAACAAATCAAACTCTTACTATCATGAGAACGTGCTCATTAGGATGAACATAATACTTTCTTACGAAAATCAATATTTAAATACGAATTAAACCAATCTCTTCATCACCTAATGAAGGCGCTTGGTCAATACGTCTAAAACAAATCAAACTGTTACTATCATGAGAATGTGCCCATTAGGATGAATTTAATACTTTCCTATTAAAATCAATATTTATATACGAATTAAACCAATCTCTTCATCACCTAATGATGGCGCTTGGTCAATACGTCCAAATCAAATCAAACTGTTACTATCATGAGAATGTGTCCATTAGGATGAACATAATACTTTCTTATGAAAATCAATATTTAAATACGAATTAAACCAATCTCTTTATCACCTAATGATGACGCTTGGTCAATACGTCCAAAACAAATCAAACTGTTACTATCATGAGAATGTGCCCATTAGGATGAACATAATACTTTCTTATGAAAATCAATATTTAAATACGAATTAAACCAATCTCTTCATCACCTAATGATGGCGCTTGGTCAATACGTCCAAAACAAATCAAAGTGTTACTATCATGAGAATGTGCCCATTAGGATGAACATATACTTTCTTATGAAAATCAATATTTAAATACGAATTAAACCAATCTCTTCATCACCTAATGATGGCGCTTGGTCAATACGTCCAAAACAAATCAAAGTGTTACTATCATGAGAATGTGCCCATTAGGATGAACATTAACTTTCTTATGAAAATCAATATTTAAATACGAATTAAACCAATCTCTTCATCACCTAATGATGGCGCTTGGTCAATACGTCCAAAATATATCAAACTGTTACTATCGTGAGAATGTGCCCATTAGGATGAACATAATACTTTCTTATGAAAATAAATATTTAAATACGAATTAAAACAATCTCTTCATCACCTAATGATGGCGCTTGGTCGATACGTCCAAAACAAATCAAACTGTTACTATCATGAGAATGTCCTCATTAGGATGAACATAATACTTTCTTATGAAAATCAATATTTAAACACGAATAATTACCATTTCTGTATCACCTAATGATGACGCTTGGTCAATACGTCCAAAACATATCAAACTGTTACTATCATGAGAATGTGCTCATTAGGATGAACATAACACTTTCTTATGAAAATCAATATTTAAATACGAATTAAACCAATCTCTTCATCACCTAATGATGGCGCTTGGTCAATACATCCAAAACATATAAAACTCTTACTATCATGAGAATGTGCCCATTAGGATGAATATAATACTTTCTTATGAAAATCAATATTTATATACGAATTAAACCAATCTCTTCATCACCTAATGATGGCGCTTGGTCAATACGTCCAAAATATATCAAACTGTTACTATCGTGAGAATGTGCCCATTAGGATGAACATAATACTTTCTTATGAAAATCAATATTTAAATACGAATTAAACCAATCTCTTCATCACCTAATGATGGCGCTTGGTCGATACGTCCAAAACAAATCAAACTGTTACTATCATGAGAATGTGCCCATTAGGATGAATTTAATACTTTCCTATTAAAATCAATATTTATATACGAATTAAACCAATCTCTTCATCACCTAATGATGGCGCTTGGTCAATACGTCCAAAACAAATCAAACTGTTACTATCATGAGAATGTGCCCATTAGGATGAACATAATACTTTCTTATGAAAATCAATATTTAAATACAAATTAAACCAATCTCTTTATCACCTAATGATGACGCTTGGTCAATACGTCCAAAACAAATCAAACTGTTACTATCATGAGAATGTGCCCATTAGGATGAACATAATACTTTCTTATGAAAATCAATATTTAAATACGAATTAAACCAATCTCTTCATCACCTAATGATGGCGCTTGGTCAATACGTCCAAAACAAATCAAAGTGTTACTATCATGAGAATGTGCCCATTAGGATGAACATATACTTTCTTATGAAAATCAATATTTAAATACGAATTAAACCAATCTCTTCATCACCTAATGATGGCACTTGGTCAATACGTCCAAAACATATCAAACTGTTACTAAAAAGAGAATGTGCCCATTAGGATGAACATAATACTTTCTTATGAAAATCAATATTTAAATACGAACTAAATCAATCTCTTTATCACCTAATGATGGCGCTTGGTCAATACGTCCAAAATATATCAAACTGTTACTATCGTGAGAATGTGCCCATTAGGATGAACATAATACTTTCTTATGAAAATCAATATTTAAATACGAATTAAAACAATCTCTTCATCACCTAATGATGGCGCTTGGTCGATACGTCCAAAACAATTCAAACTGTTACTATCATGAGAATGTCCTCATTAGGATGAACATAATACTTTCTTATGAAAATCAATATTTAAACACGAATAATTACCATTTCTGTATCACCTAATGATGACGCTTGGTCAATACGTCCAAAACATATCAAACTGTTACTATCATGAGAATGTGCTCATTAGGATGAACATAATACTTTCTTATGAAAATCAATATTTAAATACGAATTAAACCAATCTCTTCATCACCTAATGATGGCGCTTGGTCAATACATCCAAAACATATAAAACTCGTACTATCATGAGAATGTGCCCATTAGGATGAATATAATACTTTCTTATGAAAATCAATATTTATATACGAATTAAACCAATCTCTTCATCACCTAATGATGGCGCTTGGTCAATACGTCCAAAACATATTAAACTGTTACTATCATGTGAATGTGCCAATTAGGATGAACATAATACTTTCTTATGAAAATCAATATTTAAATACGAATTAAACCAATCTCTTCATCACCTAATGATGGCGCTTAGTCAATACGTCCAAAACATATCAAACTGTTACTATCATGAGAATGTGCCCATTAGGATGAACAGAATACTTTCTTATGAAAATCAATATTTAAATACGAATTAAACCAATCCCTTCATCACCTAATGATGGCGCTTGGTCAATACGTCCAAAACAAATCAAACTGTTACTATCATGAGAATGTGCCCATTAGGATGAATATAATACTTTCTTATGAAAATCAATATTTAAATACGAAATAAACCAATCTCTTCATCACCTAATGATGGCGCTTGCTCAATACGTCCAAAACATATCAAACTGTTACTATCATGAGAATGTGCCCATTAGGATGAATATAATACTTTATTATGAAAATCAAAATTTAAATACGAATAATTACCATTTCTGTATCACCTAATGATGACGCTTGGTCAATACGTCCAAAAAAAATCAAACTGTTACTATCATGAGATTGTGCCCATTAGGATGAACATAATACTTTCTTATGAAAATCAATATTTAAATACGAATTAAACCAATCTCTTTATCACTTAATGATGACGCTTGGTCAATTCGTCCAAAACATATCAAACTGTTACTATCTTGAGAATGTGCCCATTAGGATGAACATAATACTTTCTTATGAAAATCAATATTTAAATACGAATTAAACCAATCTCTTTATCACTTAATGATGACGCTTGGTCAATTCGTCCAAAACATATCAAACTGTTACTATCTTGAGAATGTGCCCATTAGGATGAACATAATACTTTCTTATGAAAATCAATATTTAAATACGAATTAAACCAATCTCTTTATCACCTAATGATGACGCTTGGTCAATACGTCCAAAACAAATCAAACTGTTACTATCATGAGAATGTGCCCATTAGGATGAACATAATACTTTCTTATGAAAATCAATATTTAAATACGATTAAACCAATCTCTTCATCACCTAATGATGGCGCTTGGTCAATACGTCCAAAACAAATCAAAGTGTTGCTATCATGAGAATGTGCCCATTAGGATGAACATATACTTTCTTATGAAAATCAATATTTAAATACGAATTAAACCAATCTCTTCATCACCTAATGATGGCGCTTGGTCAATACGTCCAAAACATATCAAACTGTTACTAAAAAGAGAATGTGCCCATTAGGATGAACATAATACTTTCTTATGAAAATCAATATTTAAATACGAATTAAACCAATCTCTTTATCACCTAATGATGACGCTTGGTCAATACGTCCAAAACATATCAAACTGTTACTATCATGAGAATGTGCCCATTAGGATGAACATAATACTTTCTTATGAAAATCAATATTTAAATACGAATTAAACCAATCTCTTCATCACCTAATGATGGCGCTTGGTCAATACGTCCAAAACATATTAAACTGTTACTATCATGTGAATGTGCCAATTAGGATGAACATAATACTTTCTTATGAAAATCAATATTTAAATACGAATTAAACCAATCTCCTCATCATCTAATGATGGCGCTTAGTCAATACGTCCAAAACATATCAAACTGTTACTATCATGAGAATGTGCCCATTAGGATGAACAGAATACTTTCTTATGAAAATCAATATTTAAATACGAATTAAACCAATCCCTTCATCACCTAATGATGGCGCTTGGTCAATACGTTCAAAACAAATCAAACTGTTACTATCATGAGAATGTGCCCATTAGGATGAATATAATACTTTCTTATGAAAATCAATATTTAAATACGAAATAAACCAACCTCTTCTTCACCTAATGATGGCGCTTGGTCAATACGTACAAAACATATCAAACTGTTACTATCATGAGAATGTCCCCATTAGGATGAATATAATACTTTCTTTTGAAAATCAATATTTAAACACGAATAATTAAAATTTCTGTATCACCTAATGATGACGCTTGGTCAATACGTCCAAAACATATCAAACTGTTACTATCATGAGAATGTGCTCATTAGGATGAACATAATACTTTCATATGAAAATTAATACTTAAATATGAATTAAACCAATCTCTTCATCACCTAATGATGGCGCTTGGTCAATACGTCCAAAACAAATCAAACTGTTACTATCATGAAAATGTGCTCATTAGGATGAACATAATACTTTCTTATGAAAATCAATATTTAAATACGAATACTTACCATTTCTGTATCACCTAATGATGAAGCTTGGTCAATACGTCCAAAACATATCAAACTGTTACTATCATGAAAATGTGCTCATTAGGATGAACATAATACTTTCTTATGAAAATCAATATTTAAATACGAATTAAAACAATCTCTTCATCACCTAATGATGGCGCTTGGTCAATACGTCCAAAACAAATCAAACTGTTACTATCATGAGAATGTGCTCATTAGGATGAACATAATACTTTCTCATGAAAATCAATATTTAAATACGAATTAAACCAATCTCTTCATCACCTAATGATGGCGCTTGGTCAATACGTCCAAAACAAATCAAACTGTTACTATCATGAGAATGTGCTCATTAGGATGAACATAATACTTTGTTATGAAAATCAATATTTAAATACGAATTTAACAAATCTCTTCATCACCTAATGATGGCGCTTGGCCAATACGTCCAAAACAAATCAAACTCTTACTATCATGAGAATGTGCTCATTAGGATGAACATAATACTTTCTTATGAAAATCAATATTTAAATACGAATTAAACTAATCTCTTCATCACCTAATGATGGCGCCTGGTCAATACGTCCAAAACAAATCAAACTCTTACTATCATGAGAACGTGCTCATTAGGATGAACATAATACTTTCTTACGAAAATCAATATTTAAATACGAATTAAACCAATCTCTTCATCACCTAATGAAGGCGCTTGGTCAATACGTCTAAAACAAATCAAACTGTTACTATCATGAGAATGTGCCCATTAGGATGAATTTAATACTTTCCTATTAAAATCAATATTTATATACGAATTAAACCAATCTCTTCATCACCTAATGATGGCGCTTGGTCAATACGTCCAAAACAAATCAAACTGTTACTATCATGAGAATGTGCCCATTAGGATGAACATAATACTTTCTTATGAAAATCAATATTTAAATACGAATTAAACCAATCTCTTTATCACCTAATGATGACGCTTGGTCAATACGTCCAAAACAAATCAAACTGTTACTATCATGAGAATGTGCCCATTAGGATGAACATAATACTTTCTTATGAAAATCAATATTTAAATACGAATTAAACCAATCTCTTCATCACCTAATGATGGCGCTTGGTCAATACGTCCAAAACAAATCAAAGTGTTACTATCATGAGAATGTGCCCATTAGGATGAACATATACTATCTTATGAAAATCAATATTTAAATACGAATTAAACCAATCTCTTCATCACCTAATGATGGCACTTGGTCAATACGTCCAAAACATATCAAACTGTTACTAAAAAGAGAATGTGCCCATTAGGATGAACATAATACTTTCTTATGAAAATCAATATTTAAATACGAACTAAATCAATCTCTTTATCACCTAATGATGGCGCTTGGTCAATACGTCCAAAATATATCAAACTGTTACTATCGTGAGAATGTGCCCATTAGGATGAACATAATACTTTCTTATGAAAATCAATATTTAAATACGAATTAAAACAATCTCTTCATCACCTAATGATGGCGCTTGGTCGATACGTCCAAAACAAATCAAACTGTTACTATCATCAGAATGTCCTCATTAGGATGAACATAATACTTTCTTATGAAAATCAATATTTAAACACGAATAATTACCATTTCTGTATCACCTAATGATGACGCTTGGTCAATACGTCCAAAACATATCAAACTGTTACTATCATGAGAATGTGCTCATTAGGATGAACATAATACTTTCTTATGAAAATCAATATTTAAATACGAATTAAACCAATCTCTTCATCACCTAATGATGGCGCTTGGTCAATACATCCAAAACATATAAAACTCGTACTATCATGAGAATGTGCCCATTAGGATGAATATAATACTTTCTTATGAAAATCAATATTTATATACGAATTAAACCAATCTCTTCATCACCTAATGATGGCGCTTGGTCAATACGTCCAAAACATATTAAACTGTTACTATCATGTGAATGTGCCAATTAGGATGAACATAATACTTTCTTATGAAAATCAATATTTAAATACGAATTAAACCAATCTCTTCATCACCTAATGATGGCGCTTAGTCAATACGTCCAAAACATATCAAACTGTTACTATCATGAGAATGTGCCCATTAGGATGAACAGAATACTTTCTTATGAAAATAAATATTTAAATACGAATTAAACCAATCCCTTCATCACCTAATGATGGCGCTTGGTCAATACGTCCAAAACAAATCAAACTGTTACTATCATGAGAATGTGCCCATTAGGATGAATATAATACTTTCTTATGAAAATCAATATTTAAATACGAAATAAACCAATCTCTTCATCACCTAATGATGGCGCTTGGTCAATACGTCCAAAACATATCAAACTGTTACTATCATGAGAATGTGCCCATTAGGATGAATATAATACTTTATTATGAAAATCAAAATTTAAGTACGAATAATTACCATTTCTGTATCACCTAATGATGACGCTTGGTCAACACGTCCAAAAAAAATCAAACTGTTACTATCATGAGATTGTGCCCATTAGGATGAACATAATACTTTCTTATGAAAATCAATATTTAAATACGAATTAAACCAATCTCTTTATCACTTAATGATGACGCTTGGTCAATTCGTCCAAAACATATCAAACTGTTACTATCTTGAGAATGTGCCCATTAGGATGAACATAATACTTTCTTATGAAAATCAATATTTAAATACGAATTAAACCAATCTCTTTATCACCTAATGATGACGCTTGGTCAATACGTCCAAAACAAATCAAACTGTTACTATCATGAGAATGTTCCCATTAGGATGAACATAATACTTTCTTATGAAAATCAATATTTAAATACGATTAAACCAATCTCTTCATCACCTAATGATGGCGCTTGGTCAATACGTCCAAAACAAATCAAAGTGTTGCTATCATGAGAATGTGCCCATTAGGATGAACATATACTTTCTTATGAAAATCAATATTTAAATACTAATTAAACCAATCTCTTCATCACCTACTGATGGCGCTTGGTCAATACGTCCAAAACATATCAAACTGTTACTAAAAAGAGAATGTGCCCATTAGGATGAACATAATACTTTCTTATGAAAATCAATATTTAAATACGAATTAAACCAATCTCTTTATCACCTAATGATGACGCTTGGTCAATACGTCCAAAACATATCAAACTGTTACTATCATGAGAATGTGCCCATTAGGATGAACATAATACTTTCTTATGAAAATCAATATTTAAATACGAATTAAACCAATCTCTTCATCACCTAATGATGGCGCTTGGTCAATACGTCCAAAACATATTAAACTGTTACTATCATGTGAATGTGCCAATTAGGATGAACATAATACTTTCTTATGAAAATCAATATTTAAATACGAATTAAACCAATCTCCTCATCACCTAATGATGGCGCTTAGTCAATACGTCCAAAACATATCAAACTGTTACTATCATGAGAATGTGCCCATTAGGATGAACAGAATACTTTCTTATGAAAATCAATATTTAAATACGAATTAAACCAATCCCTTCATCACCTAATGATGGCGCTTGGTCAATACGTTCAAAACAAATCAAACTGTTACTATCATGAGAATGTGCCCATTAGGATGAATATAATACTTTCTTATGAAAATCAATATTTAAATACGAAATAAACCAACCTCTTCTTCACCTAATGATGGCGCTTGGTCAATACGTACAAAACATATCAAACTGTTACTATCATGAGAATGTCCCCATTAGGATGAATATAATACTTTCTTTTGAAAATCAATATTTAAACACGAATAATTACCATTTCTGTATCACCTAATGATGACGCTTGGTCAATACGTCCAAAACATATCAAACTGTTACTATCATGAGAATGTGCTCATTAGGATGAACATAATACTTTCTTATGAAAATTAATATTTAAATATGAATTAAACCAATCTCTTCATCACCTAATGATGGCGCTTGGTCAATACGTCCAAAACAAATCAAACTGTTACTATCATGAAAATGTGCTCATTAGGATGAACATAATACTTTCTTATGAAAATCAATATTTAAATACGAATACTTACCATTTCTGTATCACCTAATGATGAAGCTTGGTCAATACGTCCAAAACATATCAAACTGTTACTATCATGAGAATGTGCTCATTAGGATGAACATAATACTTTCTTATGAAAATCAATATTTAAATACGAATTAAAACAATCTCTTCATCACCTAATGATGGCGCTTGGTCAATACGTCCAAAACAAATCAAACTGTTACTATCATGAGAATGTGCTCATTAGGATGAACATAATACTTTCTCATGAAAATCAATATTTAAATACGAATTAAACCAATCTCTTCATCACCTAATGATGGCGCTTGGTCAATACGTCCAAAACAAATCAAACTGTTACTATCATGAGAATGTGCTCATTAGGATGAACATAATACTTTGTTATGAAAATCAATATTTAAATACGAATTTAACAAATCTCTTCATCACCTAATGATGGCGCTTGGCCAATACGTCCAAAACAAATCAAACTCTTACTATCATGAGAATGTGCTCATTAGGATGAACATAATACTTTCTTATGAAAATCAATATTTAAATACGAATTAAACTAATCTCTTCATCACCTAATGATGGCGCCTGGTCAATACGTCCAAAACAAATCAAACTCTTACTATCATGAGAACGTGCTCATTAGGATGAACATAATACTTTCTTACGAAAATCAATATTTAAATACGAATTAAACCAATCTCTTCATCACCTAATGAAGGCGCTTGGTCAATACGTCTAAAACAAATCAAACTGTTACTATCATGAGAATGTGCCCATTAGGATGAATTTAATACTTTCCTATTAAAATCAATATTTATATACGAATTAAACCAATCTCTTCATCACCTAATGATGGCGCTTGGTCAATACGTCCAAAACAAATCAAACTGTTACTATCATGAGAATGTGCCCATTAGGATGAACATAATACTTTCTTATGAAAATCAATATTTAAATACGAATTAAACCAATCTCTTTATCACCTAATGATGACGCTTGGTCAATACGTCCAAAACAAATCAAACTGTTACTATCATGAGAATGTGCCCATTAGGATGAACATAATACTTTCTTATGAAAATCAATATTTAAATACGAATTAAACCAATCTCTTCATCACCTAATGATGGCGCTTGGTCAATACGTCCAAAACAAATCAAAGTGTTACTATCATGAGAATGTGCCCATTAGGATGAACATATACTTTCTTATGAAAATCAATATTTAAATACGAATTAAACCAATCTCTTCATCACCTAATGATGGCGCTTGGTCAATACGTCCAAAACAAATCAAAGTGTTACTATCATGAGAATGTGCCCATTAGGATGAACATTAACTTTCTTATGAAAATCAATATTTAAATACGAATTAAACCAATCTCTTCATCACCTAATGATGGCGCTTGGTCAATACGTCCAAAATATATCAAACTGTTACTATCGTGAGAATGTGCCCATTAGGATGAACATAATACTTTCTTATGAAAATAAATATTTAAATACGAATTAAAACAATCTCTTCATCACCTAATGATGGCGCTTGGTCGATACGTCCAAAACAAATCAAACTGTTACTATCATGAGAATGTCCTCATTAGGATGAACATAATACTTTCTTATGAAAATCAATATTTAAACACGAATAATTACCATTTCTGTATCACCTAATGATGACGCTTGGTCAATACGTCCAAAACATATCAAACTGTTACTATCATGAGAATGTGCTCATTAGGATGAACATAATACTTTCTTATGAAAATCAATATTTAAATACGAATTAAACCAATCTCTTCATCACCTAATGATGGCGCTTGGTCAATACATCCAAAACATATAAAACTCTTACTATCATGAGAATGTGCCCATTAGGATGAATATAATACTTTCTTATGAAAATCAATATTTATATACGAATTAAACCAATCTCTTCATCACCTAATGATGGCGCTTGGTCAATACGTCCAAAATATATCAAACTGTTACTATCGTGAGAATGTGCCCATTAGGATGAACATAATACTTTCTTATGAAAATCAATATTTAAATACGAATTAAACCAATCTCTTCATCACCTAATGATGGCGCTTGGTCGATACGTCCAAAACAAATCAAACTGTTACTATCATGAGAATGTGCTCATTAGGATGAACATAATACTTTCTTATGAAAATCAATATTTAAACACGAATAATTACCATTTCTGTATCACCTAATGATGACGCTTGGTCAATACGTCCAAAACATATCAAACTGTTACTATCATGAGAATGTGCTCATTAGGATGAACATAATACTTTCTTATGAAAATCAATATTTAAATACGAATTAAACCAATCTCTTCATCACCTAATGAAGGCGCTTTGTCAATACGTCTAAAACAAATCAAACTGTTACTATCATGAGAATGTGCCCATTAGGATGAATTTAATACTTTCCTATGAAAATCAATATTTATATACGAATTAAACCAATCTCTTCATCACCTAATGATGGCGCTTGGTCAATACGTCCAAAAAAAATCAAACTGTTACTATCATGAGAATGTGCCCATTAGGATGAACATAATACTTTCTTATGAAAATCAATATTTAAATACGAATTAAACCAATCTCTTTATCACCTAATGATGACGCTTGGTCAATACGTCCAAAACAAATCAAACTGTTACTATCATGAGAATGTGCCCATTAGGATCAACATAATACTTTCTTATGAAAATCAAAAATTTAAATACGAATTAAACCAATCTCTTCATCACCTAATGATGGCGCTTGGTCAATACGTCCAAAACAAATCAAAGTGTTACTATCATGAGAATGTGCCCATTAGGATGAACATATACTTTATTATGAAAACCAATATTTAAATACGAATTAAACCAATCTCTTCATCACCTAATGATGGCACTTGGTCAATACGTCCAAAACATATCAAACTGTTACTAAAATGAGAATGTGCCCATTAGGATGAACATAATACTTTCTTATGAAAATCAATATTTAAATACGAATTAAACCAATCTCTTCATCATCTAATGATGGCGCTTGGTTAATACGTCCAAAACAAATCAAACTGTTACTATCATGAGAATGTGCTCATTAGGATGAACATAATACTTTCTTATGAAAATCAATATTTAAACACGAATAATTACCATTTCTGTATCACCTAATGCTGACGCTTGGTCAATACGTCCAAAACATATCAAACTGTTACTATCATGAGAATGTGCTCATTAGGATGACCATAATACTTTCTTATGAAAATCAATATTTAAATACGAATTAAACCATTCTCTCCATCACCTAATGATGGCGCTTGGTCAATACGTTCAAAACAAATCAAACTCTTACTATCATGAGAATGTGCTCATTAGGATGAACATAATACTTTCTTATGAAAATAATTATTTAAATACGAATTAAACCAATCTCTTCATCACCTAATGAAGGCGCTTGGTCAATACGTCTAAAACAAATCAAACTGTTACTATCATGAGAATCTGCCCATTAGGATGAATTTAATACTTTCCTATGAAAATCAATATTTATATACGAATTAAACCAATCTCTTCATCACCTAATGATGGCGCTTGGTCAATACGTCCAAAACAAATCAAACTGTTACTATCATGAGAATGTGCCCATTAGGATGAACATAAGACTTTCTTATGAAAATCAATATTTAAATACGAATTAAACCAATCTCTTTATCACCTAATGATGACGCTTGGTCAATACGTCCAAAACAAATCAAACTGTTACTATCATGAGAATGTGCCCATTAGGATCAACATCATACTTTCTTATGAAAATCTATATTTAAATACGAATTAAACCAATCTCTTCATCACCTAATGATGGCGCTTGGTCAATACGTCCAAAACAAATCAAAGTGTTACTATCATGAGAATGTGCCCATTAGGATGAACATATACTTTCTTATGAAAATCAATATTTAAATACGAATTAAACCAATCTCTGCATCACCTAATGATGGCACTTGGTCAATACGTCCAAAACATATCAAACTGTTACTAAAAAGAGAATGTGCCCATTAGGATGAACATAATACTTTCTTATGAAAATCAATATTTAAATACGAATTAAACCAATCTCTTCATCATCTAATGATGGCGCTTGGTTAATACGTCCAAAACATATCAAACTGTTATTATCAAGAGAATGTGCCCATTTGGATGAACATAATACTTTCTTATGAAAATCAATATTTAAATACGAATTAAACCAATCTCTTCATCACCTAATGATGGCGCTTGGTCAATACGTCCAAAACATATCAAACTGTTACTATCATGAGAATGTGCCCATTAGGATGAATATAATACTTTCTTATGAAAATCAATATTTAAATACGAATTAAACCAATCTCTTCATCATCTAATGATGGCGCTTGGTCAATACGACCAAAACATATCAAACTGTTACTATCAAGAGAATGTGCCCATTAGGATGAACATAACACTTTCTTATGAAAATCAATATTTAAATACGAATTAAACCAATCTCTTCATCACCTAATGATGGCGCTTCGTCAATACGTCCAAAACAAATCAAACTGTTACTATCATGAGAATGTGCTCATTTGGATGAACATAATACTTTCTTATGAAAATCAATATTTAAATACGAATTAAACCAATCTCTTCATCACCTAATGATGACGCTTGGTCAATACGTCCAAAACAAATCAAACTGTTACTATCATGAGAATGTGCTCATTAGGATGAACATAATACTTTCTTGTGAAAATTAATATTTAAATACGAATTAAACCAATCTCTTTATCACCTAATGATGACGCTTGGTCAATTCGTCCAAAACATATCAAACTGTTACTATCTTGAGAATGTGCCCATTAGGATGAACATAATACTTTCTTATGAAAATCAATATTTAAATACGAATTAAACCAATTTCTTTATCACCTAATGATGACGCTTGGTCAATACGTCCAAAACAAATCAAACTGTTACTATCATGAGAATGTGCCCATTAGGATGAACATAATACTTTCTTATGAAAATCAATATTTAAATACGAATTAAACCAATCTCTTCATCACCTAATGATAGCGCTTGGTCAATACGTCCAAAACAAATCAAAGTGTTACTATCATGAGAATGTGCCCATTAGGATGAACATATACTTTCTTATGAAAATCAATATTTAAATACGAATTAAACCAATCTCTTCATCACCTAATGATGGCGCGTGTTCAATACGTCCAAAACATATCAAACTGTTACTAAAAAGAGAATGTGCCCATTAGGATGAACATAATACATTCTTATGAAAATCAATATTTAAATACGAATTAAACCAATCTCTTCATCACCTAATGATGGCGCTTGGTCAATACGTCCAAAACATATCAAACTGTTACTAAAAAGAGAATGTGCCCATTAGGATGAACATAATACTTTCTTATGAAAATCAATATTTAAATATGAATTAAACCAATCTCTTCATCACCTAATGATGGCGCTTGGTCAATACGTCCAAAACAAATCAAACTGTTACTATCATGAGAATGTGCCCATTGGGATGAACATATACTTTCTTATGAAAATCAATATTTAAATACGAATTAAACCAATCTCTTCATCACCTAATGATGGCGCTTGGTCAATACGTCCAAAACATATCAAACTGTTACTAAAAAGAGAATGTGCCCATTAGGATGAACATAATACTTTCTTATGAAAATCAATATTTAAATATGAATTAAACCAATCTCTTCATCACCTAATGATTGCGCTTGGTCAATACGTCCAAAACAAATCAAACTGTTACTATCATGAAAATGTGCTCATTAGGATGAACATAATACTTTCTTCTGAAAATCAATATTGAAATACGAATACTTACCATTTCTGTTTCACCTAATGATGAAGCTTGGTCAATACGTCCAAAAAATATCAAACTGTTACTATCATGAGAATGTGCTCATTAGGATGAACATAATACTTTCTTATGAAAATCAATATTTAAATACGAATTAAACCAATCTCTTCATCACCTAATGATGGCGCTTGGTCAATACGTCCAAAATATATCAAACTGCTACTATCATGAGAATATGCCCATTAGGATGAGCATAATACTTTCTTATGAAAATCAATATTTAAATACGAATTAAACCAGTCTCTTCATCACCTAATGAAGGCCCTTGGTCAATACGTCCAAAACAAATCAAACTGTTACTATCATGAGAATGTGCCCATTAGGATGAATATAATACTTTCCTATGAAAATCAATATTTAAATACGAATTAAACCAATCTCTTCATCACCTAATGATTCCGTTTGGTCAATACGTCCAAAACATATCAAACTGTTACTATCATGAGAATGTGCCCATTAGGATGAACATAATACTTTCTTATGAAAATCAATATTTAAATACGAATTAAACCAATCTCTTCATCATCTAATGATGGCGCTTGGTCAATACGTCCAAAACATATCAAACTGTTACTATCAAGAGAATGTGCCCATTAGGATGAACATAATACTTTCTTATGAAAATCAATATTTAAATACGAATTAAACCAAACTCTTCATTACCTAATGATGGCGCTTGGTCAATACGTCCAAAACAAATCAAACTGTTACTATCATGAGAATGTGTCCATTAGGATCAACATAATACTTTCTTATGAAAATCAATATTTAAATACGAATTAAACCAATCTCTTCATCACCTAATGATGGCGCTTGGTCAATACGTCCAAAACAAATCAAAGTGTTACTATCATGAGAATGTGCCCATTAGGATGAACATATACTTTCTTATGAAAACCAATATTTAAATACGAATTAAACCAATCTCTTCATCACCTAATGATGGCACTTGGTCAATACGTCCAAAACATATCAAACTGTTACTAAAATGAGAATGTGCCCATTAGGATGAACATAATACTTTCTTATGAAAATCAATATTTAAATACGAATTAAACCAATCTCTTCATCATCTAATGATGGCGCTTGGTTAATACGTCCAAAACAAATCAAACTGTTACTATCATGAGAATGTGCTCATTAGGATGAACATAATACTTTCTTATGAAAATCAATATTTAAACACGAATAATTACCATTTCTGTATCACCTAATGATGACGCTTGGTCAATACGTCCAAAACATATCAAACTGTTACTATCATGAGAATGTGCTCATTAGGATGACCATAATACTTTCTTATGAAAATCAATATTTAAATACGAATTAAACCAATCTCTCCATCACCTAATGATGGCGCTTGGTCAATACGTCCAAAACAAATCAAACTCTTACTATCATGAGAATGTGCTCATTAGGATGAACATAATACTTTCTTATGAAAATAATTATTTAAATACGAATTAAACCAATCTCTTCATCACCTAATGAAGGCGCTTGGTCAATACGTCTAAAACAAATCAAACTGTTACTATCATGAGAATCTGCCCATTAGGATGAATTTAATACTTTCCTATGAAAATCAATATTTATATACGAATTAAACCAATCTCTTCATCACCTAATGATGGCGCTTGGTCAATACGTCCAAAACAAATCAAACTGTTACTATCATGAGAATGTGCCCATTAGGATGAACATAAGACTTTCTTATGAAAATCAATATTTAAATACGAATTAAACCAATCTCTTTATCACCTAATGATGACGCTTGGTCAATACGTCCAAAACAAATCAAACTGTTACTATCATGAGAATGTGCCCATTAGGATCAACATAATACTTTCTTATGAAAATCTATATTTAAATACGAATTAAACCAATCTCTTCATCACCTAATGATGGCGCTTGGTCAATACGTCCAAAACAAATCAAAGTGTTACTATCATGAGAATGTGCCCATTAGGATGAACATATACTTTCTTATGAAAATCAATATTTAAATACGAATTAAACCAATCTCTGCATCACCTAATGATGGCACTTGGTCAATACGTCCAAAACATATCAAACTGTTACTAAAAAGAGAATGTGCCCATTAGGATGAACATAATACTTTCTTATGAAAATCAATATTTAAATACGAATTAAACCAATCTCTTCATCATCTAATGATGGCGCTTGGTTAATACGTCCAAAACATATCAAACTGTTATTATCAAGAGAATGTGCCCATTAGGATGAACATAATACTTTCTTATGAAAATCAATATTTATATACGAATTAAACCAATCTCTTCATCACCTAATGATGGCGCTTGGTCAATACGTCCAAAACATATCAAACTGTTACTATCATGAGAATGTGCCCATTAGGATGAATATAATACTTTCTTATGAAAATCAATATTTAAATACGAATTAAACCAATCTCTTCATCATCTAATGATGGCGCTTGGTCAATACGACCAAAACATATCAAACTGTTACTATCAAGAGAATGTGCCCATTAGGATGAACATAATACTTTCTTATGAAAATCAATATTTAAATACGAATTAAACCAATCTCTTCATCACCTAATGATGGCGCTTCGTCAATACGTCCAAAACAAATCAAACTGTTACTATCATGAGAATGTGCTCAATTGGATGAACATAATACTTTCTTATGAAAATCAATATTTAAATACGAATTAAACCAATCTCTTCATCACCTAATGATGACGCTTGGTCAATACGTCCAAAACAAATCAAACTGTTACTATCATGAGAATGTGCTCATTAGGATGAACATAATACTTTCTTGTGAAAATTAATATTTAAATACGAATTAAACCAATCTCTTTATCACCTAATGATGACGCTTGGTCAATTCGTCCAAAACATATCAAACTGTTACTATCTTGAGAATGTGCCCATTAGGATGAACATAATACTTTCTTATGAAAATCAATATTTAAATACGAATTAAACCAATTTCTTTATCACCTAATGATGACGCTTGGTCAATACGTCCAAAACAAATCAAACTGTTACTATCATGAGAATGTGCCCATTAGGATGAACATAATACTTTCTTATGAAAATCAATATTTAAATACGAATTAAACCAATCTCTTCATCACCTAATGATAGCGCTTGGTCAATACGTCCAAAACAAATCAAAGTGTTACTATCATGAGAATGTGCCCATTAGGATGAACATATACTTTCTTATGAAAATCAATATTTAAATACGAATTAAACCAATCTCTTCATCACCTAATGATGGCGCTTGGTCAATACGTCCAAAACATATCAAACTGTTACTAAAAAGAGAATGTGCCCATTAGGATGAACATAATACTTTCTTATGAAAATCAATATTTAAATATGAATTAAACCAATCTCTTCATCACCTAATGATGGCGCTTGGTCAATACGTCCAAAACAAATCAAACTGTTACTATCATGAGAATGTGCCCATTGGGATGAACATATACTTTCTTATGAAAATCAATATTTAAATACGAATTAAACCAATCTCTTCATCACCTAATGATGGCGCTTGGTCAATACGTCCAAAACATATCAAACTGTTACTAAAAAGAGAATGTGCCCATTAGGATGAACATAATACTTTCTTCTGAAAATCAATATTGAAATACGAATACTTACCATTTCTGTTTCACCTAATGATGAAGCTTGGTCAATACGTCCAAAAAATATCAAACTGTTACTATCATGAGAATGTGCTCATTAGGATGAACATAATACTTTCTTATGAAAATCAATATTTAAATACGAATTAAACCAATCTCTTCATCACCTAATGATGGCGCTTGGTCAATACGTCCAAAATATATCAAACTGCTACTATCATGAGAATATGCCCATTAGGATGAGCATAATACTTTCTTATGAAAATCAATATTTAAATACGAATTAAACCAGTCTCTTCATCACCTAATGAAGGCCCTTGGTCAATACGTCCAAAACAAATCAAACTGTTACTATCATGAGAATGTGCCCATTAGGATGAATATAATACTTTCCTATGAAAATCAATATTTAAATACGAATTAAACCAAACTCTTCATTACCTAATGATGGCGCTTGGTCAATACGTCCATAACAAATCAAACTGTTACTATCATGAGAATGTGCCCATTAGGATGAATATAATACTTTCCTATGAAAATCAATATTTAAATACGAATTAAACCAATCTCTTCATCACCTAATGATGGCGCTTGGTCAATACGTCCAAAACAAATCAAACTGTTACTATCATGAGAATGTGCCCATTAGGATGAACATAACACTGTCTTATGGAAATAAATATTTAAATACGAATTAAACCAATCTCTTCATCACCTAATGATGGCGCTAGGTCAATACGTCCAAAACATATTAAACTGTTACTATTATGAGAATGTGCCCATTAGGATGAACATAATACTTTCTTATGAAAATCAATATTTAATTACGAATTAAACCAATCTCTTTATCACCTAATGATGGCGCTTGGTCAATACGTCCAAAACATATCAAACTGTTACTATCATGAGAATGTGCCCATTAGGATGAACATAATACTTTCTTATGAAAATCAATATTTAAATACGAATTAAACCAATCTCTACATCACCTAATGATGGCACTTGGTCAATACGTCCAAATCATAACAAACTGTTACTATCATGAGAATGTGCTCATTAGGATGAACATAATACTTTGTTATGAAAATCAATATTTAAATACGAATTAAACAAATCTCTTTATCACCTAATGATGACGCTTGGTCAATACGTCCAAAACAAATCAAACTGTTACTATCATGAGAATGTGCTCATTAGGATGAACATAATACTTTCTTATGAAAATCAATATTTAAATACGAATTAAACCAATCTCTTCATCACCTAATGATGGCGCTTGGTCAATACGTCCAAAACATATCAAACTGTTACTATCATGAGAATGTGCCCATTAGGATGAACATAATACTTTCTTATGAAAATCAATATTTAAATACGAATTAAACCAATCTCTTCATCACATAATGATGGCGCTTGGTCAATACGTCCAAAACATATTAAACGGTTACTATCATGAGAATGTGCTCATTAGGATGAACATAATACTTTCTTATGAAAATCAATATTTAAATACGAATTAAATCAATCTCTTCATCACCTAATGATGGCCCTTGGTCAATACGTCCAAAACAAATCAAACTGATACTATCATGAGAATGTGCCCATTAGGATGAATATAATACTTTCCTATGAAAATCAATATTTAAATACGAAATAAACCAATCTCTTCATCACCTAATGATGGCGCTTGGTCAATACGTCCAAAACATATCAAACTGTTACTATCAAGAGAATGTGCCCATTAGGATGAACATAATACTTTCTTATGAAAATCAATATTTAAATACGAATTAAACCAATCTCTTCATCACCTAATGATGGCGCTTGGTCAATACGTCCAAAACAAATCAAACTGTTACTATCATGAGAATGTGCTCATTAGGATTAATATAATACTTTCCTATGAAAATCAATATTTAAATACGAATTAAACCAATCTCTTCATCACCTAATGATGGCGCTTGGTCAATACGTCCAAAACATATCAAACTGTTACTATCATGAGAATGTGCCCATTAGGATGAACATAATACTTTCTTATGAAAATCAATATTTAAATACGAATTAAACCAATCTCTTCATTACCTAATGATGACGCTTGGTCAATACGTCCAAAACATATCAAACTGTTACTATCATGAGAATGTGCTAATTAGGATGAACATAATACTTTCTTATGAAAATTAATATTTAAATACGAATTAAACCAATCTCTTTATCACCTAATGATGACGCTTGGTCAATACATCCAAAACTTATCAAACTGTTACTATCATGAGAATGTGCTCATTAGGATGAACATAATACTTTATTATGAAAATCAAAATTTAAATACGAATAATTACCATTTCTGTATCACCTAATGATGACGCTTGGTCAATACGTCCAAAAAAAATCAAACTGTTACTATCATGAGAATGTGCCCATTAGGATGAACATAATACTTTCTTATGAAAGTCAATATTTAAATACGAATTAAACCAATCTCTTCATCACCTAATGATGGCGCTTGGTCAATACGTCCAAAACATATCAAACTGTTACTATCATGAGAATGTGCCCATTAGGATGAACATAATACTTTCTTATGAAAATCAATATTTAAATACGAATTAAACCAATCTCCTCATCACCTAATGATGGCGCATGGTCAATACGTCCAAAACAAATCAAACTGTTACTATCATGAGAATGTGCCCATTAGGATGAATATAATACTTTCTTATGAAAATCAATATTTAAATACGAAATAAACCCATCTCTTCTTCACCTATTGATAGCGCTTGGTCAATACGTCCAAAACATATCAAACTGTTACTATCAAGAGAATGTGCCCATTAGGATAAACATAATACTTTCTTATGAAAATCAATATTTAAATACGAATTAAACCAATCTCTTCATCACCTAATGATGGCGCTTGGTCAATACGTCCAAAATAAATCAAACTGTTACTATCATGAGAATGTGCTCATTAGGATTAACATAATACTTTCTTATGAAAATCAATATTTAAATACGAATTAAACCAATCTCTTCATCACCTAATGATGGCGCTTGGTCAATACGTCCAAAACAAATCAAACTGTTACTATCATGAGAATGTGCCCATTAGGATGAACATAATACTGTCTTATGGAAATAAATATTTAAATACGAATTAAACCAATCTCTTCATCACCTAATGATTGCGCTAGGTCAATACGTCCAAAACATATTAAACTGTTACTATCATGAGAATGTGCCCATTAGGATGAACATAATACTTTCTTATGAAAATCAATATTTAATTACGAATTAAACCAATCTCTTTATCACCTAATGATGGCGCTTGGTCAATACGTCCAAAACATATCAAACTGTTACTATCATGAGAATGTGCCCATTAGGATGAACATAATACTTTCTTATGAAAATCAATATTTAAATACGAATTAAACCAATCTCTTCATCACCTAATGATGGCGCTGGGTCAATACGTCCAAAACATATTAAACTGTTACTATCATGAGAATGTGCCCATTAGGATGAACATAATACTTTCTTATGAAAATCAATATTTAAATACGAATTAAACCAATCTCTTCATCACCTAATGATGGCGCTTGGTCAATACGTCCAAAACATATCAAACTGCTACTATCATGAGAATATGCCCATTAGGATGAGCATAATACTTTCTTATGAAAATCAATATTTAAATACGAAATAAACCAATCTCTTCTTCACCTAATGATGGCGCTTGGTCAATACGTACAAAACATATCAAACTGTTACTATCTTGAGAATGTGCCCATTAGGATGAACATAATACTTTCTTATGAAAATCAATATTTAAATACGAATTAAACCAATTTCTTTATCACCTAATGATGACGCTTGGTCAATACGTCCAAAACAAATCAAACTGTTACTATCATGAGAATGTGCCCATTAGGATGAACATAATACTTTCTTATGAAAATCAATATTTAAATACGAATTAAACCAATCTATTCATCACCTAATGATGGCGCTTGGTCAATACGTCCAAAACAAATCAAAGTGTTACTATCATGAGAATGTGCCCATTAGGATGAACATATACTTTCTTATGAAAATCAATATTTAAATACGAATTAAACCAATCTCTTCATCACCTAATGATGGCGCTTGGTCAATACGTCCAAAACATATCAAACTGTTACTATCATGAGAATGTGCTCATTAGGATGACCATAATACTTTCTTATGAAAATCAATATTTAAATACGAATTAAACCAATCTCTCCATCACCTAATGATGGCGCTTGGTCAATACGTCCAAAACAAATCAAACTCTTACTATCATGAGAATGTGCTCATTAGGATGAACATAATACTTTCTTATGAAAATAATTATTTAAATACGAATTAAACCAATCTCTTCATCACCTAATGAAGGCGCTTGGTCAATACGTCTAAAACAAATCAAACTGTTACTATCATGAGAATGTGCCCATTAGGATGAATTTAATACTTTCCTATGAAAATCAATATTTATATACGAATTAAACCAATCTCTTCATCACCTAATGATGGCGCTTGGTCAATACGTCCAAAACAAATCAAACTGTTACTATCATGAGAATGTGCCCATTAGGATGAACATAAGACTTTCTTATGAAAATCAATATTTAAATACGAATTAAACCAATCTCTTTATCACCTAATGATGACGCTTGGTCAATACGTCCAAAACAAATCAAACTGTTACTATCATGAGAATGTGCCCATTAGGATCAACATAATACTTTCTTATGAAAATCTATATTTAAATACGAATTAAACCAATCTCTTCATCACCTAATGATGGCGCTTGGTCAATACGTCCAAAACAAATCAAAGTGTTACTATCATGAGAATGTGCCCATTAGGATGAACATATACTTTCTTATGAAAATCAATATTTAAATAATAATTAAACCAATCTCTGCATCACCTAATGATGGCACTTGGTCAATACGTCCAAAACATATCAAACTGTTACTAAAAAGAGAATGTGCCCATTAGGATGAACATAATACTTTCTTATGAAAATCAATATTTAAATACGAATTAAACCAATCTCTTCATCATCTAATGATGGCGCTTGGTTAATACGTCCAAAACATATCAAACTGTTATTATCAAGAGAATGTGCCCATTAGGATGAACATAATACTTTCTTATGAAAATCAATATTTAAATACGAATTAAACCAATCCCTTTATCACCTAATGATGACGCTTGGTCAATTCGTCCAAAACATATCAAACTGTTACTATCTTGAGAATGTGCCCATTAGGATGAACATAATACTTTCTTATGAAAATCAATATTTAAATACGAATTAAACCAATTTCTTTATCACCTAATGATGACGCTTGGTCAATACGTCCAAAACAAATCAAACTGTTACTATCATGAGAATGTGCCCATTAGGATGAACATAATACTTTCTTATGAAAATCAATATTTAAATACGAATTAAACCAATATCTTCATCACCTAATGATGGCGCTTGGTCAATACGTCCAAAACAAATCAAAGTGTTACTATCATGAGAATGTGCCCATTAGGATGAACATATACTTTCTTATGAAAATCAATATTTAAATACGAATTAAACCAATCTCTTCATCACCTAATGATGGCGCTTGGTCAATACGTCCAAAACATATCAAACTGTTACTAAAAAGAGAATGTGCCCATTAGGATGAACATAATACTTTCTTATGAAAATCAATATTTAAATACGAATTGAACCAATCTCTTCATCATCTAATGATGGCGCTTGGTCAATACGTCCAAAACATATCAAACTGTTACTAAAAAGAGAATGTGCCCATTAGGATGAACATAATACTTTCTTATGAAAATCAATATTTAAATATGAATTAAACCAATCTCTTCATCACCTAATGATGGCGCTTGGTCAATACGTCCAAAACAAATCAAACTGTTACTATCATGAGAATGTGCCCATTGGGATGAACATATACTTTCTTATGAAAATCAATATTTAAATACGAATTAAACCAATCTCTTCATCACCTAATGATGGCGCTTGGTCAATACGTCCAAAACATATCAAACTGTTACTAAAAAGAGAATGTGCCCATTAGGATGAACATAATACTTTCTTATGAAAATCAATATTTAAATATGAATTAAACCAATCTCTTCATCACCTAATGATGGCGCTTGGTCAATACGTCCAAAACAAATCAAACTGTTACTATCATGAAAATGTCCTCATTAGGATGAACATAATACTTTCTTCTGAAAATCAATATTGAAATACGAATACTTACCATTTCTGTATCACCTAATGATGAAGCTTGGTCAATACGTCCAAAAAATATCAAACTGTTACTATCATGAGAATGTGCTCATTAGGATGAACATAATACTTTCTTATGAAAATCAATATTTAAATACGAATTAAACCAATCTTTTCATCACCTAATGATGGCGCTTGGTCAATACGTCCAAAATATATCAAACTGCTACTATCATGAGAATATGCCCATTAGGATGAGCATAATACTTTCTTATGAAAATCAATATTTAAATACGAATTAAACCAGTCTCTTCATCACCTAATGAAGGCCCTTGGTCAATACGTCCAAAACAAATCAAACTGTTACTATCATGAGAATGTGCCCATTAGGATGAACATAATACTTTCTTATGAAAATCAATATTTAAATACGAAATAAACCAAACTCTTCATTACCTAATGATGGCGCTTGGTCAATACGTCCAAAACAAATCAAACTGTTACTATCATGAGAATGTGCCCATTAGGATGAATATAATACTTTCCTATGAAAATCAATATTTAAATACGAATTAAACCAATCTCTTCATCACCTAATGATGGCGCTTGGTCAATACGTCCAAAACAAATCAAACTGTTACTATCATGAGAATGTGCCCATTAGGATGAACATAATACTGTCTTATGGAAATAAATATTTAAATACGAATTAAACCAATCTCTTAATCACCTAATGATGGCGCTAGGTCAATACGTCCAAAACATATTAAACTGTTACTATTATGAGAATGTGCCCATTAGGATGAACATAATACTTTCTTATGAAAATCAATATTTAATTACGAATTAAACCAATCTCTTTATCACCTAATGATGGCGCTTGGTCAATACGTCCAAAACATATCAAACTGTTACTATAATGAGAATGTGCCCATTAGGATGAACATAATACTTTCTTATGAAAATCAATATTTAAATACGAATTAAACCAATCTCTTCATCACATAATGATGGCGCTTGGTCAATACGTCCAAAACATATTAAACGGTTACTATCATGAGAATGTGCCCATTAGGATGAACATAATACTTTCTTATGATAATCAATATTTAAATACGAATTAAACCAATCTCTTCATCACCTAATGATGGCGCTTGGTCAATACGTCCAAAACAAATCAAACTGTTACTATCATGAGAATGTGCCCATTAGGATGAACATAATACTCTCTTATGAAAATCAATATTTAAATACGAATTAAACCAATCTCTTCATAACCTAATGATGGCGCTTGGTCAATACGTCCAAAACAAATCAAACTGATCCTATCATGAGATTGTGCCCAATAGGATGAACATAATACTTTCTTATGAAAATCAATATTTAAATACGAATTAAACCAATCTCTACATCACCTAATGATGGCACTTCGTCAATACGTCCAAATCATATCAAACTGTTACTATCATGAGAATGTGCTCATTAGGATGAACATAATACTTTGTTATGAAAATCAATATTTAAATACGAATTAAACAAATCTCTTTATCACCTAATGATGACGCTTGGTCAATACGTCCAAAACAAATCAAACTGTTACTATCATGAGAATGTGCTCATTAGGATGAACATAATACTTTCTTATGAAAATCAATATTTAAATACGAATTAAACCAATCTCTTCATCACCTAATGATGGCGCTTGGTCAATACGTCCAAAACAAATCAAACTGTTACTATCATGAGAATGTGCCCATTAGGATGAATATAATACTCTCCTATGAAAATCAATATTTAAATACGAATTAAACCAATCTCTTCATCACCTAATGATGGCGCTTGGTCAATACGTCCAAAACATATCAAACTGTTACTATCATGAGAATGTGCCCATTAGGATGAACATAATACTTTCTTATGAAAATCAATATTTAAATACGAATTAAACCAATCTCTTCATCACATAATGATGGCGCTTGGTCAATACGTCCAAAACATATTAAACGGTTACTATCATGAGAATGTGCTCATTAGGATGAACATAATACTTTCTTATGAAAATCAATATTTAAATACGAATTAAATCAATCTCTTCATCACCTAATGATGGCCCTTGGTCAATTCGTCCAAAACAAATGAAACTGATACTATCATGAGAATGTGCCCATTAGGATGAATATAATACTTTCCTATGAAAATCAATATTTAAATACGAAATAAACCAATCTCTTCATCACCTAATGATGGCGCTTGGTCAATACGTCCAAAACATATCAAACTGTTACTATCAAGAGAATGTGCCCATTAGGATGAACATAATACTTTCTTATGAAAATCAATATTTAAATACGAATTAAACCAATCTCTTCATCACCTAATGATGGCGCTTGGTCAATACGTCCAAAACAAATCAAACTGTTACTATCATGAGAATGTGCTCATTAGGATGAACATAATACTTTCTTATGAAAATCAATATTTAAATACGAAATAAACCAATCTCTTCATCACCTAATGAAGGCGCTTGGTCAATACGTCCAAAACAAATCAAACTGTTACTATCATGAGAATGTGCCCATTAGGATGAATATAATACTTTCCTATTAAAACCAATATTTAAATACGAATTAAACCAATCTCTTCATCACCTAATGATGGCGCTTGTTCAATACGTCCAAAACAAATCAAACTGTTACTATCATGAGAATGTGCCCATTAGGATTAATACAATACTTTCCTATGAAAATCAATATTTAAATACGAATTAAACCAATCTCTTCATCACCTAATGATGGCGCTTGGTCAATACGTCCAAAACATATCAAACTGTTACTATCATGAGAATGTGCCCATTAGGATGAACATAATACTTTCTTATGAAAATCAATATTTAAATACGAATTAAACCAATCTCTTCATCACCTAATGAAGGCGCTTGGTCAATACGTCCAAAACAAATCAAACTGTTACTATCAAGAGAATGTGCCCATTAGGATGAACATAATACTTTCTTATGAAAATCAATATTTAAATACGAATTAAACCAATCTCTTCATTACCTAATGATGACGCTTGGTCAATACGTCCAAAACATATCAAACTGTTACTATCATGAGAATGTGCTAATTAGGATGAACATAATACTTTCTTATGAAAATTAATATTTAAATACGAATTAAACCAATCTCTTTATCACCTAATGATGACGCTTGGTCAATACATCCAAAACTTATCAAACTGTTACTATCATGAGAATGTGCTCATTAGGATGAACATAATACTTTATTATGAAAATCAAAATTTAAATACGAATAATTACCATTTCTGTATCACCTAATGATGACGCTTGGTCAATACGTCCAAAAAAAATCAAACTGTTACTATCATGAGAATGTGCCCATTAGGATGAACATAATACTTTCTTATGAAAGTCAATATTTAAATACGAATTAAACCAATCTCTTCATCACCTAATGATGGCGCTTGGTCAATACGTCCAAAACATATCAAACTGTTACTATCATGAGAATGTGCCCATTAGGATGAACATAATACTTTCTTATGAAAATCAATATTTAAATACGAATTAAACCAATCTCCTCATCACCTAATGATGGCGCATGGTCAATACGTCCAAAACAAATCAAACTGTTACTATCATGAGAATGTGCCCATTAGGATGAATATAATACTTTCTTATGAAAATCAATATTTAAATACGAAATAAACCAATCTCTTCTTCACCTAATGATGGCGCTTGGTCAATACGTCCAAAACATATCAAACTGTTACTATCAAGAGAATGTGCCCATTAGGATAAACATAATACTTTCTTATGAAAATCAATATTTAAATACGAATTAAACCAATCTCTTCATCACCTAATGATGGCGCTTGGTCAATACGTCAAAAATAAATCAAACTGTTACTATCATGAGAATGTGCTCATTAGGATTAACATAATACTTTCTTATGAAAATCAATATTTAAATACGAATTAAACCAATCTCTTCATCACCTAATGATGGCGCTTGGTCAATACGTCCAAAACAAATCAAACTGTTACTATCATGAGAATGTGCCCATTAGGATGAACATAATACTGTCTTATGGAAATAAATATTTAAATACGAATTAAACCAATCTCTTCATCACCTAATGATTGCGCTAGGTCAATACGTCCAAAACATATTAAACTGTTACTATCATGAGAATGTGCCCATTAGGATGAACATAATACTTTCTTATGAAAATCAATATTTAATTACGAATTAAACCAATCTCTTTATCACCTAATGATGGCGCTTGGTCAATACGTCCAAAACATATCAAACTGTTACTATCATGAGAATGTGCCCATTAGGATGAACATAATACTTTCTTATGAAAATCAATATTTAAATACGAATTAAACCAATCTCTTCATCACCTAATGATGGCGCTGGGTCAATACGTCCAAAACATATTAAACTGTTACTATCATGAGAATGTGCCCATTAGGATGAACATAATACTTTCTTATGAAAATCAATATTTAAATACGAATTAAACCAATCTCTTCATCCCCTAATGATGGCGCTTGGTCAATACGTCCAAAACATATCAAACTGCTACTATCATGAGAATATGCCCATTAGGATGAGCATAATACTTTCTTATGAAAATCAATATTTAAATACGAAATAAACCAATCTCTTCTTCACCTAATGATGGCGCTTGGTCAATACGTACAAAACATATCAAACTGTTACTATCTTGAGAATGTGCCCATTAGGATGAACATAATACTTTCTTATGAAAATCAATATTTAAATACGAATTAAACCAATTTCTTTATCACCTAATGATGACGCTTGGTCAATACGTCCAAAACAAATCAAACTGTTACTATCATGAGAATGTGCCCATTAGGATGAACATAATACTTTCTTATGAAAATCAATATTTAAATACGAATTAAACCAATCTCTTCATCACCTAATGATGGCGCTTGGTCAATACGTCCAAAACAAATCAAAGTGTTACTATCATGAGAATGTGCCCATTAGGATGAACATATACTTTCTTATGAAAATCAATATTTAAATTCGAATTAAACCAATCTCTTCATCACCTAATGATGGCGCTTGGTCAATACGTCCAAAACATATCAAACTGTTACTAAAAAGAGAATGTGCCCATTAGGATGAACATAATACTTTCTTATGAAAATCAATATTTAAATACGAATTAAACCAATCTCTTCATCACCTAATGATGGCGCTTGGTCAATACGTCCAAAACATATCAAACTGTTACTAAAAAGAGAATGTGCCCATTAGGATGAACATAATACTTTCTTATGAAAATCAATATTTAAATATGAATTAAACCAATCTCTTCATCACCTAATGATGGCGCTTGGTCAATACGTCCAAAACAAATCAAACTGTTACTATCATGAGAATGTGCCCATTGGGATGAACATATACTTTCTTATGAAAATCAATATTTAAATACGAATTAAACCAATCTCTTCATCACCTAATGATGGCGCTTGGTCAATACGTCCAAAACATATCAAACTGTCACTAAAAAGAGAATGTGCCCATTAGGATGAACATAATACTTTCTTATGAAAATCAATATTTAAATATGAATTAAACCAATCTCTTCATCACCTAATGATGGCGCTTGATCAATACGTCCAAAACAAATCAAACTGTTACTATCATGAGAATGTGCCCATTAGGATCAACATAATACTTTCTTCTGAAAATCAATATTGAAATACGAATACTTACCATTTCTGTATCACCTAATGATGAAGCTTGGTCAATACGTCCAAAAAATATCAAACTGTTACTATCATGAGAATGTGCTCATTAGGATGAACATAATACTTTCTTATGAAAATCAATATTTTAATACGAATTAAACCAATCTCTTCATCATCTAATGATGGCGCTTGGTCAATACGTCCAAAACATATCAAACTGCTACTATCATGAGAATATGCCCATTAGGATGAGCATAATACTTTCTTATGAAAATCAATATTTAAATACGAATTAAACCAGTCTCTTCATCACCTAATGAAGGCCCTTGGTCAATACTTCCAAAACAAATCAAACTGTTACTATCATGAGAATGTGCCCATTAGGATGAATATAATACTTTCCTATGAAAATCAATATTTAAATACGAATTAAACCAATCTCTTCATCACCTAATGATTCCGTTTGGTCAATACGTCCAAAACATATCAAACTGTTACTATCATGAGAATGTGCCCATTAGGATGAACATAATACTTTCTTATGAAAATCAATATTTAAATACGAATTAAACCAATCTCTTCATCATCTAATGATGGCGCTTGGTCAATACGTCCAAAACATATCAAACTGTTACTATCATGAGAATATGCCCATTAGGATGAGCATAATACTTTCTTATGAAAATCAATATTTAAATACGAATTAAACCAGTCTCTTCATCACCTAATGAAGGCCCTTGGTCAATACTTCCAAAACAAATCAAACTGTTACTATCATGAGAATGTGCCCATTAGGATGAATATAATACTTTCCTATGAAAATCAATATTTAAATACGAATTAAACCAATCTCTTCATCACCTAATGATGGCGCTTGTTCAATACGTCCAAAACAAATCAAACTGTTACTATCATGAGAATGTGCCCATTAGGATTAATATAATACTTTCCTATGAAAATCAATATTTAAATACGAATTAAACCAATCTCTTCATCACCTAATGATGGCGCTTGGTCAATACGTCCAAAACATATCAAACTGTTACTATCATGAGAATGTGCCCATTAGGATGAACATAATACTTTCTTATGAAAATCAATATTTAAATACGAATTAAACCAATCTCTTCATCACCTAATGATGACGCTTGGTCAATACGTCCAAAACATATCAAACTGTTACTATCATGAGAATGTGCTAATTAGGATGAACATAATACTTTCTTATGAAAATTAATATTTAAATACGAATTAAACCAATCTCTTTATCACCTAATGATGACGCTTGGTCAATACATCCAAAACTTATCAAACTGTTACTATCATGAGAATGTGCTCATTAGGATGAACATAATACTTTATTATGAAAATCAAAATTTAAATACGAATAATTACCATTTCTGTATCACCTAATGATGACGCTTGGTCAATACGTCCAAAAAAAATCAAACTGTTACTATCATGAGAATGTGCCCATTAGGATGAACATAATACTTTCTTATGAAAGTCAATATTTAAATACGAATTAAAAAAATCTCTTCATCACCTAATGACGGCGCTTGGTCAATACGTCCAAAACATATCAAACTGTTACTATCATGAGAATGTGCCCATTAGGATGAACATAATACTTTCTTATGAAAATCAATATTTAAATACGAATTAAACCAATCTCCTCATCACCTAATGATGGCGCATGGTCAATACGTCCAAAACAAATCAAACTGTTACTATCATGAGAATGTGCCCATTAGGATGAATATAATACTTTCTTATGAAAATCAATATTTAAATACGAAATAAACCAATCTCTTCTTCACCTAATGATGGCGCTTGGTCAATACGTCCAAAACATATCAAACTGTTACTATCAAGAGAATGTGCCCATTAGGATAAACATAATACTTTCTTATGAAAATCAATATTTAAATACGAATTAAACCAATCTCTTCATCGCCTAATGATGGCGCTTGGTCAATACGTCCAAAATAAATCAAACTGTTACTATCATGAGAATGTGCTCATTAGGATTAACATAATACTTTCTTATGAAAATCAATATTTAAATACGAATTAAACCAATCTCTTCATCACCTAATGATGGCGCTTGGTCAATACGTCCAAAACAAATCAAACTGTTACTATCATGAGAATGTGCCCATTAGGATGAACATAATACTTTCTTATGAAAATCAATATTTAATTACGAATTAAACCAATCTCTTTATCACCTAATGATGGCGCTTGGTCAATACGTCCAAAACATATCAAACTGTTACTATCATGAGAATGTGCCCAGTAGGATGAACATAATACTTTCTTATGAAAATCAATATTTAAATACGAATTAAACCAATCTCTTTATCACCTAATGATGGCGCTGGGTCAATACGTCCAAAACATATTAAACTGTTACTATCATGAGAATGTGCCCATTAGGATGAACATAATACTTTCTTATGAAAATCAATATTTAAATACGAATTAAACCAATCTCTTCATCACCTAATGATGGCGCTTGGTCAATACGTCCAAAACATATCAAACTGCTACTATCATGAGAATATGCCCATTAGGATGAGCATAATACTTTCTTATGAAAATCAATATTTAAATACGAAATAAACCAATCTCTTCTTCACCTAATGATGGCGCTTGGTCAATACGTACAAAACATATCAAACTGTTACTATCTTGAGAATGTGCCCATTAGGATGAACATAATACTTTCTTATGAAAATCAATATTTAAATACGAATTAAACCAATTTCTTTATCACCTAATGATGACGCTTGGTCAATACGTCCAAAACAAATCAAACTGTTACTATCATGAGAATGTGCCCATTAGGATGAACATAATACTTTCTTATGAAAATCAATATTTAAATACGAATTAAACCAATCTCTTCATCACCTAATGATGGCGCTTGGTCAATACGTTCAAAACATATCAAACTGTTACTAAAAAGAGAATGTGCCCATTAGGATGAACATGATACTTTCTTATGAAAATCAATATTTAAATACGAATTAAACCAATCTCTTCATCACCTAATGATGGCGCTTGGTCAATCGTCCAAAACAAATCAAACTGTTACTATCATGAGAATGTGCCCATTGGGATGAACATATACTTTCTTATGAAAATCAATATTTAAATACGAATTAAACCAATCTCTTCATCACCTAATGATGGCGCTTGGTCAATACGTCCAAAACATATCAAACTGTCACTAAAAAGAGAATGTGCCCATTAGGATGAACATAATACTTTCTTATGAAAATCAATATTTAAATATGAATTAAACCAATCTCTTCATCACCTAATGATGGCGCTTGGTCAATACGTCCAAAACAAATCAAACTGTTACTATCATGAGAATGTGCCCATTAGGATCAACATAATACTTTCTTCTGAAAATCAATATTGAAATACGAATACTTACCATTTCTGTATCACCTAATGATGAAGCTTGGTCAATACGTCCAAAAAATATCAAACTGTTACTATCATGAGAATGTGCTCATTAGGATGAACATAATACTTTCTTATGAAAATCAATATTTTAATACGAATTAAACCAATCTCTTCATCACCTAATGATGGCGCTTGGTCAATACGTCCAAAACATATCAAACTGCTACTATCATGAGAATATGCCCATTAGGATGAGCATAATACTTTCTTATGAAAATCAATATTTAAATACGAATTAAACCAGTCTCTTCATCACCTAATGAAGGCCCTTGGTCAATACTTCCAAAACAAATCAAACTGTTACTATCATGAGAATGTGCCCATTAGGATGAATATAATACTTTCCTATGAAAATCAATATTTAAATACGAATTAAACCAATCTCTTCATCACCTAATGATTCCGTTTGGTCAATACGTCCAAAACATATCAAACTGTTACTATCATGAGAATGTGCCCAGTAGGATGAACATAATACTTTCTTATGAAAATCAATATTTAAATACGAATTAAACCAATCTCTTCATCATCTAATGATGGCGCTTGGTCAATACGTCCAAAACATATCAAACTGTTACTATCAAGAGAATGTGCCCATTAGGATGAACATAATACTTTCTTATGAAAATCAATATTTAAATACGAATTAAACCAAACTCTTCATTACCTAATGATGGCGCTTGGTCAATACGTCCAAAACAAATCAAACTGTTACTATCATGAGAATGTGCTAATTAGGATGAACATAATACTTTCTTATGAAAATTAATATTTAAATACGAATTAATTCAATCCCTTTATCACCTAATGATGACGCTTGGTCAATACGTCCAAAACTTATCAAACTGTTACTATCATGAGAATGTGCTCATTAGGATGAACATAATACTTTCTTATGAAAATCAATATTTAAATACGAATTAAACCAATCTCTTCATCATCTAATGATGGCGCTTGGTCAATACGTCCAAAACATATCAAACTGTTACTATCAAGAGAATGTGCCCATTAGGATGAACATAATACTTTCTTATGAAAATCAATATTTAAATACGAATTAAACCAAACTCTTCATTACCTAATGATGGCGCTTGGTCAATACGTCCAAAACAAATCAAACTGTTACTATCATGAGAATGTGCCCATTAGGATGAATATAATACTTTCCTATGAAAATCAATATTTAAATACGAAATAAACCAATCTCTTCATCACCTAATGATGGCGCTTGGTCAATACGTCCAAAACATATCAAACTGTTACTATCATGAGAATGTGCAAATTAGGATGAACATAATACTTTCTTATGAAAATCAATATTTAAATACGAATTAAACCAATCTCTTCATCATATAAAGATGGCGCTTGGTCAATACGTCCAAAACATATCAAACTGTTACTATCAAGAGAATGTGCCCATTAGGATGAACATAATACTTTCTTATGAAAATCAATATTTAAATACGAATTAAACCAATCTCTTCATCACTTAATGAAGGCGCTTGGTCAATACGTCCAAAACAAATCAAACTGTTACTATCATGAGAATGTGCCCATTAGGATGAATATAATACTTTCCTATGAAAACCAATATTTAAATACGAATTAAATCAATCTCTTCATCTCCTAATGATGGCGCTTGGTCAATACGTCCAAAACAAATCAAACTGTTACTATCATGAGAATGTGCTCATTAGGATGAACATAATACTTTCTTATGAAAATCAATATTTAAATATGAATTAAACCAATCCCTTTATCACCTAATGATGACGCTTGGTCAATACGTCCAAAACAAATCAAACTGTTACTATCATGAGAATGTGCTAATTAGGATGAACATAATACTTTCTTATGAAAATTAATATTTAAATACGAATTAATTCAATCCCTTTATCACCTAATGATGACGCTTGGTCAATACGTCCAAAACTTATCAAACTGTTACTATCATGAGAATGTGCTCATTAGGATGAACATAATACTTTATTATGAAAATCAAAATTTAAATACGAATAATTACCATTTCTGTATCACCTAATGATGACGCTTGGTCAATACGTCCAAAAAAAAATCAAACTGTTACTATCATGAGAATGTGCCCATTAGGATGAACATAATACTTTCTTATGAAAGTCAATATTTAAATACGAATTAAACCAATCTCTTCATCACCTAATGATGGCGCTTTGTCAATACGTCCAAAACATATCAAATTGTTACTATCATGAGAATGTGCCCATTAGGATGAACATAATACTTTCTTATGAAAATCAATAATTAAATACGAATTAAACAAATCTCTTCATCACCTAATGATGGCGCTTGGTCAATACGTCCAAAACAAATCAAACTGTTACTATCATGAGAATGTGCCCATTAGGATGAACATAATACTGTCTTATGGAAATAAATATTTAAATACGAATTAAACCAATCTCTTCATCACCTAATGATGGCGCTAGGTCAATACGTCCAAAACATATTAAACTGTTACTATCATGAGAATGTGCCCATTAGGATGAACATAATACTTTCTTATGAAAATCAATATTTAAATACGAATTAAACCAATCTCTTCATCAAATAATGATGGTGCTTGGTCAATACGTCCAAAACATATTAAACGGTTACTATCATGAGAATGTGCTCATTAGGATGAACATAATACTTTCTTATGAAAATCAATATTTAAATACGAATTAAAACAATCTCTTCATCACCTTATGATGGCGCTTGGTCAATACGTCCAAAACAAATAAACTGTTACTATCATGAGAATGTGCCCATTAGGATGAATATAATACTTTCCTATGAAAATCAATATTTAAATACGAAATAAACCAATCTCTTCATCTCCTAATGATGGCGCTTGGTCAATACGTCCAAAACAAATCAAACTGTTACTATCATGAGAATGTGCCCATTAGGATGAACATAATACTTTCTTATGAAAATCAATATTTAAATACGAATTAAACCAATCTCTTCATCAAATAATGATGGCGCTTGGTCAATACGTCCAAAACAAATCAAACTGTTACTATCATGAGAATGTGCCCATTAGGATGAACATAATACTTTCTTATGAAAATAAATATTTAAATACGAATTAAACCAATCTCTTCATAACCTAATGATGGCGCTTGGTCAATACGTCCAAAACAAATCAAACTGATACTATCATGAGATTGTGCCCAATAATATGAACATAATACTTTCTTATGAAAATCAATATTTAAATACGAATTAAACCAATCTCTTCATCACCTAATGATGGCGCTTGGTCAATACGTCCAAAACAAATCAAACTGTTACTATCATGAGAATGTGCCCATTAGGATGAATATAATACTTTCCTATGAAAATCAATATTTAAATACGAATTAAACCAATCTCTTCATCACCTAATGATGGCGCTTGGTCAATACGTCCAAGACATATCAAACTGTTACTATCATGAGAATGTGCCCATTAGGATGAACATAATACTTTCTTATGAAAATCAATATTTAAATACGAATTAAACCAATCTCTTCATCAAATAATGATGGCGCTTGGTCAATACGTCCAAAACAAATCAAACTGTTACTATCATGAGAATGTGCCCATTAGGATGAACATAATACTTTCTTATGAAAATCAATATTTAAATACGAATTAAACCAATCCCTTTACCACCTAATGATGACGCTTGGTCAATACGTCCAAAACAAATCAAACTGTTACTATCATGAGAATGTGCTCATTAGGATGAACATAATACTTTCTTATGAAAATCAATATTTAAATACGAATTAAACCAAACCCTTTATCACCTAATGATGACGCTTGGTCAATACGTCCAAAGCTTATCAAACTGTTACTATCATGAGAATGTGCTCATTAGGATGAACATAATACTTTATTATGAAAATCAAAATTTAAATACGAATAATTACCATTTCTGTATCACCTAATGATGACGCTTGGTCAATACGTCCAAAAAAAATCAAACTGTTACTATCATGAGAATGTGCCCATTAGGATGAACAAAATACTTTCTTATGAAAGTCAATATTTAAATACGAATTGAACCAATCTCTTCATCACCTAATGATGGCGCTTGGTCAATACGTCCAAAACATATCAAATTGTTACTATCATGAGAATGTGCCCATTAGGATGAACATAATACTTTCTTATGAAAATCAATATTTAATTACGAATTAAACCAATCTCTTTATCACCTAATGATGGCGCTTGGTCAATACGTCCAAAACATAACAAACTGTTACTATCATGAGAATGTGCCCATTAGGATGAACATAATACTTTCTTATGAAAATCAATATTTAAATACGAATTAAACCAATCTCTTCATCAAATAATGATGGCGCTTGGTCAATACGTCCAAAACAAATCAAACTGTTACTATCATGAGAATGTGCCCATTAGGATGAACATAATACTGTCTTATGGAAATAAATATTTAAATACGAATTAAACCAATCTCTTCATCACCTAATGATGGCGCTTGGTCAATACGTCCAAATCATATCAAACTGTTACTATCATGAGAATGTGCTCATTAGGATGAACATAATACTTTGTTATGAAAATCAATATTTAAATACGAATTAAACAAATCTCTTTATCACCTAATGATGACGCTTGGTCTTTACGTCCAAAACAAATCAAACTGATACTATCATGAGATTATGCCCAATAGGATGAACATAATACTTTCTTATGAAAATCAATATTTAAATACGAATTAAACCAATCTCTTCATCACCTAATAATGGCGCTTGGTCAATACGTCCAAAACAAATCAAACTGTTACTATCATGAGAATGTGCCCATTAGGATGAATATAATACTTTCCTATGAAAATTAATATTTAAATACGAATTAAACCAATCTCTTCATCACCTAATGATGGCGCTTGGTCAATACGTTCAAAACAAATCAAACTGTTACTATCATGAGAATGTGCCCATTAGGATGAACATAATACTTTCTTATGAAAATCAATATTTAAATACGAATTAAACCAATCTCTTCATCACCTAATGATGGCGCTAGGTCAATACGTCCAAAACATATTAAACGGTTACTATCATGAGAATGTGCTCATTAGGATGAACATAATACTTTCTTATGAAAATCAATATTTAAATACGAATTAAACCAATCTCTTCATCACCTAATGATGGCGCTTGGTCAATACGTCCAAAACATATGAAACTGTTACTATCATGAGAATGTGCCCATTAGGATGAATATAATACTTTCCAATGAAAATCAATATTTAAATACGAAATAAACCAATCTCTTCATCACCTAATGATGGCGCTTGGTCAATACGTCCAAAACATATCAAACTGTTACTATCATGAGAATGTGCCCATTAGGATGAACATAATACTTTCTTATGAAAATCAATATTTAAATACGAATTAAACCAATCTCTTCATCATATAATGATGGCGCTTGGTCAATACGTCCAAAACATATCAAACTGTTACTATCAAGAGAATGTGCCCATTAGGATGAACATAATACTTTCTTATGAAAATCAATATTTAAATACGAATTAAACCAATCTCTTCATCACCTAATGATGGCGCTTGGTCAATACGTCCAAAACAAATCAAACTGTTACTATCATGAGAATGTGCTCATTAGGATGAACATAATACTTTCTTATGAAAATCAATATTTAAATACGAATTAAACCAATCTCTTCATCACCTAATGATGGCGCTTGGTCAATACGTCCAAAACAAATCAAACTGTTACTATCATGAGAAAGTGCCCATTAGGATGAACGTAATACTTTCTTATGAAAATAAATATTTAAATATGAATTAAACCAATCTCTTCATAACCCAATGATGGCGCTTGGTCAATGCGTCCAAATCAAATCAAACTGATACTATCATGAGATTGTGCCCAATAGGATGAACATAATACTTTGTTATGAAAATCAATATTTAAATACGAATTAAACCAATCTCTTCATCACCTAATGATGGCGCTTGGTCAATACGTCCAAAACAAATCAAACTGTTACTATCATGAGAATGTGCCCATTAGGATGAACATAATACTGTCTTATGGAAATAAATATTTAAATACGAATTAAACCAATCTCTTCATCACCTAATGATGGCGCTTGGTCAATACGTCCAAAACAAATCAAACTGTTACTATCATGAGAATGTGCCCATTAGGATGAATATAATACTTTCCTATGAAAATTAATATTTAAATACGAATTAAACCAATCTCTTCATCACCTACTGATGGCGCTTGGTCAATACGTCCAAAACAAATCAAACTGTTACTATCATGAGAATGTGCCCATTAGGATGAACATAATACTTTCTTATGAAAATCAATATTTAAATACGAATTAAACCAATCTCTTCATCACCTAATGACGGCGCTAGGTCAATACGTCCAAAACACATTAAACGGTTACTATCATGAGAATGTGCTCTTTAGGATGAACATAATACTTTCTTATGAAAATCAATATTTAAATACGAATTAAACCAATCTCTTCATCACCTAATGATGGCGCTTGGTCAATACGTCCAAAACAAATCAAACTGTTACTATCATGAGAATGTGCCCATTAGGATGAATATAATACTTTCCAATGAAAATCAATATTTAAATACGAAATAAACCAATCTCTTCATCACCTAATGATGGCGCTTGGTCAATACGTCCAAAACATATCAAACTGTTACTATCATGAGAATGTGCCCATTAGGATGAACATAATACTTTCTTATGAAAATCAATATTTAAATACGAATTAAACCAATCTCTTCATCATATAATGATGGCGCTTGGTCAATACGTCCAAAACATATCAAACTGTTACTATCAAGAGAATGTGCCCATTAGGATGAACATAATACTATCTTATGAAAATCAATATTTAAATACGAATTAAACCAAACTCTTCATTACCTAATGATGGCGCTTGGTCAATACGTCCAAAACAAATCAAACTGTTACTATCATGAGAATGTGCCCATTAGGATGAATATAATACTTTCCTATGAAAATCAATATTTAAATACGAAATAAACCAATCTCTTCATCACCTAATGATGGCGCTTGGTCAATACGTCCAAAACATATCAAACTGTTACTATCATGAGAATGTGCAAATTAGGATGAACATAATACTTTCTTATGAAAATCAATATTTAAATACGAATTAAACCAATCTCTTCATCATATAAAGATGGCGCTTGGTCAATACGTCCAAAACATATCAAACTGTTACTATCAAGAGAATGTGCCCATTAGGATGAACATAATACTTTCTTATGAAAATCAATATTTAAATACGAATTAAACCAATCTCTATTTATCACCTATTGATGGCGCTTGGTCAATACGTCCAAAACAAATCAAACTGTTACTATCATGAGAATGTGCTCATTAGGATGAACATAATACTTTCTTATGAAAATCAATATTTAAATACGAATTAAACCAATCTCTTCATCACTTAATGAAGGCGCTTGGTCAATACGTCCAAAACAAATCAAACTGTTACTATCATGAGAATGTGCCCATTAGGATGAATATAATACTTTCCTATGAAAACCAATATTTAAATACGAATTAAATCAATCTCTTCATCTCCTAATGATGGCGCTTGGTCAATACGTCCAAAACAAATCAAACTGTTACTATCATGAGAATGTGCTCATTAGGATAAACATAATACTTTCTTATGAAAATCAATATTTAAATATGAATTAAACCAATCCCTTTATCACCTAATGATGACGCTTGGTCAATACGTCCAAAACAAATCAAACTGTTACTATCATGAGAATGTGCTAATTAGGATGAACATAATACTTTCTTATGAAAATTAATATTTAAATACGAATTAATTCAATCCCTTTATCACCTAATGATGACGCTTGGTCAATACGTCCAAAACTTATCAAACTGTTACTATCATGAGAATGTGCTCATTAGGATGAACATAATACTTTCTTATGAAAATCAATATTTAAATACGAATTAAACCAATCTCTTCATCACCTAATGATGGTGCTTGGTCAATACGTCCAAAACATATCAAACTGTTACTATCATGAGAATGTGCCCATTAGGATGAACATAATACTTTCTTATGAAAATCAATATTTAATTACGAAATAAACCAATCTCTTTATCACCTAATGATGGCGCTTGGTCTATACGTCCAAAACAAATCAAACTGTTACTATCATGAGAATGTGCCCATTAGGATGAACATAATACTTTCTTATGAAAATCAATATTTAAATACGAATTAAACCAATCTCTTCATCAAATAATGATGGCGCTTGGTCAATACGTCCAAAACAAATCAAACTGTTACTATCATGAGAATGTGCCCATTAGGATGAACATAATACTGTCTTATGGAAATAAATATTTAAATACGAATTAAACCAATCTCTTCATCACCTAATGATGGCGCTTGGTCAATACGTCCAAATCATATCAAACTGTTACTATCATGAGAATGTGCTCATTAGGATGAACATAATACTTTGTTATGAAAATCAATATTTAAATACGAATTAAACAAATCTCTTTATCACCTAATGATGACGCTTGGTCAATACTTCCAAAACAAATCAAACTGTTACTATCATGAGAATGTGCCCATTAGGATGAACATAATACTTTCTTATGAAAATCAATATTTAAATACGAATTAAACCAATCTCTTCATCACCTAATGACGGCGCTAGGTCAATACGTCCAAAACACATTAAACGGTTACTATCATGAGAATGTGCTCTTTAGGATGAACATAATACTTTCTTATGAAAATCAATATTTAAATACGAATTAAACCAATCTCTTCATCACCTAATGATGGCGCTTGGTCAATACGTCCAAAACAAAACAAACTGTTACTATCATGAGAATGTGCCCATTAGGATGAATATAATACTTTCCAATGAAAATCAATATTTAAATACGAAATAAACCAATCTCTTCATCACCTAATGATGGCGCTTGGTCAATACGTCCAAAACATATCAAACTGTTACTATCATGAGAATGTGCCCATTAGGATGAACATAATACTTTCTTATGAAAATCAATATTTAAATGCGAATTAAACCAATCTCTTCATCATATAATGATGGCGCTTGGTCAATACGTCCAAAACATATCAAACTGTTACTATCAAGAGAATGTGCCCATTAGGATGAACATAATACTTTCTTATGAAAATCAATATTTAAATACGAATTAAACCAAACTCTTCATTACCTAATGATGGCGCTTGGTCAATACGTCCAAAACAAATCAAACTGTTACTATCATGAGAATGTGCCCATTAGGATGAATATAATACTTTCCTATGAAAATCAATATTTAAATACGAAATAAACCAATCTCTTCATCACCTAATGATGGCGCTTGGTCAATACGTCCAAAACATATCAAACTGTTACTATCATGAGAATGTGCAAATTAGGATGAACATAATACTTTCTTATGAAAATCAATATTTAAATACGAATTAAACCAATCTCTTCATCATATAAAGATGGCGCTTGGTCAATACGTCCAAAACATATCAAACTGTTACTATCAAGAGAATGTGCCCATTAGGATGAACATAATACTTTCTTATGAAAATCAATATTTAAATACGAATTAAACCAATCTCTATTTATCACCTATTGATGGCGCTTGGTCAATACGTCCAAAACAAATCAAACTGTTACTATCATGAGAATGTGCTCATTAGGATGAACATAATACTTTCTTATGAAAATCAATATTTAAATACGAATTAAACCAATCTCTTCATCACTTAATGAAGGCGCTTGGTCAATACGTCCAAAACAAATCAAACTGTTACTATCATGAGAATGTGCCCATTAGGATGAATATAATACTTTCCTATGAAAACCAATATTTAAATACGAATTAAATCAATCTCTTCATCTCCTAATGATGGCGCTTGGTCAATACGTCCAAAACAAATCAAACTGTTACTATCATGAGAATGTGCTCATTAGGATGAACATAATACTTTCTTATGAAAATCAATATTTAAATATGAATTAAACCAATCCCTTTATCACCTAATGATGACGCTTGGTCAATACGTCCAAAACAAATCAAACTGTTACTATCATGAGAATGTGCTAATTAGGATGAACATAATACTTTCTTATGAAAATTAATATTTAAATACGAATTAATTCAATCCCTTTATCACCTAATGATGACGCTTGGTCAATACGTCCAAAACTTATCAAACTGTTACTATCATGAGAATGTGCTCATTAGGATGAACATAATACTTTCTTATGAAAATCAATATTTAAATACGAATTAAACCAATCTCTTCATCACCTAATGATGGTGCTTGGTCAATACGTCCAAAACATATCAAACTGTTACTATCATGAGAATGTGCCCATTAGGATGAACATAATACTTTCTTATGAAAATCAATATTTAATTACGAAATAAACCAATCTCTTTATCACCTAATGATGGCGCTTGGTCTATACGTCCAAAACAAATCAAACTGTTACTATCATGAGAATGTGCCCATTAGGATGAACATAATACTTACTTATGAAAATCAATATTTAAATACGAATTAAACAAATCTCTTCATCACCTAATGATGGCGCTTGGTCAATACGTCCAAAACAAATCAAACTGTTACTATCATGAGAATGTGCCCATTAGGATGAACATAATACTGTCTTATGGAAATAAATATTTAAATACGAATTAAACCAATCTCTTCATCACCTAATGATGGCGCTAGGTCAATACGTCCAAAACATATTAAACTGTTACTATCATGAGAATGTGCCCATTAGGATGAACATAATACTTTCTTATGAAAATCAATATTTAGTTACGAATTAAACCAATCTCTTTATCACATAATGATGGCGCTTGGTCAATACGTCCAAAACATATCAAACTGTTACTATCATGAGAATGTGCCCATTAGGATGAACATAATACTTTCTTATGAAAATCAATATTTAAATACGAATTAAACCAATCTCTTCATCAAATAATGATGGCGCTTGGTCAATACGTCCAAAACATATTAAACGGTTACTATCATGAGAATGTGCTCATTAGGATGAACATAATACTTTCTTATGAAAATCAATATTTAAATACGAATTAAACCAATCTCTTCATCAAATAATGATGGCGCTTGGTCAATACGTCCAAAACAAATCAAACTGTTACTATCATGAGAATGTGCCCATTAGGATGAACATAATACTGTCTTATGGAAATAAATATTTAAATACGAATTAAACCAATCTCTTCATCACCTAATGATGGCGCTTGGTCAATACGTCCAAATCATATCAAACTGTTACTATCATGAGAATGTGCTCATTAGGATGAACATAATACTTTGTTATGAAAATCAATATTTAAATACGAATTAAACAAATCTCTTTATCACCTAATGATGACGCTTGGTCAATACGTCCAAAACAAATCAAACTGTTACTATCATGAGAATGTGCCCATTAGGATGAACATAATACTTTCTTATGAAAATCAATATTTAAATACGAATTAAACCAATCTCTTCATCACCTAATGACGGCGCTAGGTCAATACGTCCAAAACACATTAAACGGTTACTATCATGAGAATGTGCTCTTTAGGATGAACATAATACTTTCTTATGAAAATCAATATTTAAATACGAATTAAACCAATCTCTTCATCACCTAATGATGGCGCTTGGTCAATACGTCCAAAACAAAACAAACTGTTACTATCATGAGAATGTGCCCATTAGGATGAATATAATACTTTCCAATGAAAATCAATATTTAAATACGAAATAAACCAATCTCTTCATCACCTAATGATGGCGCTTGGTCAATACGTCCAAAACATATCAAACTGTTACTATCATGAGAATGTGCCCATTAGGATGAACATAATACTTTCTTATGAAAATCAATATTTAAATGCGAATTAAACCAATCTCTTCATCATATAATGATGGCGCTTGGTCAATACGTCCAAAACATATCAAACTGTTACTATCATGAGAATGTGCAAATTAGGATGAACATAATACTTTCTTATGAAAATCAATATTTAAATACGAATTAAACCAATCTCTTCATCATATAAAGATGGCGCTTGGTCAATACGTCCAAAACATATCAAACTGTTACTATCAAGAGAATGTGCCCATTAGGATGAACATAATACTTTCTTATGAAAATCAATATTTAAATACGAATTAAACCAATCTCTATTTATCACCTATTGATGGCGCTTGGTCAATACGTCCAAAACAAATCAAACTGTTACTATCATGAGAATGTGCTCATTAGGATGAACATAATACTTTCTTATGAAAATCAATATTTAAATACGAATTAAACCAATCTCTTCATCACTTAATGAAGGCGCTTGGTCAATACGTCCAAAACAAATCAAACTGTTACTATCATGAGAATGTGCCCATTAGGATGAATATAATACTTTCCTATGAAAACCAATATTTAAATACGAATTAAATCAATCTCTTCATCTCCTAATGATGGCGCTTGGTCAATACGTCCAAAACAAATCAAACTGTTACTATCATGAGAATGTGCTCATTAGGATGAACATAATACTTTCTTATGAAAATCAATATTTAAATATGAATTAAACCAATCCCTTTATCACCTAATGATGACGCTTGGTCAATACGTCCAAAACAAATCAAACTGTTACTATCATGAGAATGTGCTAATTAGGATGAACATAATACTTTCTTATGAAAATTAATATTTAAATACGAATTAATTCAATCCCTTTATCACCTAATGATGACGCTTGGTCAATACGTCCAAAACTTATCAAACTGTTACTATCATGAGAATGTGCTCATTAGGATGAACATAATACTTTCTTATGAAAATCAATATTTAAATACGAATTAAACCAATCTCTTCATCACCTAATGATGGTGCTTGGTCAATACGTCCAAAACATATCAAACTGTTACTATCATGAGAATGTGCCCATTAGGATGAACATAATACTTTCTTATGAAAATCAATATTTAATTACGAAATAAACCAATCTCTTTATCACCTAATGATGGCGCTTGGTCTATACGTCCAAAACAAATCAAACTGTTACTATCATGAGAATGTGCCCATTAGGATGAACATAATACTTACTTATGAAAATCAATATTTAAATACGAATTAAACAAATCTCTTCATCACCTAATGATGGCGCTTGGTCAATACGTCCAAAACAAATCAAACTGTTACTATCATGAGAATGTGCTCATTAGGATGAACATAATACTTTCTTATGAAAATCAATATTTAAATACGAATTAAACCAATCTCTTCATCAAATAATGATGGCGCTTGGTCAATACGTCCAAAACAAATCAAACTGTTACTATCATGAGAATGTGCCCATTAGGATGAACATAATACTGTCTTATGGAAATAAATATTTAAATACGAATTAAACCAATCTCTTCATCACCTAATGATGGCGCTTGGTCAATACGTCCAAATCATATCAAACTGTTACTATCATGAGAATGTGCTCATTAGGATGAACATAATACTTTGTTATGAAAATCAATATTTAAATACGAATTAAACAAATCTCTTTATCACCTAATGATGACGCTTGGTCAATACGTCCAAAACAAATCAAACTGTTACTATCATGAGAATGTGCCCATTAGGATGAACATAATACTTTCTTATGAAAATCAATATTTAAATACGAATTAAACCAATCTCTTCATCACCTAATGACGGCGCTAGGTCAATACGTCCAAAACACATTAAACGGTTACTATCATGAGAATGTGCTCTTTAGGATGAACATAATACTTTCTTATGAAAATCAATATTTAAATACGAATTAAACCAATCTCTTCATCACCTAATGATGGCGCTTGGTCAATACGTCCAAAACAAAACAAACTGTTACTATCATGAGAATGTGCCCATTAGGATGAATATAATACTTTCCAATGAAAATCAATATTTAAATACGAAATAAACCAATCTCTTCATCAGCTAATGATGGCGCTTGGTCAATACGTCCAAAACATATCAAACTGTTACTATCATGAGAATGTGCCCATTAGGATGAACATAATACTTTCTTATGAAAATCAATATTTAAATGCGAATTAAACCAATCTCTTCATCATATAATGATGGCGCTTGGTCAATACGTCCAAAACATATCAAACTGTTACTATCAAGAGAATGTGCCCATTAGGATGAACATAATACTTTCTTATGAAAATCAATATTTAAATACGAATTAAACCAAACTCTTCATTACCTAATGATGGCGCTTGGTCAATACGTCCAAAACAAATCAAACTGTTACTATAATGAGAATGTGCCCATTAGGATGAATATAATACTTTCCTATGAAAATCAATATTTAAATACGAAATAAACCAATCTCTTCATCACCTAATGATGGCGCTTGGTCAATACGTCCAAAACATATCAAACTGTTACTATCATGAGAATGTGCAAATTAGGATGAACATAATACTTTCTTATGAAAATCAATATTTAAATACGAATTAAACCAATCTCTTCATCATATAAAGATGGCGCTTGGTCAATACGTCCAAAACATATCAAACTGTTACTATCAAGAGAATGTGCCCATTAGGATGAACATAATACTTTCTTATGAAAATCAATATTTAAATACGAATTAAACCAATCTCTATTTATCACCTATTGATGGCGCTTGGTCAATACGTCCAAAACAAATCAAACTGTTACTATCATGAGAATGTGCTCATTAGGATGAACATAATACTTTCTTATGAAAATCAATATTTAAATACGAATTAAACCAATCTCTTCATCACTTAATGAAGGCGCTTGGTCAATACGTCCAAAACAAATCAAACTGTTACTATCATGAGAATGTGCCCATTAGGATGAATATAATACTTTCCTATGAAAACCAATATTTAAATACGAATTAAATCAATCTCTTCATCTCCTAATGATGGCGCTTGGTCAATACGTCCAAAACAAATCAAACTGTTACTATCATGAGAATGTGCTCATTAGGATGAACATAATACTTTCTTATGAAAATCAATATTTAAATATGAATTAAACCAATCCCTTTATCACCTAATGATGACGCTTGGTCAATACGTCCAAAACAAATCAAACTGTTACTATCATGAGAATGTGCTAATTAGGATGAACATAATACTTTCTTATGAAAATTAATATTTAAATACGAATTAATTCAATCCCTTTATCACCTAATGATGACGCTTGGTCAATACGTCCAAAACTTATCAAACTGTTACTATCATGAGAATGTGCTCATTAGGATGAACATAATACTTTCTTATGAAAATCAATATTTAAATACGAATTAAACCAATCTCTTCATCACCTAATGATGGTGCTTGGTCAATACGTCCAAAACATATCAAACTGTTACTATCATGAGAATGTGCCCATTAGGATGAACATAATACTTTCTTATGAAAATCAATATTTAATTACGAAATAAACCAATCTCTTTATCACCTAATGATGGCGCTTGGTCTATACGTCCAAAACAAATCAAACTGTTACTATCATGAGAATGTGCCCATTAGGATGAACATAATACTTACTTATGAAAATCAATATTTAAATACGAATTAAACAAATCTCTTCATCACCTAATGATGGCGCTTGGTCAATACGTCCAAAACAAATCAAACTGTTACTATCATGAGAATGTGCCCATTAGGATGAACATAATACTGTCTTATGGAAATAAATATTTAAATACGAATTAAACCAATCTCTTCATCACCTAATGATGGCGCTAGGTCAATACGTCCAAAACATATTAAACTGTTACTATCATGAGAATGTGCCCATTAGGATGAACATAATACTTTCTTATGAAAATCAATATTTAATTACGAATTAAACCAATCTCTTTATCACATAATGATGGCGCTTGGTCAATACGTCCAAAACATATCAAACTGTTACTATCATGAGAATGTGCCCATTAGGATGAACATAATACTTTCTTATGAAAATCAATATTTAAATACGAATTAAACCAATCTCTTCATCAAATAATGATGGCGCTTGGTCAATACGTCCAAAACATATTAAACGGTTACTATCATGAGAATGTGCTCATTAGGATGAACATAATACTTTCTTATGAAAATAAATATTTAAATACGAATTAAACCAATCTCTTCATAACCTAATGATGGCGCTTGGTCAATACGTCCAAAACAATTCAAACTGATACTATCATGAGATTGTGCCCAATAGGATGAACATAATACTTTCTTATGAAAATCAATATTTAAATACGAATTAAACCAATCTCTTCATCACCTAATGATGGCGCTTGGTCAATACGTCCAAAACAAATCAAACTGTTACTATCATGAGAATGTGCCCATTAGGATGAATATAATACTTTCCTATGAAAATCAATATTTAAATACGAATTAAACCAATCTCTTCATCACCTAATGATGGCGCTTGGTCAATACGTCCAAGACATATCAAACTGTTACTATCATGAGAATGTGCCCATTAGGATGAACATAATACTTTCTTATGAAAATCAATATTTAAATACGAATTAAACCAATCTCTTCATCAAATAATGATGGCGCTTGGTCAATACGTCCAAAACAAATCAAACTGTTACTATCATGAGAATGTGCCCTTTAGGATGAACATAATACTTTCTTATGAAAATCAATATTTAAATACGAATTAAACCAATCCCTTTATCACCTAATGATGACGCTTGGTCAATACGTCCAAAACAAATCAAACTGTTACTATCATGAGAATGTGCTCATTAGGATGAACATAATACTTTCTTATGAAAATCAATATTTAAATACGAATTAAACCTAACCCTTTATCACCTAATGATGACGCTTGGTCAATACGTCCAAAACTTATCAAACTGTTACTATCATGAGAATGTGCTCATTAGGATGAACATAATACTTTATTATGAAAATCAAAATTTAAATACGAATAATTACCATTTCTGTATCACCTAATGATGACGCTTGGTCAATACGTCCAAAAAAAATCAAACTGTTACTATCATGAGAATGTGCCCATTAGGATGAACATAATACTTTCTTATGAAAGTCAATATTTAAATACGAATTGAACCAATCTCTTCATCACCTAATGATGGCGCTTGGTCAATACGTCCAAAACATATCAAACTGTTACTATCATGAGAATGTGCCCATTAGGATGAACATAATACTTTCTTATGAAAATCAATATTTAAATACGAATTAAACCAATCTCTTCATCAAATAATGATGGCGCTTGGTCAATACGTCCAAAACAAATCAAACTGTTACTATCATGAGAATGTGCCCATTAGGATGAACATAATACTGTCTTATGGAAATAAATATTTAAATACGAATTAAACCAATCTCTTCATCACCTAATGATGGCGCTTGGTCAATACGTCCAAATCATATCAAACTGTTACTATCATGAGAATGTGCTCATTAGGATGAACATAATACTTTGTTATGAAAATCAATATTTAAATACGAATTAAACAAATCTCTTTATCACCTGATGATGACGCTTGGTCAATACGTCCAAAACAAATCAAACTGATACTATCATGAGATTGTGCCCAATAGGATGAACATAATACTTTCTTATGAAAATCAATATTTAAATACGAATTAAACCAATCTCTTCATCACCTAATGATGGCGCTTGGTCAATACGTCCAAAACAAATCAAACTGTTACTATCATGAGAATGTGCCCATTAGGATGAATATAATACTTTCCTATGAAAATCAATATTTAAATACGAATTAAACCAATCTCTTCATCACCTAATGATGGCGCTAGGTCAATACGTCCAAAACATATTAAACGGTTACTATCATGAGAATGTGCTCATTAGGATGAACATAATACTTTCTTATGAAAATCAATATTTAAATACGAATTAAACCAATCTCTTCATCACCTAATGATGGCGCTTGGTCAATACGTCCAAAACAAATCAAACTGTTACTATCATGAGAATGTGCCCATTAGGATGAATATAATACTTTCCAATGAAAATCAATATTTAAATACGAAATAAACCAATCTCTTCATCACCTAATGATGGCGCTTGGTCAATACGTCCAAAACATATCAAACTGTTACTATCGTGAGAAAGTGCCCATTAGGATGAACATAATACTTTCTTATGAAAATCAATATTTAAATACGAATTAAACCAATCTCTTCATCATATAATGATGGCGCTTGGTCAATACGTCCAAAACATATCAAACTGTTACTATCAAGAGAATGTGCCCATTAGGATGAACATAATACTTTCTTATGAAAATCAATATTTAAATACGAATTAAACCAATCTCTTCATCACCTAATGATGGCGCTTGGTCAATACGTCCAAAACAAATCAAACTGTTACTATCATGAGAATGTGCTCATTAGGATGAACATAATACTTTCTTATGAAAATCAATATTTAAATACGAATTAAACCAATCTCTTCATCACCTAATGATGGCGCTTGGTCAATACGTCCAAAACAAATCAAACTGTTACTATCATGAGAATGTGCCCATTAGGATGAACGTAATACTTTCTTATGAAAATAAATATTTAAATATGAATTAAACCAATCTCTTCATAACCCAATGATGGCGCTTGGTCAATACGTCCAAAACAAATCAAACTGATACTATCATGAGATTGTGCCCAATAGGATGAACATAATACTTTCTTATGAAAATCAATATTTAAATACGAATTAAACCAATCTCTTCATCACCTAATGATGGCGCTTGGTCAATACGTCCAAAACAAATCAAACTGTTACTATCATGAGAATGTGCCCATTAGGATGAACATAATACTGTCTTATGGAAATAAATATTTAAATACGAATTAAACCAATCTCTTCATCACCTAATGATGGCGCTTGGTCAATACGTCCAAAACAAATCAAACTGTTACTATCATGAGAATGTGCCCATTAGGATGAATATAATACTTTCCTATGAAAATTAATATTTAAATACGAATTAAACCAATCTCTTCATCACCTACTGATGGCGCTTGGTCAATACGTCCAAAACAAATCAAACTGTTACTATCATGAGAATGTGCCCATTAGGATGAACATAATACTTTCTTATGAAAATCAATATTTAAATACGAATTAAACCAATCTCTTCATCACCTAATGACGGCGCTAGGTCAATACGTCCAAAACACATTAAACGGTTACTATCATGAGAATGTGCTCTTTAGGATGAACATAATACTTTCTTATGAAAATCAATATTTAAATACGAATTAAACCAATCTCTTCATCACCTAATGATGGCGCTTGGTCAATACGTCCAAAACAAATCAAACTGTTACTATCATGAGAATGTGCCCATTAGGATGAATATAATACTTTCCAATGAAAATCAATATTTAAATACGAAATAAACCAATCTTTTCATCACCTAATGATGGCGCTTGGTCAATACGTCCAAAACATATCAAACTGTTACTATCATGAGAATGTGCCCATTAGGATGAACATAATACTTTCTTATGAAAATCAATATTTAAATACGAATTAAACCAATCTCTTCATCATATAATGATGGCGCTTGGTCAATACGTCCAAAACATATCAAACTGTTACTATCAAGAGAATGTGCCCATTAGGATGAACATAATACTTTCTTATGAAAATCAATATTTAAATACGAATTAAACCAAACTCTTCATTACCTAATGATGGCGCTTGGTCAATACGTCCAAAACAAATCAAACTGTTACTATCATGAGAATGTGCCCATTAGGATGAATATAATACTTTCCTATGAAAATCAATATTTAAATACGAAATAAACCAATCTCTTCATCACCTAATGATGGCGCTTGGTCAATACGTCCAAAACATATCAAACTGTTACTATCATGAGAATGTGCAAATTAGGATGAACATAATACTTTCTTATGAAAATCAATATTTAAATACGAATTAAACCAATCTCTTCATCATATAAAGATGGCGCTTGGTCAATACGTCCAAAACATATCAAACTGTTACTATCAAGAGAATGTGCCCATTAGGATGAACATAATACTTTCTTATGAAAATCAATATTTAAATACGAATTAAACCAATCTCTATTTATCACCTATTGATGGCGCTTGGTCAATACGTCCAAAACAAATCAAACTGTTACTATCATGAGAATGTGCTCATTAGGATGAACATAATACTTTCTTATGAAAATCAATATTTAAATACGAATTAAACCAATCTCTTCATCACTTAATGAAGGCGCTTGGTCAATACGTCCAAAACAAATCAAACTGTTACTATCATGAGAATGTGCCCATTAGGATGAATATAATACTTTCCTATGAAAACCAATATTTAAATACGAATTAAATCAATCTCTTCATCTCCTAATGATGGCGCTTGGTCAATACGTCCAAAACAAATCAAACTGTTACTATCATGAGAATGTGCTCATTAGGATGAACATAATACTTTCTTATGAAAATCAATATTTAAATATGAATTAAACCAATCCCTTTATCACCTAATGATGACGCTTGGTCAATACGTCCAAAACAAATCAAACTGTTACTATCATGAGAATGTGCTCATTAGGATGAACATAATACTTTATTATGAAAATCAAAATTTAAATACGAATAATTACCATTTCTGTATCACCTAATGATGACGCTTGGTCAATACGTCAAAAAAAAAATCAAACTGTTACTATCATGAGAATGTGCCCATTAGGATGAACATAATACTTTCTTATGAAAGTCAATATTTAAATACGAATTAAACCAATCTCTTCATCACCTAATGATGGCGCTGTGTCAATACGTCCAAAACATATCAAATTGTTACTATCATGAGAATGTGCCCATTAGGATGAACATAATACTTTCTTATGAAAATCAATATTTAAATACGAATTAAACCAATCTCTTCATCACCTAATGATGGTGCTTGGTCAATACGTCCAAAACATATCAAACTGTTACTATCATGAGAATGTGCCCATTAGGATGAACATAATAATTTCTTATGAAAATCAATATTTAATTACGAAATAAACCAATCTCTTTATCACCTAATGATGGCGCTTGGTCTATACGTCCAAAACAAATCAAACTGTTACTATCATGAGAATGTGCCCTTTAGGATGAACATAATACTTTCTTATGAAAATCAATATTTAAATACGAATTAAACCAATCCCTTTATCACCTAATGATGACGCTTGGTCAATACGTCCAAAACAAATCAAACTGTTACTATCATGAGAATGTGCTCATTAGGATGAACATAATACTTTATTATGAAAATCAAAATTTAAATACGAATAATTACCATTTCTGTATCACCTAATGATGACGCTTGGTCAATACGTCCAAAACAAATCAAACTGTTACTATCATGAGAATGTGCCCATTAGGATGAACATAATACTTTCTTATGAAAATAAATATTTAAATACGAATTAAACCAATCTCTTCATAACCTAATGATGGCGCTTGGTCAATACGTCCAAAACAAATCAAACTGATACTATCATGAGATTGTGGCCAATAGGATGAACATAATACTTTCTTATGAAAATATATATTTAAATACGAATTAAACCAATCTCTTCATCACCTAATGATGGCGCTTGGTCAATACGTCCAAAACAAATCAAACTGTTACTATCATGAGAATGTGCCCATTAGGATGAATATAATACTTTCCTATGAAAATCAATATTTAAATACGAATTAAACCAATCTCTTCATCACCTAATGATGGCGCTTGGTCAATACGTCCAAGACATATCAAACTGTTACTATCATGAGAATGTGCCCATTAGGATGAACATAATACTTTCTAATGAAAATCAATATTTAAATACGAATTAAACCAATCTCTTCATCAAATAATGATGGCGCTTGGTCAATACGTCCAAAACAAATCAAACTGTTACTATCATGAGAATGTGCCCATTAGGATGAACATAATAGTTTCTTATGAAAATCAATATTTAAATACGAATTAAACCAATCCCTTTATCACCTAATGATGACGCTTGGTCAATACGTCCAGAACAAATCAAACTGTTACTATCATGAGAATGTGCTCATTAGGATGAACATAATACTTTCTTATGAAAATCAATATTTAAATACGAATTAAACCAAACCCTTTATCACCTAATGATGACGCTTGGTCAATACGTCCAAAACTTATCAAACTGTTACTATCATGAGAATGTGCTCATTAGGATGAACAAAATACTTTATTATGAAAATCAAAATTTAAATACGAATAATTACCATTTCTGTATCACCTAATGATGACGCTTGGTCAATACGTCCAAAAAAAATCAAACTGTTACTATCATGAGAATGTGCCCATTAGGATGAACATAATACTTTCTTATGAAAGTCAATATTTAAATACGAATTGAACCAATCTCTTCATCACCTAATGATGGCGCTTGGTCAATACGTCCAAAACATATCAAATTGTTACTATCATGAGAATGTGCCCATTAGGATGAACATAATACTTTCTTATGAAAATCAATATTTAATTACGAATTAAACCAATCTCTTTATCACCTAATGATGGCGCTTGGTCAATACGTCCAAAACATATCAAACTGTTACTATCATGAGAATGTGCCCATTAGGATGAACATAATACTTTCTTATGAAAATCAATATTTAAATACGAATTAAACCAATCTCTTCATCAAATAATGATGGCGCTTGGTCAATACGTCCAAAACAAATCAAACTGTTACTATCATGAGAATGTGCCCATTAGGATGAACATAATACTGTCTTATGGAAATAAATATTTAAATACGAATTAAAGCAATCTCTTCATCACCTAATGATGGCGCTTGGTCAATACGTCCAAATCATATCAAACTGTTACTATCATGAGAATGTGCTCATTAGGATGAACATAATACTTTGTTATGAAAATCAATATTTAAATACGAATTAAACAAATCTCTTTATCACCTAATGATGACGCTTGGTCAATACGTCCAAAACAAATCAAACTGATACTATCATGAGATTGTGCCCAATAGGATGAACATAATACTTTCTTATGAAAATCAATATTTAAATACGAATTAAACCAATCTCTTCATCACCTAATGATGGCGCTTGGTCAATACGTCCAAAACAAATCAAACTGTTACTATCATGAGAATGTGCCCATTAGGATGAATATAATACTTTCCTATGAAAATTAATATTTAAATACGAATTAAACCAATCTCTTCATCACCTAATGATGGCGCTTGGTCAATACGTTCAAAACAAATCAAACTGTTACTATCATGAGAATGTGCCCATTAGGATGAACATAATACTTTCTTATGAAAATCAATATTTAAATACGAATTAAACCAATCTCTTCATCACCTAATGATGGCGCTAGGTCAATACGTCCAAAACATATTAAACGGTTACTATCATGAGAATGTGCTCATTAGGATGAACATAATACTTTATTAGGAAAATCAAAATTTAAATACGAATAATTACCATTTCTGTATCACCTAATGATGACGCTTGGTCAATACGTCCAAAAAAAAATCAAACTGTTACTATCATGAGAATGCGCCCATTAGGATGAACATAATACTTTCTTATGAAAGTCAATATTTAAATACGAATTAAAAAAATCTCTTCATCACCTAATGATGGCGCTTTGTCAATACGTCCAAAACATATCAAATTGTTACTATCATGAGAATGTGCCCATTAGGATGAACATAATACTTTCTTCTGAAAATCAATATTTAAATACGAATTAAACCAATCTCTTCATCACCTAATGATGGTGCTTGGTCAATACGTCCAAAACATATCAAACTGTTACTATCATGAGAATGTGCCCATTAGGATGAACATAATACTTTCTTATGAAAATCAATATTTAATTACGAAATAAACCAATCTCTTTATCACCTAATGATGGCGCTTGGTCTATACGTCCAAAACAAATCAAACTGTTACTATCATGAGAATGTGCCCATTAGGATGAACATAATACTTTCTTATGAAAATCAATATTTAAATACGAATTAAACAAATCTCTTCATCACCTAATGATGGCGCTTGGTCAATACGTCCAAAACAAATCAAACTGTTACTATCATGAGAATGTGCCCATTAGGATGAACATAATACTGTCTTATGGAAATAAATATTTAAATACGAATTAAACCAATCTCTTCATCACCTAATGATGGCGCTAGGTCAATACGTCCAAAACATATTAAACTGTTACTATCATGAGAATGTGCCCATTAGGATGAACATAATACTTTCTTATGAAAATCAATATTTAATTACGAATTAAACCAATCTCTTTATCACATAATGATGGCGCTTGGTCAATACGTCCAAAACATATCAAACTGTTACTATCATGAGAATGTGCCCATTAGGATGAACATAATACTTTCTTATGAAAATCAATATTTAAATACGAATTAAACCAATCTCTTCATCAAATAATGATGGCGCTTGGTCAATACGTCCAAAACATATTAAACGGTTACTATCATGAGAATGTGCTCATTAGGATGAACATAATACTTTCTTATGAAAATCAATATTTAAATACGAATTAAACCAATCTCTTCATCACCTAATGATGGCGCTTGGTCAATACGTCCAAAACAAATAAACTGTTACTATCACGAGAATGTGCCCATTAGGATGAATATAATACTTTCCTATGAAAATCAATATTTAAAAACGAAATAAACCAATCTCTTCATCTCCTAATGATGGCGCTTGGTCAATACGTCCAAAACAAATCAAACTGTTACTATCATGAGAATGTGCCCATTAGGATGAACATAATACTTTCTTATGAAAATCAATATTTAAATACGAATTAAACCAATCTCTTCATCAAATAATGATGGCGCTTGGTCAATACGTCCAAAACAAATCAAACTGTTACTATCATGAGAATGTGCCCATTAGGATGAACATAATACTTTCTTATGAAAATAAATATTTAAATACGAATTAAACCAATCTCTTCATAACCTAATGATGGCGCTTGGTCAATACGTCCAAAACAAATCAAACTGATACTATCATGAGATTGTGCCCAATAGGATGAACATAATACTTTCTTATGAAAATATATATTTAAATACGAATTAAACCAATCTCTTCATCACCTAATGATGGCGCTTGGTCAATACGTCCAAAACAAATCAAACTGTTACTATCATGAGAATGTGCCCATTAGGATGAATATAATACTTTCCTATGAAAATCAATATTTAAATACGAATTAAACCAATATCTTCATCACCTACTGATGGCGCTTGGTCAATACGTCCAAGACATATCAAACTGTTACTATCATGAGAATGTGCCCATTAGGATGAACATAATACTTTCTTATGAAAATCAATATTTAAATACGAATTAAACCAATCTCTTCATCAAATAATGATGGCGCTTGGTCAATACGTCCAAAACAAATCAAACTGTTACTATCATGAGAATGTGCCCATTAGGATAAACATAATACTTTCTTATGAAAATCAATATTTAAATACGAATTAAACCAATCCCTTTATCACCTAATGATGACGCTTGGTCAATACGTCCAAAACAAATCAAACTGTTACTATCATGAGAATGTGCTCATTAGGATGAACATAATACTTTCTTATGAAAATCAATATTTAAATACGAATTAAACCAAACCCTTTATCACCTAATGATGACGCTTGGTCAATACGTCCAAAACTTATCAAACTGTTACTATCATGAGAATGTGCTCATTAGGATGAACGTAATACTTTATTATGAAAATCAAAATTTAAATACGAATAATTACCATTTCTGTATCACCTAATGATGACGCTTGGTCAATACGTCCAAAAAAAATCAAACTGTTACTATCATGAGAATGTGCCCATTAGGATGAACATAATACTTTCTTATGAAAGTCAATATTTAAATACGAATAGAACCAATCTCTTCATCACATAATGATGGCGCTTGGTCAATACGTCCAAAACATATCAAATTGTTACTATCATGAGAATGTGCCCATTAGGATGAACATAATACTTTCTTATGAAAATCAATATTTAATTACGAATTAAACCAATCTCTTTATCACCTAATGATGGCGCTTGGTCAATACGTCCAAAACATATCAAACTGTTACTATCATGAGAATGTGCCCATTAGGATGAACATAATACTTTCTTATGAAAATCAATATTTAAATACGAATTAAACCAATCTCTTCATCACCTAATGATGGCGCTTGGTCAATACGTCCAAAACAAATCAAACTGTTACTATCATGAGAATGTGCCCATTAGGATGAATACAATACTTTCCTATGAAAATTAATATTTAAATACGAATTAAACCAATCTCTTCATCACCTACTGATGGCGCTTGGTCCATACGTCCAAAACAAATCAAACTGTTACTATCATGAGAATGTGCCCATTAGGATGAACATAATACTTTCTTATGAAAATCAATATTTAAATACGAATTAAACCAATCTCTTCATCACCTAATGACGGCGCTAGGTCAATACGTCCAAAACACATTAAACGGTTACTATCATGAGAATGTGCTCTTTAGGATGAACATAATACTTTCTTATGAAAATCAATATTTAAATACGAATTAAACCAATCTCTTCATCACCTAATGATGGCGCTTGGTCAATACGTCCAAAACAAATCAAACTGTTACTATCATGAGAATGTGCCCATTAGGATGAATATAATACTTTGCAATGAAAATCAATATTTAAATACGAAATAATCCAATCTCTTCATCACCTAATGATGGCGCTTGGTCAATACGTCCAAAACATATAAAACTGTTACTATCATGAGAATGTGCCCATTAGGATGAACATAATACTTTCTTATGAAAATCAATATTTAAATACGAATTAAACCAATCTCTTCATCATAAATTGATGGCGCTTGGTCAATACGTCCAAAACATATCAAACTGTTACTATCAAGAGAATGTGCCCATTAGGATGAACATAATACTTTCTTATGAAAATCAATATTTAAATACGAATTAAACCAATCTCTTCATCACCTAATGATGGCGCTTGGTCAATACGTCCAAAACAAATCAAACTGTTACTATCATGAGAATGTGCCCATTAGGATGAACGTAATACTTTCTTATGAAAATAAATATTTAAATACGAATTAAACCAATCTCTTCATAACCTAATGATGGCGCTTGGTCAATACGTCCAAAACAAATCAAACTGATACTATCATGAGATTGTGCCCAATAGGATGAACATAATACTTTCTTATGAAAATCAATATTTAAATACGAATTAAACCAATCTCTTCATCACCTAATGATGGCGCTTGGTCAATACGTCCAAAACAAATCAAACTGTTACTATCATGAGAATGTGCCCATTAGGATGAACATAATACTGTCTTATGGAAATAAATATTTAAATACGAATTAAACCAATCTCTTCATCACCTAATGATGGCGCTTGGTCAATACGTCCAAAACAAACTGTTACTATCATGAGAATGTGCCCATTAGGATGAATATAATACTTTCCTATGAAAATTAATATTTAAATACGAATTAAACCAATCTCTTCATCACCTAATGATGGCGCTTGGTCAATACGTCCAAAACAAATCAAACTGTTACTATAATGAGAATGTGCCCATTAGAATGAACATAATACTGTCTTATGGAAATAAATATTTAAATACGAATTAAACCAATCTCTTCATCACCTAATGATGGCGCTAGGTCAATACGTCCAAAACATATTAAACTGTTACTATCATGAGAATGTGCCCATTAGGATGAACATAATACTTTCTTATGAAAATCAATATTTAATTACGAATTAAACCAATCTCTTTATCACCTAATGATGGCGCTTGGTCAATACGTCCAAAACATATCAAACTGTTACTATCATGAGAATGTTCCCATTAGGATAACCATAATACTTTCTTATGAAAATCAATATTTAAATACGAATTAAACCAATATCTTCATCACATAATGATGGCGCTTGGTCAATACGTCCAAAACATATCAAACTGTTACTATCAAGAGAATGTGCCCATTAGGATGAACATAATACTTTCTTATGAAAATCAATATTTAAATACGAATTAAACCAATCTCTTCATCACCTAATGATGGCGCTTGGTCAATACGTCCAAAACAAATCAAACTGTTACTATCATGAGAATGTGCTCATTAGGATGAACATAATACTTTCTTATGAAAATCAATATTTAAATACGAATTAAACCAATCTCTTCATCACCTAATGAAGGCGCTTGGTCAATACGTCCAAAACAAATCAAACTGTTACTATCATGAGAATGTGCCCATTAGGATGAATATAATACTTTCCTATGAAAACCAATATTTAAATACGAATTAAACCAATCTCTTCATCACCTAATGATGGCGCTTGGTCAATACGTCCAAAACAAATCAAACTGTTACTATCATGAGAATGTGCCCATTAGGATGAACATAATACTTTCTTATGAAAATCAATATTTAAATACGAATTAAACCAATCTCTTCATCACCTAATGATGGCGCTTGGTCAATACGTCCAAAACAAATCAAACTGTTACTATCATGAGAATGTGCCCATTAGGATGAACATAATACTTTCTTATGAAAATAAATATTTAAATACGAATTAAACCAATCTCTTCATAACCTAATGATAGCGCTTGGTCAATACGTCCAAAACAAATCAAACTGATACTATCATGAGATTGTGCCCAATAGGATGAACATAATACTTTCTTATGAAAATCAATATTTAAATACGAATTAAACCAATCTCTTCATCACCTAATGATGGCGCTTGGTCAATACGTCCAAAACATATCAAACTGTTACTCTCATGAGAATGTGCCCATTAGGATGAACATAATACTATCTTATGAAAATCACTATTTAAATACGAATTAAACCAATATCTTCATCACATAATGATGGCGCTTGGTCAATACGTCCAAAACAAATCAAACTGTTACTATCATGAGAATGTGCCCATTAGGATGAACATAATACTTTCTTATGAAAATCAATATTTATTTACGAATTAAACCAATCTCTTTATCACCTAATGATGGCGCTTGGTCAATACGTCCAAAACATATCAAACTGTTACTATCATGAGAATGTGCCCATTAGGATAACCATAATACTTTCTTATGAAAATCAATATTTAAATACGAATTAAACCAATATCTTCATCACATAATGATGGCGCTTGGTCAATACGTCCAAAACATATCAAACTGTTACTATCAAGAGAATGTGCCCATTAGGATGAACATAATACTTTCTTATGAAAATCAATATTTAAATACGAATTAAACCAATCTCTTCATCACCTAATGATGGCGCCTGGTCAATACGTCCAAAACAAATCAAACTGTTACTATCATGAGAATGTGCTCATTAGGATGAACATAATACTTTCTTATGAAAATCAATATTTAAATACGAATTAAACCAATCTCTTCATCACCTAATGAAGGCGCTTGGTCAATACGTCCAAAACAAATCAAACTGTTACTATCATGAGAATGTGCCCATTAGGATGAATATAATACTTTATTATGAAAACCAATATTTAAATACGAATTAAACCAATCTCTTCATCACCTAATGATGGCGCTTGGTCAATACGTCCAAAACAAATCAAACTGTTACTATCATGAGAATGTGCCCATTAGGATGAACATAATACTTTCTTATGAAAATCAATATTTAAATACGAATTAAACCAATCTCTTCATCACCTAATGATGGCGCTTGGTCAATACGTCCAAAACAAATCAAACTATTACTATCATGAGAATGTGCCCATTAGGATGAACATAATACTTTCTTATGAAAATAAATATTTAAATACGAATTAAACCAATCTCTTCATAACCTAATGATAGCGCTTGGTCAATACGTCCAAAACAAATCAAACTGATACTATCATGAGATTGTGCCCAATAGGATGAACATAATACTTTCTTATGAAAATCAATATTTAAATACGAATTAAACCAATCTCTTCATCACCTAATGATGGCGCTTGGTCAATACGTCCAAAACATATCAAACTGTTACTATCATGAGAATGTGCCCATTAGGATGAACATAATACTTTCTTATGAAAATCACTATTTAAATACGAATTAAACCAATATCTTCATCACATAATGATGGCGCTTGGTCAATACGTCCAAAACATATCAAACTGTTACTATCAAGAGAATGTGCCCATTATGATGAACATAATACTTTCTTATGAAAATCAATATTTAAATACGAATTAAACCAATCTCTTCATCACCTAATGATGGCGCTTGGTCAATACGTCCAAAACAAATCAAACTGTTACTATCATGAGAATGTGCTCATTAGGATGAACATAATACTTTCTTATGAAAATCAATATTTAAATACGAATTAAACCAATCTCTTCATCACCTAATGAAGGCGCTTGGTCAATACGTCCAAAACAAATCAAACTATTACTATCATGAGAATGTGCCCATTGGGATGAATATAATACTTTCCTATGAAAACCAATATTTAAATACGAATTAAACCAATCTCTTCATCACCTAATGATGGCGCTTGGTCAATACGTCCTAAACAAATCAAACTGTTACTATCATGAGAATGTGCCCATTAGGATGAACATAATACTTTCTTATGAAAATCAATATTTAAATACGAATTAAACCAATCTCTTCATCACCTAATAATGGCGCTTGGTCAATACGTCCAAAACAAATCAAACTGTTACTATCATGAGAATATGCCCATTAGGATGAACATAATACTTTCTTATGAAAATCAATATTTAAATACGAATTAAACCAATCTCTTCATCACCTAATGATGGCGCTTGGTCAATACGTCCAAAACAAATCAAACTGTTACTATCATGAGAATGTGCCCATTAGGATGAACATAATACTTTCTTATGAAAATAAATATTTAAATACGAATTAAATAAATCTCTTCATAACCTAATGATGGCGCTTGGTCAATACGTCCAAAACAAATCAAACTGATACTATCATGAGATTGTGCCCAATAGGATGAACATAATACTTTCTTATGAAAATCAATATTTAAATACGAATTAAACCAATCTCTTCATCACCTAATGATGACGCTTGGTCAATACGTCCAAAACAAATCAAACTGTTACTATCATGAGAATGTGCTCATTAGGATGAACATAATACTGTGTTATGAAAATCAATATTTAAATACGAATTAAACCAATCTCTTCATCACCTAATGATGGCGCTTGGTCAATACGTCCAAAACAAATCAAACTGTTACTATCATGAGAATGTGCCCATTAGGATGAATATAATACTTTCCTATGAAAATCAATATTTAAATACGAATTAAACCAATCTCTTCATCACCTAATGATGGCGCTTGGTCAATACGTCCAAAACAAATCAAACTGTTACTATCATGAGAATGTGCCCATTAGGATGAACATAATACTGCCTTATGGAAATAAATATTTAAATACGAATTAAACCAATCTCTTCATCACCTAATGATGGCGCTAGGTCAATACGTCCAAAACAAATCAAACTGTTACTATCATGAGAATGTGCCCATTAGGATGAATATAATACTTTCCTATGAAAATCAATATTTAAATACGAATTAAACCAATCTCTTCATCACCTAATGATGGCGCTTGGTCAATACGTCCAAAACAAATCAAACTGTTACTATCATGAGAATGTGCCCATTAGGATGAACATAATACTGCCTTATGGAAATAAATATTTAAATACGAATTAAACCAATCTCTTCATCACCTAATGATGGCGCTAGGTCAATACGTCCAAAACATATTAAACTGTTACTATCATGAGAATGTGCCCATTAGGATGAACATAATACTTTCTTATGAAAATCAATATTTAATTACGAATTAAACCAATCTCTTTATCACCTAATGATGGCGCTTGGTCAATACGTCCAAAACATATCAAACTGTTACTATCATGAGAATGTGCTCATTAGGATGAACATAATACTTTCTTATGAAAATCAATATTTAAATACGAATTAAACCAATCTCTTCATCACCTAATGAAGGCGCTTGGTCAATACGTAAAAAACAAATCAAACTGTTACTATCATGAGAATGTGCCCATTAGGATGAATATAATACTTTCCTATGAAAACCAATATTTAAATACGAATTAAACCAATCTCTTCATCACCTAATGATGGCGCTTGGTCAATACGTCCAAAACAAATCAAACTGTTACTATCATGAGAATGTGCCCATTAGGATGAACATAATACTTTCTTATGAAAATCAATATTTAAATACGAATTAAACCAATCTCTTCATCACCTAATGATGGCGCTTGGTCAATACGTCCAAAACAAATCAAACTGTTACTATCATGAGAATGTGCCCATTAGGATGAACATAATACTTTCTTATGAAAATAAATATTTAAATACGAATTAAACCAATCTCTTCATAACCTAATGATAGCGCTTGGTCAATACGTCCAAAACAAATCAAACTGATACTATCATGAGATTGTGCCCAATAGGATGAACATAATACTTTCTTATGAAAATCAATATTTAAATACGAATTAAACCAATCTCTTCATCACCTAATGATGGCGCTTGGTCAATACGTCCAAAACATATCAAACTGTTACTCTCATGAGAATGTGCCCATTAGGATGAACATAATACTATCTTATGAAAATCACTATTTAAATACGAATTAAACCAATATCTTCATCACATAATGATGGCGCTTGGTCAATACGTCCAAAACAAATCAAACTGTTACTATCATGAGAATGTGCCCATTAGGATGAACATAATACTTTCTTATGAAAATCAATATTTATTTACGAATTAAACCAATCTCTTTATCACCTAATGATGGCGCTTGGTCAATACGTCCAAAACATATCAAACTGTTACTATCATGAGAATGTGCCCATTAGGATAACCATAATACTTTCTTATGAAAATCAATATTTAAATACGAATTAAACCAATATCTTCATCACATAATGATGGCGCTTGGTCAATACGTCCAAAACATATCAAACTGTTACTATCAAGAGAATGTGCCCATTAGGATGAACATAATACTTTCTTATGAAAATCAATATTTAAATACGAATTAAACCAATCTCTTCATCACCTAATGATGGCGCCTGGTCAATACGTCCAAAACAAATCAAACTGTTACTATCATGAGAATGTGCTCATTAGGATGAACATAATACTTTCTTATGAAAATCAATATTTAAATACGAATTAAACCAATCTCTTCATCACCTAATGAAGGCGCTTGGTCAATACGTCCAAAACAAATCAAACTGTTACTATCATGAGAATGTGCCCATTAGGATGAATATAATACTTTATTATGAAAACCAATATTTAAATACGAATTAAACCAATCTCTTCATCACCTAATGATGGCGCTTGGTCAATACGTCCAAAACAAATCAAACTGTTACTATCATGAGAATGTGCCCATTAGGATGAACATAATACTTTCTTATGAAAATCAATATTTAAATACGAATTAAACCAATCTCTTCATCACCTAATGATGGCGCTTGGTCAATACGTCCAAAACAAATCAAACTGTTACTATCATGAGAATGTGCCCATTAGGATGAACATAATACTTTCTTATGAAAATAAATATTTAAATACGAATTAAACCAATCTCTTCATAACCTAATGATAGCGCTTGGTCAATACGTCCAAAACAAATCAAACTGATACTATCATGAGATTGTGCCCAATAGGATGAACATAATACTTTCTTATGAAAATCAATATTTAAATACGAATTAAACCAATCTCTTCATCACCTAATGATGGCGCTTGGTCAATACGTCCAAAACATATCAAACTGTTACTATCATGAGAATGTGCCCATTAGGATGAACATAATACTTTCTTATGAAAATCACTATTTAAATACGAATTAAACCAATATCTTCATCACATAATGATGGCGCTTGGTCAATACGTCCAAAACATATCAAACTGTTACTATCAAGAGAATGTGCCCATTATGATGAACATAATACTTTCTTATGAAAATCAATATTTAAATACGAATTAAACCAATCTCTTCATCACCTAATGATGGCGCTTGGTCAATACGTCCAAAACAAATCAAACTGTTACTATCATGAGAATGTGCTCATTAGGATGAACATAATACTTTCTTATGAAAATCAATATTTAAATACGAATTAAACCAATCTCTTCATCACCTAATGAAGGCGCTTGGTCAATACGTCCAAAACAAATCAAACTATTACTATCATGAGAATGTGCCCATTGGGATGAATATAATACTTTCCTATGAAAACCAATATTTAAATACGAATTAAACCAATCTCTTCATCACCTAATGATGGCGCTTGGTCAATACGTCCTAAACAAATCAAACTGTTACTATCATGAGAGTGTGCCCATTAGGATGAACATAATACTTTCTTATGAAAATCAATATTTAAATACGAATTAAACCAATCTCTTCATCACCTAATAATGGCGCTTGGTCAATACGTCCAAAACAAATCAAACTGTTACTATCATGAGAATATGCCCATTAGGATGAACATAATACTTTCTTATGAAAATCAATATTTAAATACGAATTAAACCAATCTCTTCATCACCTAATGATGGCGCTTGGTCAATACGTCCAAAACAAATCAAACTGTTACTATCATGAGAATGTGCCCATTAGGATGAACATAATACTTTCTTATGAAAATAAATATTTAAATACGAATTAAATAAATCTCTTCATAACCTAATGATGGCGCTTGGTCAATACGTCCAAAACAAATCAAACTGATACTATCATGAGATTGTGCCCAATAGGATGAACATAATACTTTCTTATGAAAATCAATATTTAAATACGAATTAAACCAATCTCTTCATCACCTAATGATGACGCTTGGTCAATACGTCCAAAACAAATCAAACTGTTACTATCATGAGAATGTGCTCATTAGGATGAACATAATACTGTGTTATGAAAATCAATATTTAAATACGAATTAAACCAATCTCTTCATCACCTAATGATGGCGCTTGGTCAATACGTCCAAAACAAATCAAACTGTTACTATCATGAGAATGTGCCCATTAGGATGAATATAATACTTTCCTATGAAAATCAATATTTAAATACGAATTAAACCAATCTCTTCATCACCTAATGATGGCGCTTGGTCAATACGTCCAAAACAAATCAAACTGTTACTATCATGAGAATGTGCCCATTAGGATGAACATAATACTGCCTTATGGAAATAAATATTTAAATACGAATTAAACCAATCTCTTCATCACCTAATGATGGCGCTAGGTCAATACGTCCAAAACAAATCAAACTGTTACTATCATGAGAATGTGCCCATTAGGATGAATATAATACTTTCCTATGAAAATCAATATTTAAATACGAATTAAACCAATCTCTTCATCACCTAATGATGGCGCTTGGTCAATACGTCCAAAACAAATCAAACTGTTACTATCATGAGAATGTGCCCATTAGGATGAACATAATACTGCCTTATGGAAATAAATATTTAAATACGAATTAAACCAATCTCTTCATCACCTAATGATGGCGCTAGGTCAATACGTCCAAAACATATTAAACTGTTACTATCATGAGAATGTGCCCATTAGGATGAACATAATACTTTCTTATGAAAATCAATATTTAATTACGAATTAAACCAATCTCTTTATCACCTAATGATGGCGCTTGGTCAATACGTCCAAAACATATCAAACTGTTACTATCATGAGAATGTGCTCATTAGGATGAACATAATACTTTCTTATGAAAATCAATATTTAAATACGAATTAAACCAATCTCTTCATCACCTAATGAAGGCGCTTGGTCAATACGTAAAAAACAAATCAAACTGTTACTATCATGAGAATGTGCCCATTAGGATGAATATAATACTTTCCTATGAAAACCAATATTTAAATACGAATTAAACCAATCTCTTCATCACCTAATGATGGCGCTTGGTCAATACGTCCAAAACAAATCAAACTGTTACTATCATGAGAATGTGCCCATTAGGATGAACATAATACTTTCTTATGAAAATCAATATTTAAATACGAATTAAACCAATCTCTTCATCACCTAATGATGGCGCTTGGTCAATACGTCCAAAACAAATCAAACTGTTACTATCATGAGAATGTGCCCATTAGGATGAACATAATACTTTCTTATGAAAATAAATATTTAAATACGAATTAAACCAATCTCTTCATAACCTAATGATAGCGCTTGGTCAATACGTCCAAAACAAATCAAACTGATACTATCATGAGATTGTGCCCAATAGGATGAACATAATACTTTCTTATGAAAATCAATATTTAAATACGAATTAAACCAATCTCTTCATCACCTAATAATGGCGCTTGGTCAATACGTCCAAAACATATCAAACTGTTACTATCTTGAGAATGTGCCCATTAGGATGAACATAATACTTTCTTATGAAAATCACTATTTAAATACGAATTAAACCAATATCTTCATCACATAATGATGGCGCTTGGTCAATACGTCCAAAACATATCAAACTGTTACTATCAAGAGAATGTGCCCATTATGATGAACATAATACTTTCTTATGAAAATCAATATTTAAATACGAATTAAACCAATCTCTTCATCACCTAATGATGGCGCTTGGTCAATACGTCCAAAACAAATCAAACTGTTACTATCATGAGAATGTGCTCATTAGGATGAACATAATACTTTCTTATGAAAATCAATATTTAAATACGAATTAAACCAATCTCTTCATCACCTAATGAAGGCGCTTGGTCAATACGTCCAAAACAAATCAAACTGTTACTATCATGAGAATGTGCCCATTGGGATGAATATAATACTTTCCTATGAAAACCAATATTTAAATACGAATTAAACCAATCTCTTCATCACCTAATGATGGCGCTTGGTCAATACGTCCTAAACAAATCAAACTGTTACTATCATGAGAATGTGCCCATTAGGATGAACATAATACTTTCTTATGAAAATCAATATTTAAATACGAATTAAACCAATCTCTTCATCACCTAATAATGGCGCTTGGTCAATACGTCCAAAACAAATCAAACTGTTACTATCATGAGAATATGCCCATTAGGATGAACATAATACTTTCTTATGAAAATCAATATTTAAATACGAATTAAACCAATCTCTTCATCACCTAATGATGGCGCTTGGTCAATACGTCCAAAACAAATCAAACTGTTACTATCATGAGAATGTGCCCATTAGGATGAACATAATACTTTCTTATGAAAATAAATATTTAAATACGAATTAAACCAATCTCTTCATAACCTAATGATGGCGCTTGGTCAATACGTCCAAAACAAATCAAACTGATACTATCATGAGATTGTGCCCAATAGGATGAACATAATACTTTCTTATGAAAATCAATATTTAAATACGAATTAAACCAATCTCTTCATCACCTAATGATGACGCTTGGTCAATACGTCCAAAACAAATCAAACTGTTACTATCATGAGAATGTGCTCATTAGGATGAACATAATACTGTGTTATGAAAATCAATATTTAAATACGAATTAAACCAATCTCTTCATCACCTAATGATGGCGCTTGGTCAATACGTCCAAAACAAATCAAACTGTTACTATCATGAGAATGTGCCCATTAGGATGAATATAATACTTTCCTATGAAAATCAATATTTAAATACGAATTAAACCAATCTCTTCATCACCTAATGATGGCGCTTGGTCAATACGTCCAAAACAAATCAAACTGTTACTATCATGAGAATGTGCCCATTAGGATGAACATAATACTGCCTTATGGAAATAAATATTTAAATACGAATTAAACCAATCTCTTCATCACCTAATGATGGCGCTAGGTCAATACGTCCAAAACATATTAAACTGTTACTATCATGAGAATGTGCCCATTAGGATGAACATAATACTTTCTTATGAAAATCAATATTTAATTACGAATTAAACCAATCTCTTTATCACCTAATGATGGCGCTTGGTCAATACGTCCAAAACATATCAAACTGTTACTATCATGAGAATGTGCCCATTAGGATGAACATAATACTTTCTTATGAAAATCAATATTTAAATACGAATTAAACCAATCTCTTCATCAAATAATGATGGCGCTTGGTCAATACGTCCAAAACATATTAAACGTTTACTATCATGAGAATGTGCTCATTAGGATGAACATAAAACTTTCTTATGAAAATCAATTTTTAAATACGAATTAAACCAATCTCTTCATCATATAATGATGGCGCTTGGTCAATACGTCCAAAACATATCAAACTGTTACTATCAAGAGAATGTGCCCATTAGGATGAACATAATACTTTCTTATGAAAATCAATATTTAAATACGAATTAAACCAATCTCTTCATCACCTAATGATGGCGCTTGGTCAATACGTCCAAAACAAATCAAACTGTTACTATCATGAGAATGTGCCCATTAGGATGAACATAACACTTTCTTATGAAAATAAATATTTAAATACGAATTAAACCAATCTCTTCATAACCTAATGATGGCGCTTGGTCAATACGGCCAAAACAAATCAAACTGATACTATCATGAGATTGTGCCCAATAGGATGAACATAATACTTTCTTATGAAAATCAATATTTAAATACGAATTAAACCAATCTCTTCATCACCTAATGATGGCGCTTGGTCAATACGTCCAAAACAAATCAAACTGTTACTATCATGAGAATGTGCTCAATAGGATGAACATAATACTGTGTTATGGAAATCAATATTTAAATACGAATTAAACCAATCTCTTCATCACCTAATGATGGCGCTTGGTCAATACGTCCAAAACAAATCAAACTGTTACTATCATCAGAATGTGCCCATTAGGATGAATATAATACTTTCCTATGAAAATTAATATTTAAATACGAATTAAACCAATCTCTTCATCACCTAATGATGGCGCTTGGTCAATACGTCCAAAACAAATCAAACTGTTACTATCATGAGAATGTGCCCAGTAGGATGAACATAATACTTTCTTATGAAAATCAATATTTAAATACGAATTAAACCAATCTCTTCATCACCTAATGATGGCGCTAGGTCAATACGTCCAAAACATATTAAACGGTTACTATCATGAGAATGTGCTCATTAGGATGAACATAATACTTTCTTATGAAAATCAATATTTAAATACGAATTAAACCAATCTCTTCATCACCTAATGATGGCGCTTGGTCAATACGTCCAAAACAAATCAAACTGTTACTATCATGAGAATGTGCCCATTAGGATGAATATAATACTTTCCAATGAAAATCAATATTTAAATACGAAATAAACCAATCTCTTCATCACCTAATGATGGCGCTTGGTCAATACGTCCAAATCATATCAAACTGTTACTATCATGAGAATGTGCTCATTAGGATGAACATAATACTTTGTTGTGAAAATCAATATTTAAATACGAATTAAACAAATCTCTTTATCACCTAATGATGACGCTTGGTCAATACGTCCAAAACAAATCAAACTGTTACTATAATGAGAATGTGCTCAATAGAATGAACATAATACTTTCTTATGAAAATCAATATTTAAATACGAATTAAACCAATCTCTTCATCACCTAATGATGGCGCTTGGTCAATACGTCCAAAACAAATCAAACTGTTACTATCATGAGAATGTGCCCATTAGGATGAATATAATACTTTCCTATGAAAATTAATATTTAAATACGAATTAAACCAATCTCTTCATCACCTAAAGATGGCGCTTGGTCAATACGTCCAAAACAAATCAAACTGTTACTATCATGAGAATGTGCCCATTAGGATGAACATAATACTTTCTTATGAAAATCAATATTTAAATACGAATTAAACCAATCTCTTCATCACCTAATGATGGCGCTTGGTCAATACGTCCAAAACAAATCAAACTGTTACTATCATGAGAATGTGCCCATTAGGATGAATATAATACTTTCCAATGAAAATCAATATTTAAATACGAAATAAACCAATCTCTTCATCACCTAATGATGGCGCTTGGTCAATACGTCCAAAACAAATCAAACTGATACTATCATGAGATTGTGCCCAATAGGATGAACATAATACTTTCTTATGAAAATCAATATTTAAATACGAATTAAACCAATCTCTTCATCACCTAATGATGGCGCTTGGTCAATACGTCCAAAACAAATCAAACTGTTACTATCATGAGAATGTCCCATTAGGATGAACATAATACTGTCTTATGGAAATAAATATTTAAATACGAATTAAACCAATCTCTTCATCACCTAATGATGGCGCTTGGTCAATACGTCCAAAACCAAATCAAACTGTTACTATCATGAGAATGTGCCCATTAGGATGAACGTAATACTTTCTTATGAAAATCAATATTTAATTACGAATTAAACCAATCTCTTCATCATATAATGATGGCGCTTGGTCAATACGTCCAAAACATATCAAACTGTTACTATCAAGAGAATGTGCCCATTAGGATGAACATAATACTTTCTTATGAAAATCAATATTTAAATACGAATTAAACCAATCTCTTCATCACCTAATGATGGCGCTTGGTCAATACGTCCAAAACAAATCAAACTGTTACTATCATGAGAATGTGCTCATTAGGATGAACATAACACTTTCTTATGAAAATAAATATTTAAATACGAATTAAACCAATCTCTTCATAACCTAATGATGGCGCTTGGTCAATACGGCCAAAACAAATCAAACTGATACTATCATGAGATTGTGCCCAATAGGATGAACATAATACTTTCTTATGAAAATCAATATTTAAATACGAATTAAACCAATCTCTTCATCACCTAATGATGGCGCTTGGTCAATACGTCCAAAACAAATCAAACTGTTACTATCATGAGAATGTGCAAATTAGGATGGACATAATACTGTCTTATGGAAATAAATATTTAAATACGAATTAAACCAATCTCTTCATCACCTAATGATGGGGCTTGGTCAATACGTCCAAATCATATCAAACTGTTACTATCATGAAAATGTGCTCATTAGGATGAACATAATACTTTGTTATGAAAATCAATATTTAAATACGAATTAAACAAATCTCTTTATCACCTAATGATGACGCTTGGTCAATACGTCCAAAACAAATCAAACTGTTACTATAATGAGAATGTGCTCAATAGGATGAACATAATACTTTCTTATGAAAATTAATATTTAAATACGAATTAAACCAATCTCTTCATCACCTAATGATGGCGCTTGGTCAATACGTCCAAAACAAATCAAACTGTTACTATCACGAGAATGTGCCCATTAGGATGAATATGATACTTTCCTATGAAAATTAATATTTAAATACGAATTAAACCAATCTCTTCATCACCTAATGATGGCGCTTGGTCAATACGTCCAAAACAAATCAAACTGTTACTATAATGAGAATGTGCCCAATAGGATGAACATAATACTTTCTTATGAAAATCAATATTTAAATACGAATTAAACCAATCTCTTCATCACCTAATGATGGCGCTTGGTCAATACGTCCAAAACAAATCAAACTGTTACTATCATGAGAATGTGCCCATTAGGATGAATATAATACTATCCAATGAAAATCAATATTTAAATACGAAATCAACCAATCTCTTCATCACCTAATGATGGCGCTTGGTCAATACGTCCAAAACATATCAAACTGTTACTATCATGAGAATGTGCAAATTAGGATGAACATAATACTTTCTTATGAAAATCAATATTTAAATACGAATTAAACCAATCTCTTCATCATATAATGATGGCGCTTGGTCAATACGTCCAAAACATATCTAACTGTTACTATCAAGAGAATGTGCCCATTAGGATGAACATAATACTTTCTTATGAAAATCAATATTTAAATACGAATTAAACCAATCTCTTCATCACCTAATGATGGCGCTTGGTCAATACGTCCAAAACAAATCAAACTGTTACTATCATGAGAATGTGCCCATTAGGATGAACATAATACTGTCTTATGGAAATAAATATTTAAATACGAATTAAACCAATCTCTTCATCACCTAATGATGGCGCTTGGTCAATACGTCCAAAACAAATCAAACTGTTACTATCATGAGAATGTGCCCATTAGGATGAATATAATACTTTCCTATGAAAATTAATATTTAAATACGAATTGAACCAATCTCTTCATCACCTAATAATGGCGCTTGGTCAATACGTCCAAAACAAATCAAACTTTTACTATAATGAGAATGTGCCCATTAGAATGAACATAATACTGTCTTATGGAAATAAATATTTAAATACGAATTAAACCAATCTCTTCATCACCTAATGATGGCGCTAGGTCAATACGTCCAAAACATATTAAACTGTTACTATCATGAGAATGTGCCCATTAGGATGAACATAATACTTTCTTATGAAAATCAATATTTAATTACGAATTAAACCAATCTCTTTATCACCTAATGATGGCGCTTGGTCAATACGTCCAAAACATATCAAACTGTTACTATCATGAGAATGTGCCCATTAGGATGAACATAATACTTTCTTATGAAAATCAATATTTAAATACGAATTAAACCAATATCTTCATCACATAATGATTGCGCTTGGTCAATACGTCCAAAACATATCAAACTGTTACTATCAAGAGAATGTGCCCATTAGGATGAACATAATACTTTCTTATGAAAATCAATATTTAAATACGAATTAAACCAATCTCTTCATCACCTAATGATGGCGCTTGGTCAATACGTCCAAAACAAATCAAACTGTTACTATCATGAGAATGTGCTCATTAGGATGAACATAATACTTTCTTATGAAAATCAATATTTAAATACGAATTAAACCAATCTCTTCATCACCTAATGAAGGCGCTTGGTCAATACGTCCAAAACAAATCAAACTGTTACTATCATGAGAATGTGCCCATTAGGATGAATATAATACTTTCCTATGAAAACCAATATTTAAATACGAATTAAACCAATCTCTTCATCACCTAATGATGGCGCTTGGTCAATACGTCCAAAACAAATCAAACTGTTACTATCATGAGAATGTGCCCATTAGGATGAACATAATACTTTCTTATGAAAATCAATATTTAAATACGAATTAAACCAATCTCTTCATCACCTAATGATGGCGCTTGATCAATACGTCCAAAACAAATCAAACTGTTACTATCATGAGAATGTGCCCATTAGGATGAACATAATACTTTCTTATGAAAATAAATATTTAAATACGAATTAAACCAATCTCTTCATAACCTAATGATGGCGCTTGGTCAATACGTCCAAAACAAATCAAACTGATACTATCATGAGATTGTCCCCAATAGGATGAACATAATACTTTCTTATGAAAATCAATATTTAAATACGAATTAAACCAATCTCTTCATCACCTAATGATGGCGCTTGGTCAATACGTCCAAAACATATCAAACTGTTACTATCATGAGAATGTGCCCATTAGGATGAACAAAATACTTTCTTATGAAAATCAATATTTAAATACGAATTAAACCAATCTCTTCATCACCTAATGATGGCGCTTGGTCAATACGTCCAACACAAATCAATCTGTTACTATCATGAGAATGTGCTCATTAGGATGAACATAATACTTTCTTATGAAAATCAATATTTAAATACGAATTAAACCAATCTCTTCATCACCTAATGATGGCGCTTGGTCAATACGTCCAAAACAAATCAAACTGTTACTATCATGAGAATGTGCCCATTAGGATGAACATAATACTTCCTTATGAAAATAAATATTTAAATACGAATTAAACCAATCTCTTCATAACCTAATGATGGCGCTTGGTCAATACGTCCAAAACAAATCAAACTGATACTATCATGAGATTGTGCCCAATTGGATGAACATAATACTTTCTTATGAAAATCAATATTTAAATACGAATTAAACCAATCTCTTCATCACCTAATGATGGCGCTTGGTCAATACGTCCAAAACAAATCAAACTGTTACTATCATGAGAATGTGCCCATTAGGATGAACATAATACTGTCTTATGGAAATAAATATTTAATTACGAATTAAACCAATCTCTTCATCACCTAATGATGGCGCTTGGTCAATACGTCCAAAACAAATCAAACTGTTACTATCATGAGAATGTGCCCATTAGGATGAATATAATACTTTCCTATGAAAATTAATATTTAAATACGAATTAAACCAATCTCTTCATCACCTAATGATGGCGCTTGGTCAATACGTCCAAAACAAATCAAACTGTTACTATCATGAGAATGTGCCCATTAGAATGAACATAATACTGTCTTATGGAAATAAATATTTAAATACGAATTAAACCAATCTCTTCATCACCTAATGATGGCGCTAGGTCAATACGTCCAAAACATATTAAAATGTTACTATCATGAGAATGTGCCCATTAGGATGAACATAATACTTTCTTATGAAAATCAATATTTAATTACGAATTAAACCAATCTCTTTATCACCTAATGATGGCGCTTGGTCAATACGTCCAAAACATATCAAACTGTTACTATCATGAGAATGTGCCCATTAGGATGAACATAATACTTTCTTATGAAAATCACTATTTAAATACGAATTAAACCAATATCTTCATCACATAATGATGGCGCTTGGTCAATACGTCCAAAACATATCAAACTGTTACTATCAAGAGAATGTGCCCATTAGGATGAACATAATACTTTCTTATGAAAATCAATATTTAAATACGAATTAAACCAATCTCTTCATCACCTAATGATGGCGCTTGGTCAATACGTCCAAAACAAATCAAACTGTTACTATCATGAGAATGTGCTCATTAGGATGAACATAATACTTTCTTATGAAAATCAATATTTAAATACGAATTAAACCAATCTCTTCATCACCTAATGAAGGCGCTTGGTCAATACGTCCAAAACAAATCAAACTGTTACTATCATGAGAATGTGCCCATTAGGATGAATATAATACTTTCCTATGAAAACCAATATTTAAATACGAATTAAACCAATCTCTTCATCACCTAATGATGGCGCTTGGTCAATACGTCCAAAACAAATCAAACTGTTACTATCATGAGAATGTGCCCATTAGGATGAACATAATACTTTCTTATGAAAATCAATATTTAAATACGAATTAAACCAATCTCTTCATCACCTAATGATGGCGCTTGATCAATACGTCCAAAACAAATCAAACTGTTACTATCATGAGAATGTGCCCATTAGGATGAACATAATACTTTCTTATGAAAATAAATATTTAAATACGAATTAAACCAATCTCTTCATAACCTAATGATGGCGCTTGGTCAATACGTCCAAAACAAATCAAACTGATACTATCATGAGATTGTCCCCAATAGGATGAACATAATACTTTCTTATGAAAATCAATATTTAAATACGAATTAAACCAATCTCTTCATCACCTAATGATGGCGCTTGGTCAATACGTCCAAAACATATCAAACTGTTACTATCATGAGAATGTGCCCATTAGGATGAACAAAATACTTTCTTATGAAAATCAATATTTAAATACGAATTAAACCAATCTCTTCATCACCTAATGATGGCGCTTGGTCAATACGTCCAACACAAATCAAACTGTTACTATCATGAGAATGTGCTCATTAGGATGAACATAATACTTTCTTATGAAAATCAATATTTAAATACGAATTAAACCAATCTCTTCATCACCTAATGATGGCGCTTGGTCAATACGTCCAAAACAAATCAAACTGTTACTATCATGAGAATGTGCCCATTAGGATGAACATAATACTTCCTTATGAAAATAAATATTTAAATACGAATTAAACCAATCTCTTCATAACCTAATGATGGCGCTTGGTCAATACGTCCAAAACAAATCAAACTGATACTATCATGAGATTGTGCCCAATTGGATGAACATAATACTTTCTTATGAAAATCAATATTTAAATACGAATTAAACCAATCTCTTCATCACCTAATGATGGCGCTTGGTCAATACGTCCAAAACAAATCAAACTGTTACTATCATGAGAATGTGCCCATTAGGATGAACATAATACTGTCTTATGGAAATAAATATTTAATTACGAATTAAACCAATCTCTTCATCACCTAATGATGGCGCTTGGTCAATACGTCCAAAACAAATCAAACTGTTACTATCATGAGAATGTGCCCATTAGGATGAATATAATACTTTCCTATGAAAATTAATATTTAAATACGAATTAAACCAATCTCTTCATCACCTAATGATGGCGCTTGGTCAATACGTCCAAAACAAATCAAACTGTTACTATCATGAGAATGTGCCCATTAGAATGAACATAATACTGTCTTATGGAAATAAATATTTAAATACGAATTAAACCAATCTCTTCATCACCTAATGATGGCGCTAGGTCAATACGTCCAAAACATATTAAAATGTTACTATCATGAGAATGTGCCCATTAGGATGAACATAATACTTTCTTATGAAAATCAATATTTAATTACGAATTAAACCAATCTCTTTATCACCTAATGATGGCGCTTGGTCAATACGTCCAAAACATATCAAACTGTTACTATCATGAGAATGTGCCCATTAGGATGAACATAATACTTTCTTATGAAAATCACTATTTAAATACGAATTAAACCAATATCTTCATCACATAATGATGGCGCTTGGTCAATACGTCCAAAACATATCAAACTGTTACTATCAAGAGAATGTGCCCATTAGGATGAACATAATACTATCTTATGAAAATCAATATTTAAATACGAATTAAACCAATCTCTTCATCACCTAATGATGGCGCTTGGTCAATACGTCCAAAACAAATCAAACTGTTACTATCATGAGAATGTGCTCATTAGGATGAACATAATACTTTCTTATGAAAATCAATATTTAAATACGAATTAAACCAATCTCTTCATCACCTAATGAAGGCGCTTGGTCAATACGTCCAAAACAAATCAAACTGTTACTATCATGAGAATGTGCCCATTGGGATGAATATAATACTTTCCTATGAAAACCAATATTTAAATACGAATTAAACCAATCTCTTCATCACCTAATGATGGCGCTTGGTCAATACGTCCAAAAAAATCAAACTGTTACTATCATGAGAATGTGAACATTAGGATGAACATAATACTTTCTTATGAAAATCAATATTTAAATACGAATTAAACTAATCTCTTCATCACCTAATGATGGCGCTTGGTCAATACGTCCAAAACAAATCAAACTGTTACTATCATGAGAATGTGCCCATTAGGATGAACATAATACTTTCTTATGAAAATAAATATTTAAATACGAATTAAACCAATCTCTTCATAACCTAATGATGGCGCTTGGTCAATACGTCCAAAACAAATCAAACTGATACTATCACGAGATTGTGCCCAATAGGATGAACATAATACTTTCTTATGAAAATCAATATTTAAATACGAATTAAACCAATCTCTTCATCACCTAATGATGGCGCTTGGTCAATACGTCCAAAACATATCAAACTGTTACTATCAAGAGAATGTGCCCATTAGGATGAACATAATACTTTCTTATGAAAATCAATATTTAAATACGAATTAAACCAATCTCTTCATCACCTAATGATAGCGCTTGGTCAATACGTCCAAAACAAATCAAACTGTTACTATCATGAGAATGTGCCCATTAGGATGAACATAATACTTTCTTATGAAAATAAATATTTAAATACGAATAAAACCAATCTCTTCATCACCTAATGATGGCGCTTGGTCAATACGTCCAAAACAAATCAAACTGTTACTATCATGAGAATGTGCCCATTAGGATGAACATAATACTGTCTTATGGAAATAAATATTTAAATACGAATTAAACCAATCTCTTCATCACCTAATGATGGCGCTTGGTCAATACGTCCAAAACAAATCAAACTGTTACTATCATGAGAATGTGCCCATTAGGATGAATATAATACTTTCCTATGAAAATTAATATTTAAATACGAATTAAACCAATCTCTTCATCACCTAATGATGGCGCTTGGTCAATACGTCCAAAACAAATCAAACTGTTACTATCATGAGAATGTGCCCATTAGGATGAACATAATACTTTCTTATGAAAATCAATATTTAAATACGAATTAAACCAATATCTTCATCACATAATGATGGCGCTTGGTCAATACGTCCAAAACATATCAACCTGTTACTATCAAGAGAATGTGCCCATTAGGATGAACATAATAATTTCTTATGAAAATCAATACTTAATTACGAATTAAACCAATCTCTTCATCACCTAATGATGGCGCTTGGTCAATACGTCCAAAACAAATCAAACTGTTACTATCATGAGAATGTGCTCATTAGGATGAACATAATACTTTCTTATGAAAATCAATATTTAAATACGAATTAAACCAATCTCTTCATCACCTAATGAAGGCGCTTGGTCAATACGTCCAAAACAAATCAAACTGTTACTATCATGAGAATGTGCCCATTGGAATGAACATAATACTTTCCTATGAAAACCATTATTTAAATACGAATTAAACCAATCTCTTCATCACCTAATGATGGCGCTTGGTCAATACGTCCAAAACAAATCAAACTGTTACTATCATGAGAATGTGCCCATTAGGATGAACATAATACTTTCTTATGAAAATCAATATTTAAATACGAATTAAACCAATCTCTTCATCACCTAATGATGGCGCTTGGTCAATACGTCCAAAACAAATCAAACTGTTACTATCATGAGAATGTGCCCATTAGGATGAACATAATACTTTCTTATGAAAATAAATATTTAAATACGAATTAAACCAATCTCTTCATAACCTAATGATGGCGCTTGGTCAATACGTCCAAAACAAATCAAACTGATACTATCATGAGATTGTGCCCAATAGGATGAACATAATACTTTCTTATGAAAATCATTATTTAAATACGAATTAAACCAATCTCTTCATCACCTAATGATGGCGCTTGGTCAATACGTCCAAAACAAATCAAACTGTTACTATCATGAGAATGTGGCCATTAGGATGAACATAATACTTTCTTATGAAAATCAATATTTAAATACGAATTAAACCAATCTCTTCATCATCTAATGATGTCGCTTGGTCAATACGTCCAAAACATATCAAACTGTTACTATCAAGAGAATGTGCCCATTAGGATGAACATAATACTTTCTTATGAAAATCAATATTTAAATACGAATTAAACCAATCTCTTCATCACCTAATGATGGCGATTGGTCAATACGTCCAAAACAAATCAAACTGTTACTATCATGAGAATGTGCTCATTAGGATGAACATAATACTTTCTTATGAAAATCAATATTTAAATACGAATTAAACCAATCCCTTTATCACCTAATGATGACGCTTGGTCAATACGTCCAAAACAAATCAAACTGATACTATCATGAGATTGTGCCCAATAGGATCAAAATAATACTGTCTTATGGAAATAAATATTTAAATACGAATTAAACCAATCTCTTCATCACCTAATGATGGCGCTAGGTCAATACGTCCAAAACACATTAAAATGTTACTATCATGAGAATGTGCCCATTAGGATGAACATAATACTTTCTTATGAAAATCAATATTTAAATACGAATTAAACCAATCTCTTCATCACCTAATGATGGCGCTTGGTCAATACGTCCAAAACAAATCAAACTGTTACTATCATGAGAATGTGGCCATAAGGATGAACATAATACTTTCTTATGAAAATCAATATTTAAATACGAATTAAACCAATCTCTTCATCACCTAATGATGGCGCTTGGTCAATACGTCCAAAAACAAATCAAACTGTTACTATCAAGAGAATGTGCCCATTAGGATGAGCATAATACTTTCTTATGAAAATCAATATTTAAATACGAATTAAACCAATCTCTTCATCACCTAATGATGGCGCTTGGTCAATACGTCCAAAACAAATCAAACTGTTACTATCATGAAAATGTGCTCATTAGGATGAACATAATACTTTCTTATGAAAATCAATATTTAAATACGAATTAAACCAATCTCTTCATCACCTAATGATGGCGCTTGGTCAATACGTCCAAAACAAATCAAACTGTTACTATCATGAGAATGTGCCCATTAGGATGAACATAATACTTTCTTATGAAAATCAATATTTAAATACGAATTAAACCAATCTCTTCATCACCAAATGATGGCGCTTGGTCAATACGTCCAAAACAAATCAAACTGTTACTATCATGAGAATGTGCCCATTAGGATGAACATAATACTTTCTTATGAAAATAAATATTTAAATACGAATTAAACCAATCTCTTCATAACCTAATGATGGCGCTTGGTCAATACGTCCAAAACAAATCAAACTGATACTATCATGAGATTGTGCCCAATAGGATGAACATAATACTTTCTTATGAAAATCAATATTTAAATACGAATTAAACTAATATCTTCATCATCTAATGATGTCGCTTGGTCAATACGTCCAAAACATATCAAACTGTTACTATCAAGAGAATGTGGCCATTAGGATGAACATAATACTTTCTTATGAAAATCAATATTTAAATACGAATTAAACCAATCTCTTCATCACCTAATGATGGCGCTTGGTCAATACGTCCAAAACAAATCAAACTGTTACTATCATGAGAATGTGCTCATTAGGATGAACATAATACTTTCTTATGAAAATCAATATTTAAATACGAATTAAACCAATCCCTTTATCACCTAATGATGACGCTTGGTCAATACGTCCAAAACAAATCAAACTGTTAGTATCATGAGAATGTGCCCATTAGGATGAACATAATACTTTCTTATGAAAATCAATATTTAAATACGAATTAAACCAATCTCTTCATAACCTAATGATGGCGCTTGGTCAAAACGTCCAAAACAAATCAAACTGATACTATCATGAGATTGTGCCCAATAGGATCAACATAATACTGTCTTATGGAAATAAATATTTAAATACGAATTAAACCAATCTCTTCATCACCTAATGATGGCGCTAGGTCAATACGTCCAAAACACATTAAAATGTTACTATCATGAGAATGTGCCCATTAGAATGAACATAATACTTTATTATGAAAATCAATATTTAAATACGAATTAAACCAATCTCTTCATCACCTAATGAAGGCGCTTGGTCAATACGTCCAAAACAAATCAAACTGTTACTATCATGAGAATGTGCTCATTAGGATGAACATAATACTTTCTTATGAAAATCAATATTTAAATACGAATTAAACCAATCTCTTCATCACCTAATGAAGGCGCTTGGTCAATACGTCCATAACAAATCAAACTGTTACTATCATGAGAATGTGCCCATTAGGATGAATATAATACTTTCCTATGAAAACCAATATTTAAATACGAATTAAACCAATCTCTTCATCACCTAATGATGGCGCTTGGTCAATACGTCCAAAACATATCAAACTGTTACTATCATGAGAATGTGCCCATTAGGATGAACATAATACTTTCTTATGAAAATCAATTTTTAAATACGAATTAAACCAATCTCTTCATCATCTAATGATGTCGCTTGGTCAATACGTCCAAAACATATCAAACTGTTACTATCAAGAGAATGTGCCCATTAGGATGAACATAATACATTCTTGTGAAAATCAATATTTAAATACGAATTAAACCAATCTCTTCATCACCTAATGATGGCGCTTGGTCAATACGTCCAAAACAAATCAAACTGTTACTATCATGAGAATGTGCTCATTAGGATGAACATAATACTTTCTTACTAAAATCAATATTTAAATACGAATTAAACCAATCCCTTTATCACCTAATGATGACGCTTGGTCAATACGTCCAAAACAAATCAAACTGTTAGTATCATGAGAATGTGCTCATTAGGATGAACATAATACTTTCTTATGAAAATAAATATTTAAATACGAATTAAACCAATCTCTTCATAACCTAATGATGGCGCTTGGTCAATACGTCCAAAACAAATCAAACTGATACTATCATGAGATTAAGCCCAATAGGATGAACATAATACTGTCTTATGGAAATAAATATTTAAATACGAATTAAACCAATCTCTTCATCGCCTAATGATGGCGCTAGGTCAATACGTCCAAAACATATTAAACTGTTACTATCATGAGAATGTGCCCATTAGGATGAACATAATACTTTCTTATGAAAATCAATATTTAAATACGAATTAAACCAATCTCTTCATAACCTAATGATGGCGCTTGGTCAATACGTCCAAAACAAATCAAACTGATACTATCATGAGATTGTGCCCAATAGGATGAACATAATACTTTCTTATGAAAATCAATATTTAAATACGAATTAAACCAATATCTTCATCATCTAATGATGTCGCTTGGTCAATACGTCCAAAACATATCAAACTGTTACTATCAAGAGAATGTGGCCATTAGGATGAACATAATACTTTCTTATGAAAATCAATATTTAAATACGAATTAAACCAATCTCTTCATCACCTAATGATGGCGCTTGGTCAATACGTCCAAAACAAATCAAACTGTTACTATCATGAGAATGTGCTCATTAGGATGAACATAATACTTTCTTATGAAAATCAATATTTAAATACGAATTAAACCAATCCCTTTATCACCTAATGATGACGCTTGGTCAATACGTCCAAAACAAATCAAACTGTTAGTATCATGAGAATGTGCCCATTAGGATGAACATAATACTTTCTTATGAAAATAAATATTTAAATACGAATTAAACCAATCTCTTCATAACCTAATGATGGCGCTTGGTCAATACGTCCAAAACAAATCAAACTGATACTATCATGAGATTGTGCCCAATAGGATGAACATAATACTTTCTTATGAAAATCAATATTTAAATACGAATTAAACCAATCTCTTCATCACCTAATGATGGCGCTTGGTCAATACGTCCAAAACAAATCAAACTGTTACTATCATGAGAATGTGCCCATTAGGATGAATATAATACTTTCCTATGAAAATCAATATTTAAATACGAATTAAACCAATCTCTTCATCATCTAATGATGGCGCTTGGTCAATACGTCCAAAACATATCAAACTGTTACTATCAAGAGAATGTGCACATTAGGATGAACATAATACTTTCTTATGAAAATCAATATTTAAATACGAATTAAACCAATCTCTTCATCACCTAATGAAGGCGCTTGGTCAATACGTCCAAAACAAATCAAACTGTTACTTTCATGAGAATGTGCTCATTAGGATGAACATAATACTTTCTTATGAAAATCAATATTTAAATACGAATTAAACCAATCTCTTCATCACCTAATGAAGGCGCTTGGTCAATACGTCCATAACAAATCAAACTGTTACCATCATGAGAATGTGCCCATTAGGATGAATATAATACTTTCCTATGAAAACCAATATTTAAATACGAATTAAACCAATCTCTTAATCACCTAATGATGGCGCTTGGTCAATACGTCCAAAACATATCAAACTGTTACTATCATGAGAATGTGCCCATTAGGATGAACATAATACTTTCTTATGAAAATCAATTTTTAAATACGAATTAAACCAATCTCTTCATCATCTAATGATGTCGCTTGGTCAATACGTCCAAAACATATCAAACTGTTACTATCAAGAGAATGTGCCCATTAGGATGAACATAATACTTTCTTATGAAAATCAATATTTAAATACGAATTAAACCAATCTCTTCATCACCTAATGATGGCGCTTGGTCAATACGTCCAAAACAAATCAAACTGTTACTATCATGAGAATGTGCTCATTAGGATGAACATAATACTTTCTTACTAAAATCAATATTTAAATACGAATTAAACCAATCCCTTTATCACCTAATGATGACGCTTGGTCAATACGTCCAAAACAAATCAAACTGTTAGTATCATGAGAATGTGCCCATTAGGATGAACATAATACTTTCTTATGAAAATAAATATTTAAATACGAATTGAACCAATCTCTTCATAACCTAATGATGGCGCTTGGTCAATACGTCCAAAACAAATCAAACTGATACTATCATGAGATTGTGCCCAATAGGATGAACATAATACTTTCTTATGAAAATCAATATTTAAATACGAATTAAACCAATCTCTTCATCACCTAATGATGGCGCTTGGTCAATACGTCCAAAACAAATCAAACTGTTACTATCATGAGAATGTGGCCATTAGGATGAACATAATACTTTCTTTTGAAAATCAATATTTAAATACGAATTAAACCAATCTCTTCATCACCTAATGATGGCGCTTGGTCAATACGTCTAAAACAAATCAAACTGTTACTATCATGAGAATGTGCCCATTAGGATGGACAAAATACTTTCTTATGAAAATAAATATTTAAATACGAATTAAACCAATCTCTTCATAACCTAATGATGGCGCTTGGTCAATACGTCCAAAACAAATCAAACTGATACTATCATGAGATTGTGCCCAATAGGATGAACATAATACTGTCTTATGGAAATAAATATTTAAATACGAATTAAACCAATCTCTTCATCGCCTAATGATGGCGCTAGGTCAATACGTCCAAAACATATTAAACTGTTACTATCATGAGAATGTGCCCATTAGGATGAACATAATACTTTCTTATGAAAATCAATATTTATATTCGAATTAAACCAATCTCTTCATCACCTAATGATGGCGCTTGGTCAATACGTCCAAAACATATCAAACTGTTACTATCAAGAGAATGTGCACATTAGGATGAACATAATACTTTCTTATGAAAATCAATATTTAAATACGAATTAAACCAATCTCTTCATCACCTAATGAAGGCGCTTGGTCAATACGTTCAAAACAAATCAAACTGTTACTATCATGAGAATGTGCTCATTAGGATGAACATAATACTTTCTTATGAAAATCAATATTTAAATACGAATTAAACCAATCTCTTCATCACCTAATGAAGGCGCTTGGTCAATACGTCCATAACAAATCAAACTGTTACCATCATGAGAATGTGCCCATTAGGATGAATATAATACTTTCCTATGAAAACCAATATTTAAATACGAATTAAACCAATCTCTTAATCACCTAATGATGGCGCTTGGTCAATACGTCCAAAACATATCAAACTGTTACTATCATGAGAATGTGCCCATTAGGATGAACATAATACTTTCTTATGAAAATCAATTTTTAAATACGAATTAAACCAATCTCTTCATCATCTAATGATGTCGCTTGGTCAATACGTCCAAAACATATCAAACTGTTACTATCAAGAGAATGTGCCCATTAGGATGAACATACTACTTTCTTATGAAAATCAATATTTAAATACGAATTAAACCAATCTCTTCATCACCTAATGATGGCGCTTGGTCAATACGTCCAAAACAAATCAAACTGTTACTATCATGAGAATGTGCTCATTAGGATGAACATAATACTTTCTTACTAAAATCAATATTTAAATACGAATTAAACCAATCCCTTTATCACCTAATGATGACGCTTGGTCAATACGTCCAAAACAAATCAAACTGTTAGTATCATGAGAATGTGCCCATTAGGATGAACATAATACTTTCTTATGAAAATAAATATTTAAATACGAATTGAACCAATCTCTTCATAACCTAATGATGGCGCTTGGTCAATACGTCCAAAACAAATCAAACTGATACTATCATGAGATTGTGCCCAATAGGATGAACATAATACTTTCTTATGAAAATCAATATTTAAATACGAATTAAACCAATCTCTTCATCACCTAATGATGGCGCTTGGTCAATACGTCCAAAACAAATCAAACTGTTACTATCATGAGAATGTGGCCATTAGGATGAACATAATACTTTCTTATGAAAATCAATATTTAAATACGAATTAAACCAATCTCTTCATCACCTAATGATGGCGCTTGGTCAATACGTCCAAAACAAATCAAACTGTTACTATCATGAGAATGTGCCCATTAGGATGAACATAATACTTTCTTATGAAAATAAATATTTAAATACGAATTAAACCAATCTCTTCATAACCTAATGATGGCGCTTGGTCAATACGTCCAAAACAAATCAAACTGATACTATCATGAGATTGTGCCCAATAGGATGAACATAATACTGTCTTATGGAAATAAATATTTAAATACGAATTAAACCAATCTCTTCATCGCCTAATGATGGCGCTAGGTCAATACGTCCAAAACATATTAAACTGTTACTATCATGAGAATGTGCCCATTAGGATGAACATAATACTTTCTTATGAAAATCAATATTTATATTCGAATTAAACCAATCTCTTCATCACCTAATGATGGCGCTTGGTCAATACGTCCAAAACAAATCAAACTGTTACTATCATGAGAATGTGCTCATTAGGATGAGCATAATACTTTCTTATGAAAATCAATATTTAAATACGAATTAAACCAATCTCATCATCACCTAATGAAGGCGCTTGGTCAATACGTCCAAAACAAATCAAACTGTTACTATCATGAGAATGTGCTCATTAGGATGAACATAATACTTTCTTATGAAAATCAATATTTAAATACGAATTAAACCAATCTCTTCATCACCTAATGAAGGCGCTTGGTCAATACGTCCATAACAAATCAAACTGTTACTATCATGAGAATGTGCCCATTAGGATGAATATAATACTTTCCTATGAAAATCAATATTTAAATACGAATTAAACCAATCTCTTCATCATCTAATGATGGCGCTTGGTCAATACGTCCAAAACATATCAAACTGTTACTATCAAGAGAATGTGCACATTAGGATGAACATAATACTTTCTTATGAAAATCAATATTTAAATACGAATTAAACCAATCTCTTCATCACCTAATGAAGGCGCTTGGTCAATACGTCCAAAACAAATCAAACTGTTACTATCATGAGAATGTGCTCATTAGGATGAACATAATACTTTCTTATGAAAATCAATATTTAAATACGAATTAAACCAATCTCTTCATCACCTAATGAAGGCGCTTGGTCAATACGTCCATAACAAATCAAACTGTTACCATCATGAGAATGTGCCCATTAGGATGAATATAATACTTTCCTATGAAAACCAATATTTAAATACGAATTAAACCAATCTCTTAATCACCTAATGATGGCGCTTGGTCAATACGTCCAAAACATATCAAACTGTTACTATCATGAGAATGTGCCCATTAGGATGAACATAATACTTTCTTATGAAAATCAATTTTTAAATACGAATTAAACCAATTTCTTCATCATCTAATGATGTCGCTTGGTCAATACGTCCAAAACATATCAAACTGTTACTATCAAGAGAATGTGCCCATTAGGATGAACATAATACTTTCTTATGAAAATCAATATTTAAATACGAATTAAACCAATCTCTTCATCACCTAATGATGGCGCTTGGTCAATACGTCCAAAACAAATCAAACTGTTACTATCATGAGAATGTGCTCATTAGGATGAACATAATACTTTCTTACTAAAATCAATATTTAAATACGAATTAAACCAATCCCTTTATCACCTAATGATGACGCTTGGTCAATACGTCCAAAACAAATCAAACTGTTAGTATCATGAGAATGTGCCCATTAGGATGAACATAATACTTTCTTATGAAAATAAATATTTAAATACGAATTGAACCAATCTCTTCATAACCTAATGATGGCGCTTGGTCAATACGTCCAAAACAAATCAAACTGATACTATCATGAGATTGTGCCCAATAGGATGAACATAATACTTTCTTATGAAAATCAATATTTAAATACGAATTAAACCAATCTCTTCATCACCTAATGATGGCGCTTGGTCAATACGTCCAAAACAAATCAAACTGTTACTATCATGAGAATGTGGCCATTAGGATGAACATAATACTTTCTTATGAAAATCAATATTTAAATACGAATTAAACCAATCTCTTCATCACCTAATGATGGCGCTTGGTCAATACGTCCAAAACAAATCAAACTGTTACTATCATGAGAATGTGCCCATTAGGATGAACATAATACTTTCTTATGAAAATAAATATTTAAATACGAATTAAACCAATCTCTTCATAACCTAATGATGGCGCTTGGTCAATACGTCCAAAACAAATCAAACTGATACTATCATGAGATTGTGCCCAATAGGATGAACATAATACTGTCTTATGGAAATAAATATTTAAATACGAATTAAACCAATCTCTTCATCGCCTAATGATGGCGCTAGGTCAATACGTCCAAAACATATTAAACTGTTACTATCATGAGAATGTGCCCATTAGGATGAACATAATACTTTCTTATGAAAATCAATATTTATATTCGAATTAAACCAATCTCTTCATCACCTAATGATGGCGCTTGGTCAATACGTCCAAAACAAATCAAACTGTTACTATCATGAGAATGTGCTCATTAGGATGAGCATAATACTTTCTTATGAAAATCAATATTTAAATACGAATTAAACCAATCTCTTCATCACCTAATGAAGGCGCTTGGTCAATACGTCCAAAACAAATCAAACTGTTACTATCATGAGAATGTGCTCATTAGGATGAACATAATACTTTCTTATGAAAATCAATATTTAAATACGAATTAAACCAATCTCTTCATCACCTAATGAAGGCGCTTGGTCAATACGTCCATAACAAATCAAACTGTTACTATCATGAGAATGTGCCCATTAGGATGAATATAATACTTTAATATGAAAACCAATATTTAAATACGAATTAAACCAATCTCTTCATCACCTAATGATGGCGCTTGGTCAATACGTCCAAAACAAATCAAACTGTTACTATCATGAGAATGTGCCCATTAGGATGAACATAATACTTTCTTATGAAAATCAATATTTAAATACGAATTAAACCAATCTCTTCATCACCTAATGATGGCGCTTGGTCAATACGTCCAAAACAAATCAAACTGTTACTATCATGAGAATGTGCCCATTAGGATGAACATAATACTTTCTTATGAAAATAAATATTTAAATACGAATTAAACCAATCTCTTCATAACCTAATGATGGCGCTTGGTCAATACGTCCAAAACAAATCAAACTGATACTATCATGAGATTGTGCCCAATAGGATGAACATAATACTTTCTTATGAAAATCAATATTTAAATACGAATTAAACCAATCTCTTCATCACCTAATGATGGCGCTTGGTCAATACGTCCAAAACAAATCAAACTGTTACTATCATGAGAATGTGCCCATTAGGATGAATATAATACTTTCCTATGAAAATCAATATTTAAATACGAATTAAACCAATCTCTTCATCATCTAATGATGGCGCTTGGTCAATACGTCCAAAACATATCAAACTGTTACTATCAAGAGAATGTGCACATTAGGATGAACATAATACTTTCTTATGAAAATCAATATTTAAATACGAATTAAACCAATCTCTTCATCACCTAATGATGGCGTTTGGTCAATACGTCAAAAACAAATCAAACTGTTACTATCATGAGAATGTGCTCATTAGGATGAACATAATACTTTCTTATGAAAATCAATATTTAAATACGATTTAAACCAATCCATTTATCACCTAGTGATGACGCTTGGTCAATACGTCCAAAACAAATCAAACTGTTACTATCATAAGAATGTGCCCATTAGGATGAACAAATTACTTTCTTATGAAAATAAATACTTAAATACGAATTAAACCAATCTCTTCATAACCTAATGATGGCGCTTGGTCAATACGTCCAAAACAAATCAAACTGATACTATCATGAGATTGTGCCCAATAGGATGAACATAATACTTTCTTATGAAAATAAATATTTAAATACGAATCAAACCAATCTCTTCATCACCTAATGATGGCGCTTGGTCAATAAGTCCAAAACAAATCAAACTGTTACTATCATGAGAATATGGCCATTAGGATGAACATAATACTTTCTTATGAAAATCAATATTTAAATACGAATTAAACCAATCTCTTCATCACCTAATGATGGCGCTAGGTCAATACGTCCAAAACATATTAAACTGTTACAATCATTAGAATGTGCCCATTAGGATGAACATAATACTTTCTTATGAAAATCAATATTAAAATACGAATTAAACCAATCTCTTCATCACCTAATGATGGCGCTTGGTCAATACGTCCAAAACAAATCAAACTGTTAATATCATGAGAATGTGCTCATTAGGATGAACATAATACTTTCTTATGAAAATCAATATTTAAATACGAATTAAACCAATCTCTTCATCACCTAATGAAGGCGCTTGGTCAATACGTCCAAAACAAACAAACTGTTACTATCATGAGAATGTGCCCATTAGGATGAATATAATACTTTCCTATGAAAACCAATATTTAAATACGAATTAAACCAATCTCTTCATCACCTAATGATGGCGCTTGGTCAATACGTCCAAAACAAATCAAACTGTTCCTATCATGAGAATGTGCCCATTAGGATGAACATAATACTTTCTTATGAAAATCAATATTTAAATACGAATTAAACCAATCTCTTCATCACCTAATGATGGCGCTTGGTCAATACGTCCAAAACAAATCAAACTGTTACTATCATGAGAATGTGCCCATTAGGATGAACATAATACTTTCTTATGAAAATCAATATTTAAATACGAATTAAACCAATCTCTTCATCATCTAATGATGGCGCTTGGTCAATACGTCCAAAACATATCAAACTGTTACTATCAAGAGATTGTGCCCATTAGGATGAACATAATACTTTCTTATGAAAATCAATATTTAAATACGAATTAAACCAATCTCTTCATCACCTAATGATGGCGCTTGGTCAATACGTCCAAAACAAATCAAGCTGGTACTATCATGAGAATGTGCTCATTAGGATGAACATAATACTTTATTATGAAAAACAAAATTTAAATACGAATAATTACCATTTCTGTATCACCTAATGATGACGCTTGGTCAATACGTCCAAAAAAAATCAAACTGTTACTATCATGAGAATGTGCCCATTAGGATGAACATAATACTTTCTTATGAAAATCAATATTTAAATACGAATTAAACCAATCTCTTCATCACCTAATGATTGCGCTTGGTCAATACGTCCAAAACAAATCAAACTGTTACTATCATGAGAATGTGTCCATTAGGATGAATATAATACTTTCTTATGAAAATCAATATTTAAATACGAATTAAACCAATCTCTTCTTCACCTAATGATGGCGCTTGGTCAATACGTCCAAAACATATCAAACTGTTACTATCAAGAGAATGTGCCCATTAGGATAAACATAATACTTCCTTATGAAAATCAATATTTAAATACGAATTAAACCAATCTCTTCATCATCTAATGATGGCGCTTGGTCAATACGTCCAAAACATATCAAACTGTTACTATCAAGAGAATGTGCACATTAGGATGAACATAATACTTTCTTATGAAAATCAATATTTAAATACGAATTAAACCAATCTCTTCATCACCTAATGATGGCGCTTGGTCAATACGTCCAAAACAAATCAAACTGTTACTATCATGAGAATGTGCCCATTAGGATGAATATAATACTTTCCTATGAAAATCAATATTTAAATACGAATTAAACCAATCTCTTCATCATCTAATGATGGCGCTTGGTCAATACGTCCAAAACATATCAAACTGTTACTATCAAGAGAATGTGCACATTAGGATGAACATAATACTTTCTTATGAAAATCAATATTTAAATACGAATTAAACCAATCTCTTCATCACCTAATGATGGCGTTTGGTCAATACGTCAAAAACAAATCAAACTGTTACTATCATGAGAATGTGCTCATTAGGATGAACATAATACTTTCTTATGAAAATCAATATTTAAATACGATTTAAACCAATCCATTTATCACCTAGTGATGACGCTTGGTCAATACGTCCAAAACAAATCAAACTGTTACTATCATAAGAATGTGCCCATTAGGATGAACAAATTACTTTCTTATGAAAATAAATACTTAAATACGAATTAAACCAATCTCTTCATAACCTAATGATGGCGCTTGGTCAATACGTCCAAAACAAATCAAACTGATACTATCATGAGATTGTGCCCAATAGGATGAACATAATACTTTCTTATGAAAATAAATATTTAAATACGAATCAAACCAATCTCTTCATCACCTAATGATGGCGCTTGGTCAATAAGTCCAAAACAAATCAAACTGTTACTATCATGAGAATATGGCCATTAGGATGAACATAATACTTTCTTATGAAAATCAATATTTAAATACGAATTAAACCAATCTCTTCATCACCTAATGATGGCGCTAGGTCAATACGTCCAAAACATATTAAACTGTTACAATCATTAGAATGTGCCCATTAGGATGAACATAATACTTTCTTATGAAAATCAATATTAAAATACGAATTAAACCAATCTCTTCATCACCTAATGATGGCGCTTGGTCAATACGTCCAAAACAAATCAAACTGTTAATATCATGAGAATGTGCTCATTAGGATGAACATAATACTTTCTTATGAAAATCAATATTTAAATACGAATTAAACCAATCTCTTCATCACCTAATGAAGGCGCTTGGTCAATACGTCCAAAACAAACAAACTGTTACTATCATGAGAATGTGCCCATTAGGATGAATATAATACTTTCCTATGAAAACCAATATTTAAATACGAATTAAACCAATCTCTTCATCACCTAATGATGGCGCTTGGTCAATACGTCCAAAACAAATCAAACTGTTCCTATCATGAGAATGTGCCCATTAGGATGAACATAATACTTTCTTATGAAAATCAATATTTAAATACGAATTAAACCAATCTCTTCATCACCTAATGATGGCGCTTGGTCAATACGTCCAAAACAAATCAAACTGTTACTATCATGAGAATGTGCCCATTAGGATGAACATAATACTTTCTTATGAAAATCAATATTTAAATACGAATTAAACCAATCTCTTCATCATCTAATGATGGCGCTTGGTCAATACGTCCAAAACATATCAAACTGTTACTATCAAGAGATTGTGCCCATTAGGATGAACATAATACTTTCTTATGAAAATCAATATTTAAATACGAATTAAACCAATCTCTTCATCACCTAATGATGGCGCTTGGTCAATACGTCCAAAACAAATCAAGCTGGTACTATCATGAGAATGTGCTCATTAGGATGAACATAATACTTTATTATGAAAATCAAAATTTAAATACGAATAATTACCATTTCTGTATCACCTAATGATGACGCTTGGTCAATACGTCCAAAAAAAATCAAACTGTTACTATCATGAGAATGTGCCCATTAGGATGAACATAATACTTTCTTATGAAAATCAATATTTAAATACGAATTAAACCAATCTCTTCATCACCTAATGATTGCGCTTGGTCAATACGTCCAAAACAAATCAAACTGTTACTATCATGAGAATGTGTCCATTAGGATGAATATAATACTTTCTTATGAAAATCAATATTTAAATACGAATTAAACCAATCTCTTCTTCACCTAATGATGGCGCTTGGTCAATACGTCCAAAACATATCAAACTGTTACTATCAAGAGAATGTGCCCATTAGGATAAACATAATACTTCCTTATGAAAATCAATATTTAAATACGAATTAAACCAATCTCTTCATCATCTAATGATGGCGCTTGGTCAATACGTCCAAAACATATCAAACTGTTACTATCAAGAGAATGTGCACATTAGGATGAACATAATACTTTCTTATGAAAATCAATATTTAAATACGAATTAAACCAATCTCTTCATCACCTAATGATGGCGTTTGGTCAATACGTCAAAAACAAATCAAACTGTTACTATCATGAGAATGTGCCCATTAGGATGAACATAATACTTTCTTATGAAAATAAATATTTAAATACGAATTAAACCAATCTCTTCATAACCTAATGATGGCGCTTGGTCAATACGTCCAAAACAAATCAAACTGATACTATCATGAGATTGTGCCCAATAGGATGAACATAATACTTTCTTATGAAAATCAATATTTAAATACGAATTAAACCAATCTCTTCATCACCTAATGATGGCGCTTGGTCAATACGTCCAAAACAAATCAAACTGTTACTATCATGAGAATGTGCCCATTAGGATGAATATAATACTTTCCTATGAAAATCAATATTTAAATACGAATTAAACCAATCTCTTCATCATCTAATGATGGCGCTTGGTCAATACGTCCAAAACATATCAAACTGTTACTATCAAGAGAATGTGCACATTAGGATGAACATAATACTTTCTTATGAAAATCAATATTTAAATACGAATTAAACCAATCTCTTCATCACCTAATGATGGCGTTTGGTCAATACGTCAAAAACAAATCAAACTGTTACTATCATGAGAATGTGCTCATTAGGATGAACATAATACTTTCTTATGAAAATCAATATTTAAATACGATTTAAACCAATCCATTTATCACCTAGTGATGACGCTTGGTCAATACGTCCAAAACAAATCAAACTGTTACTATCATAAGAATGTGCCCATTAGGATGAACAAATTACTTTCTTATGAAAATAAATACTTAAATACGAATTAAACCAATCTCTTCATAACCTAATGATGGCGCTTGGTCAATACGTCCAAAACAAATCAAACTGATACTATCATGAGATTGTGCCCAATAGGATGAACATAATACTTTCTTATGAAAATAAATATTTAAATACGAATCAAACCAATCTCTTCATCACCTAATGATGGCGCTTGGTCAATAAGTCCAAAACAAATCAAACTGTTACTATCATGAGAATATGGCCATTAGGATGAACATAATACTTTCTTATGAAAATCAATATTTAAATACGAATTAAACCAATCTCTTCATCACCTAATGATGGCGCTAGGTCAATACGTCCAAAACATATTAAACTGTTACAATCATTAGAATGTGCCCATTAGGATGAACATAATACTTTCTTATGAAAATCAATATTAAAATACGAATTAAACCAATCTCTTCATCACCTAATGATGGCGCTTGGTCAATACGTCCAAAACAAATCAAACTGTTACTATCATGAGAATGTGCTCATTAGGATGAACATAATACTTTCTTATGAAAATCAATATTTAAATACGAATTAAACCAATCTCTTCATCACCTAATGAAGGCGCTTGGTCAATACGTCCAAAACAAACAAACTGTTACTATCATGAGAATGTGCCCATTAGGATGAATATAATACTTTCCTATGAAAACCAATATTTAAATACGAATTAAACCAATCTCTTCATCACCTAATGATGGCGCTTGGTCAATACGTCCAAAACAAATCAAACTGTTCCTATCATGAGAATGTGCCCATTAGGATGAACATAATACTTTCTTATGAAAATCAATATTTAAATACGAATTAAACCAATCTCTTCATCACCTAATGATGGCGCTTGGTCAATACGTCCAAAACAAATCAAACTGTTACTATCATGAGAATGTGCCCATTAGGATGAACATAATACTTTCTTATGAAAATCAATATTTAAATACGAATTAAACCAATCTCTTCATCATTTAATGATGGCGCTTGGTCAATACGTCCAAAACATATCAAATTGTTACTATCAAGAGATTGTGCCCATTAGGATGAACATAATACTTTCTTATGAAAATCAATATTTAAATACGAATTAAACCAATCTCTTCATCACCTAATGATGGCGCTTGGTCAATACGTCCAAAACAAATCAAGCTGGTACTATCATGAGAATGTGCTCATTAGGATGAACATAATACTTTATTATGAAAATCAAAATTTAAATACGAATAATTACCATTTCTGTATCACCTAATGATGACGCTTGGTCAATACGTCCAAAAAAAATCAAACTGTTACTATCATGAGAATGTGCCCATTAGGATGAACATAATACTTTCTTATGAAAATCAATATTTAAATACGAATTAAACCAATCTCTTCATCACCTAATGATGGCGCTTGGTCAATACGTCCAAAACAAATCAAACTGTTACTATCATGAGAATGTGTCCATTAGGATGAATATAATACTTTCTTATGAAAATCAATATTTAAATACGAATTAAACCAATCTCTTCTTCACCTAATGATGGCGCTTGGTCAATACGTCCAAAACATATCAAACTGTTACTATCAAGAGAATGTGCCCATTAGGATAAACATAATACTTCCTTATGAAAATCAATATTTAAATACGAATTAAACCAATCTCTTCATCACCATAGATGGCGCTTGGTCAATACGTCCAAAATAAATCAAACTGTTACTATCATGAGAATGTGCTCATTAGGATGAACATAATACTTTCTTATGAAAATCAATATTTAAATACGAATTAAACCAATCTCTTCATCACCTAATGATGGCGCTTGGTCAATACGTCCAAAACAAATCAAACTGTTACTATCATGTAAATGTGCCCATTAGGATGAACATAATACTGTCTTATGGAAATAAATATTTAAATACGAATTAAACCAATCTCTTCATCACCTAATGATGGCGCTAGGTCAATACGTCCAAAACATATTAAACTGTTACTATCATGAGAATGTGCCCATTAGGATGAACATAATACTTTCTTATGAAAATCAATATTTAATTACGAATTAAACCAATCTCTTTATCACCTAATGATGGCGCTTGGTCAATACGTCCAAAACATATCAAACTGTTACTATCATGAGAATGTGCCCATTAGGATGAACATAATACTTTCTTATGAAAATCAATATTTAAATACGAATTAAACCAATCTCTTCATCACCTAATGATGGCGCTTAGTCAATACGTCCAAAGCAAATGAAACTGTTACTATCATGAAAATGTGCTCATTAGGATGAACATAATACTTTCTTCTGAAAATCAATATTGAAATATGAATACTTACCATTTCTGTATCACCTAATGATGAAGCTTGGTCAATACGTCCAAAATATATCAAGCTGTTACTATCATGAGAATGTGCTCATTAGGATGAACATAATACTTTCTCATGAAAATCAATATTTAAATACGAATTAAACCAATCTCTTCATCACCTAATGATGGCGCTTGGTCAGTACGTCCAAAACTTACCAAACTGTTACTATCATGAGAATGGGCTCATTAGGATGAATATAATACTTTATAATTAAAATCAATATTTAAATAGGAATTAAACCACTCTTCATCACCTAATGAAGGCACTTGGTCAATACGTCCAAAACAAATCAAACTGTTACTATCATGAGAATGTGCCCATTAGGATAAATATAATACTTTCCTATGAAAACCAATATTTAAATACGAATTAAACCAATCTCTTCATCACCTAATGATGGCGCTTGGTCAATACGTCCAAAAGAAATCAAACTGTTACTATCATGAGAATGTGCCCATTAGGATGAACATAATACTTTCTTATGAAAATCAATATTTAAATACGAATTAAACCAATCTCTACATCACCTAATGATAGCACTTGGTCAATACGTCCAAAACATATCAAACTGTTACTATCATGAGAATGTGCTCATTAGGATGAACATAATACTTTGTTATAAAAATCAATATTTAAATACGAATTAAACAAATCTCTTTATCACCTAATGATGACGCTTGGTCAATACGTCCAAAACAAATCAAACTGTTACTATCATGAGAATGTGCTCATTAGGATGAACATAATACTTTCTTATGAAAATCAATATTTAAATACGAATTAAACCAATCTCTTCATCACCTAATGAAGGCGCTTGGTCAATACGTCCAAAACAAATCAAACTGATACTATCATGAGATTGTGCCCAATAGGATGAACATAATACTTTCTTATGAAAATCAATATTTAAATACGAATTAAACCAATCTCTTCATCACCTAATGAAGGCACTTGGTCAATACGTCCAAACCAAATCAAACTGTTACTATCATGCGAATGTGCCCATTAGGATGAATATAATACTTTCCTATGAAAATAAATATTTAAATACGAATTAAACCAATCTCTTCATCACCTAATGATGGCGCTAGGTCAATACGTCCAAAACATATTAAACTGTTACTATCATGAGAATGTGCCCATTAGGATGAACATAATACTTTCTTATGAAAATCAATATTTAATTACGAAATAAACCAATCTCTTTATCACCTAATGATGGCGCTAGGTCAATACGTCCAAAACATATCAAACTGTTACTATCATGAGAATGTGCCCATTAGGATGAACATAATACTTTCTTATGAAAATCAATATTTAAATACGAATTAAATCAATCTCTTCATCACCTAATGATGGCCCTTGGTCAATACGTCCAAAACAAATCAAACTGATACTATCATGAGAATGTGCCCATTAGGATGAACATAATACTTTCCTATGAAAATCAATATTTAAATACGAAATAAACCAATCTCTTCATCACCTAATGATGGCGCTTGGTCAATACGTATAAAAAAACTCATCAAACTGATACTATCATTAGATTGTGCCCATTAGGATGAATATAATACTTTCCTATGAAAATCAATATTTAAATACGAATTAAACCAAACTCTTCATCACCTAATGATGGCGCTTGGTCAATACGTCCAAAACAAATCAAACTGTTACTATCATGAGAATGTGCCCATTAGGATGAACATAATACTGTCTTATGGAAATAAATATTTAAATACGAATTAAACCAATCTCTTCATCACATAATGATGGCGCTAGGTCAATACGTCCAAAACATATTAAACTGTTACTATCATGAGAATGTGCCCATTAGGATGAACATAATACTTTCTTATGAAAATCAATATTAAATTACGAATTAAACCAATCTCTTCATCACATAATGATGGCGCTTGGTCAATACGTCCAAAACATATTAAACGGTTACTATCATGAGAATGTGCCCATTAGGATGAACATAATACTTTCTTATGAAAATCAATATTTAAATACGAATTAAACCAATCTCTTCATCACCTAATGATGGCGCTTGGTCAATACGTCCAAAACAAATCAAACTGTTACTATCATGAGAATGTGCCCATTAGGATGAATATAATACTTTCTTATGAAAATCAATATTTAAATACGAATTAAACCAATCTCTTCATCACCTAATGAAGGCGCTTGGTCAATACGTCCAAAACAAATCAAACTGTTACTATCATGAGAATGTGCCCATTAGGATGAATATAATACTTTGCTATGAAAACGAATATTTAAATACGAATTAAACCAATCTCTTCATCACCTAATGATGGCGCTTGGTCAATACGTCCAAAACAAATCAAACTGTTACTATCATGAGAATGTGCCCATTAGGATGAACATAATACTTTCTTATGAAAATCAATATTTAAATACGAATTAAACCAATCTCTTCATCACCTAATGATGGCGCTTGGTCAATACGTCCAAAACAAATCAAACTGTTACTATCATGAGAATGTGCCCATTAGGATGAATATAATACTCTCTTATGAAAATCAATATTTAAATACGAATTAAACCAATCTCTTCATAACCTAATGATGGCGCTTGGTCAATACGTCCAAAACAAATCAAACTGATACTATCATGAGATTGTGCCCAATAGGATGAACATAATACTTTCTTATGAAAATCAATATTTAAATACGAATTAAACCAATCTCTACATCACCTAATGATGGCACTTGGTCAATACGTCCAAATCATATCAAACTGTTACTATCATGAGAATGTGCTCATTAGGATGAACATAATACTTTGTTATGAAAATCAATATATAAATACGAATTAAACAAATCTCTTTATCACCTAATGATGACGCTTGGTCAATACGTCCAAAACAAATCAAACTGTTACTATCATGAGAATGTGCTCATTAGGATCAACATAATACTTTCTTATGAAAATCAATATTTAAATACGAATTAAACCAATCTCTTCATAACCTAATGATGGCGCTTGGTCAATACGTCCAAAACAAATCAAACTGTTACTATCAAGAGATTGCGCCCATTAGGATGAACATAATACTTTCTTATGAAAATCAATATTTAAATACGAATTAAACCAATCTCTTCATCACCTAGTGATGACGCTTGGTCAATACGTCCAAAACAAATCAAACTGTTACTATCATAAGAATGTGCCCATTAGGATGAACAAATTACTTTCTTATGAAAATAAATACTTAAATACGAATTAAACCAATCTCTTCATAACCTAATGATGGCGCTTGGTCAATACGTCCAAAACAAATCAAACTGATACTATCATGAGATTGTGCCTAATAGGATGAACATAATACTTTCTTATGAAAATAAATATTTAAATACGAATTAAACCAATCTCTTCATCACCTAATGATGGCGCTTGGTCAATACGTCCAAAACAAATCAAACTGTTACTATCATGTAAATGTGCCCATTAGGATGAACATAATACTGTCTTATGGAAATAAATATTTAAATACGAATTAAACCAATCTCTTCATCACCTAATGATGGCGCTAGGTCAATACGTCCAAAACATATTAAACTGTTACTATCATGAGAATGTGCCCATTAGGATGAACATAATACTTTCTTATGAAAATCAATATTTAATTACGAATTAAACCAATCTCTTTATCACCTAATGATGGCGCTTGGTCAATACGTCCAAAACATATCAAACTGTTACTATCATGAGAATGTGCCCATTAGGATGAACATAATACTTTCTTATGAAAATCAATATTTAAATACGAATTAAACCAATCTCTTCATCACCTAATGATGGCGCTTAGTCAATACGTCCAAAGCAAATCAAACTGTTACTATCATGAAAATGTGCTCATTAGGATGAACATAATACTTTCTTCTGAAAATCAATATTGAAATATGAATACTTACCATTTCTGTATCACCTAATGATGAAGCTTGGTCAATACGTCCAAAACATATCAAGCTGTTACTATCATGAGAATGTGCTCATTAGGATGAACATAATACTTTCTCATGAAAATCAATATTTAAATACGAATTAAACCAATCTCTTCATCACCTAATGATGGCGCTTGGTCAGTACGTCCAAAACTTACCAAACTGTTACTATCATGAGAATGGGCTCATTAGGATGAATATAATACTTTATAATTAAAATCAATATTTAAATAGGAATTAAACCACTCTTCATCACCTAATGAAGGCACTTGGTCAATACGTCCAAAACAAATCAAACTGTTACTATCATGAGAATGTGCCCATTAGGATAAATATAATACTTTCCTATGAAAACCAATATTTAAATACGAATTAAACCAATCTCTTCATCACCTAATGATGGCGCTTGGTCAATACGTCCAAAAGAAATCAAACTGTTACTATCATGAGAATGTGCCCATTAGGATGAACATAATACTTTCTTATGAAAATCAATATTTAAATACGAATTAAACCAATCTCTACATCACCTAATGATAGCACTTGGTCAATACGTCCAAAACATATCAAACTGTTACTATCATGAGAATGTGCTCATTAGGATGAACATAATACTTTGTTATAAAAATCAATATTTAAATACGAATTGAACAAATCTCTTTATCACCTAATGATGACGCTTGGTCAATACGTCCAAAACAAATCAAACTGTTACTATCATGAGAATGTGCTCATTAGGATGAACATAATACTTTCTTATGAAAATCAATATTTAAATACGAATTAAACCAATCTCTTCATCACCTAATGAAGGCGCTTGGTCAATACGTCCAAAACAAATCAAACTGATACTATCACGAGATTGTGCCCAATAGGATGAACATAATACTTTCTTATGAAAATCAATATTTAAATACGAATTAAACCAATCTCTTCATCACCTAATGAAGGCACTTGGTCAATACGTCCAAACCAAATCAAACTGTTACTATCATGCGAATGTGCCCATTAGGATGAATATAATACTTTCCTATGAAAATAAATATTTAAATACGAATTAAACCAATCTCTTCATCACCTAATGATGGCGCTAGGTCAATACGTCCAAAACATATTAAACTGTTACTATCATGAGAATGTGCCCATTAGGATGAACATAATACTTTCTTATGAAAATCAATATTTAATTACGAAATAAACCAATCTCTTTATCACCTAATGATGGCGCTAGGTCAATACGTCCAAAACATATCAAACTGTTACTATCATGAGAATGTGCCCATTAGGATGAACATAATACTTTCTTATGAAAATCAATATTTAAATACGAATTAAATCAATCTCTTCATCACCTAATGATGGCCCTTGGTCAATACGTCCAAAACAAATCAAACTGATACTATCATGCGAATGTGCCCATTAGGATGAACATAATACTTTCCTATGAAAATCAATATTTAAATACGAAATAAACCAATCTCTTCATCACCTAATGATGGCGCTTGGTCAATACGTATAAAAAAACTCATCAAACTGATACTATCATTAGATTGTGCCCATTAGGATGAATATAATACTTTCCTATGAAAATCAATATTTAAATACGAATTAAACCAAACTCTTCATCACCTAATGATGGCGCTTGGTCAATACGTCCAAAACAAATCAAACTGTTACTATCATGAGAATGTGCCCATTAGGATGAACATAATACTGTCTTATGGAAATAAATATTTAAATACGAATTAAACCAATCTCTTCATCACATAATGATGGCGCTAGGTCAATACGTCCAAAACATATTAAACTGTTACTATCATGAGAATGTGCCCATTAGGATGAACATAATACTTTCTTATGAAAATCAATATTTAATTACGAATTAAACCAATCTCTTCATCACATAATGATGGCGCTTGGTCAATACGTCCAAAACATATTAAACGGTTACTATCATGAGAATGTGCCCATTAGGATGAACATAATACTTTCTTATGAAAATCAATATTTAAATACGAATTAAACCAATCTCTTCATCACCTAATGATGGCGCTTGGTCAATACGTCCAAAACAAATCAAACTGTTACTATCATGAGAATGTGCCCATTAGGATGAATATAATACTTTCTTATGAAAATCAATATTTAAATACGAATTAAACCAATCTCTTCATCACCTAATGAAGGCGCTTGGTCAATACGTCCAAAACAAATCAAACTGTTACTATCATGAGAATGTGCCCATTAGGATGAATATAATACTTTGCTATGAAAACGAATATTTAAATACGAATTAAACCAATCTCTTCATCACCTAATGATGGCGCTTGGTCAATACGTCCAAAACAAATCAAACTGTTACTATCATGAGAATGTGCCCATTAGGATGAACATAATACTTTCTTATGAAAATCAATATTTAAATACGAATTAAACCAATCTCTTCATCACCTAATGATGGCGCTTGGTCAATACGTCCAAAACAAATCAAACTGTTACTATCATGAGAATGTGCCCATTAGGATGAATATAATACTCTCTTATGAAAATCAATATTTAAATACGAATTAAACCAATCTCTTCATAACCTAATGATGGCGCTTGGTCAATACGTCCAAAACAAATCAAACTGATACTATCATGAGATTGTGCCCAATAGGATGAACATAATACTTTCTTATGAAAATCAATATTTAAATACGAATTAAACCAATCTCTACATCACCTAATGATGGCACTTGATCAATACGTCCAAATCATATCAAACTGTTACTATCATGAGAATGTGCTCATTAGGATGAACATAATACTTTGTTATGAAAATCAATATATAAATACGAATTAAACAAATCTCTTTATCACCTAATGATGACGCTTGGTCAATACGTCCAAAACAAATCAAACTGTTACTATCATGAGAATGTGCTCATTAGGATCAACATAATACTTTCTTATGAAAATCAATATTTAAATACGAATTAAACCAATCTCTTCATAACCTAATGATGGCGCTTGGTCAATACGTCCAAAACAAATCAAACTGTTACTATCAAGAGATTGCGCCCATTAGGATGAACATAATACTTTCTTATGAAAATCAATATTTAAATACGAATTAAACCAATCTCTTCATCACCTAGTGATGACGCTTGGTCAATACGTCCAAAACAAATCAAACTGTTACTATCATAAGAATGTGCCCATTAGGATGAACAAATTACTTTCTTATGAAAATAAATACTTAAATACGAATTAAACCAATCTCTTCATAACCTAATGATGGCGCTTGGTCAATACGTCCAAAACAAATCAAACTGATACTATCATGAGATTGTGCCCAATAGGATGAACATAATACTTTCTTATGAAAATAAATATTTAAATACGAATCAAACCAATCTCTTCATCACCTAATGATGGCGCTTGGTCAATAAGTCCAAAACAAATCAAACTGTTACTATCATGAGAATATGGCCATTAGGATGAACATAATACTTTCTTATGAAAATCAATATTTAAATACGAATTAAACCAATCTCTTCATCACCTAATGATGGCGCTAGGTCAATACGTCCAAAACATATTAAACTGTTACAATCATTAGAATGTGCCCATTAGGATGAACATAATACTTTCTTATGAAAATCAATATTAAAATACGAATTAAACCAATCTCTTCATCACCTAATGATGGCGCTTGGTCAATACGTCCAAAACAAATCAAACTGTTACTATCATGAGAATGTGCTCATTAGGATGAACATAATACTTTCTTATGAAAATCAATATTTAAATACGAATTAAACCAATCTCTTCATCGCCTAATGAAGGCGCTTGGTCAATACGTCCAAAACAAACAAACTGTTACTATCATGAGAATGTGCCCATTAGGATGAATATAATACTTTCCTATGAAAACCAATATTTAAATACGAATTAAACCAATCTCTTCATCACCTAATGATGGCGCTTGGTCAATACTTCCAAAACAAATCAAACTGTTCCTATCATGAGAATGTGCCCATTAGGATGAACATAATACTTTCTTATGAAAATCAATATTTAAATACGAATTAAACCAATCTCTTCATCACCTAATGATGGCGCTTGGTCAATACGTCCAAAACAAATCAAACTGTTACTATCATGAGAATGTGCCCATTAGGATGAACATAATACTTTCTTATGAAAATCAATATTTAAATACGAATTAAACCAATCTCTTCATCATCTAATGATGGCGCTTGGTCAATACGTCCAAAACATATCAAACTGTTACTATCAAGAGATTGTGCCCATTAGGATGAACATAATACTTTCTTATGAAAATCAATATTTAAATACGAATTAAACCAATCTCTTCATCACCTAATGATGGCGCTTGGTCAATACGTCCAAAACAAATCAAGCTGGTACTATCATGAGAATGTGCTCATTAGGATGAACATAATACTTTATTAAGAATATCAAAATTTAAATACGAATAATTACCATTTCTGTATCACCTAATGAAGACGCTTGGTCAATACGTCCAAAAAAAATCAAACTGTTACTATCATGAGAATGTGCCCATTAGGATGAACATAATACTTTCTTATGAAAATCATTATTTAAATACGAATTAAACCAATCTCTTCATCACCTAATGATGGCGCTTGGTCAATACGTCCAAAACAAATCAAACTGTTACTATCATGAGAATGTGTCCATTAGGATGAATATAATACTTTCTTATGAAAATCAATATTTAAATACGAATTAAACCAATCTCTTCTTCACCTAATGATGGCGCTTGGTCAATACGTCCAAAACATATCAAACTGTTACTATCAAGAGAATGTGCCCATTAGGATAAACATAATACTTCCTTATGAAAATCAATATTTAAATACGAATTAAACCAATCTCTTCATCACCTAATGATGGCGCTTGGTCGATACGTATAAAAAAACTCATCAAACTGATACTATCATTAGATTGTGCCCATTAGGATGAATATAATACTTTCCTATGAAAATCAATATTTAAATACGAATTAAACCAATCTCTTCATCACCTAATGATGGCGCTTGGTCAATACGTCCAAAACAAATCAAACTGTTACTATCATGAGAATGTGCCCATTAGGATGAATATAATACTCTCTTATGAAAATCAATATTTAAATACGAATTAAACCAATCTCTTCATAACCTAATGATGGCGCTTGGTCAATACGTCCAAAACAAATCAAACTGATACTATCATGAGATTGTGCCCAATTGGATGAACATAATACTTTCTTATGAAAATCAATATTTAAATACGAATTAAACCAATCTCTACATCACCTAATGATGGCACTTGGTCAATACGTCCAAATCATATCAAACTGTTACTATCATGAGAATGTGCTCATTAGGATGAACATAATACTTTGTTATGAAAATCAATATATAAATACGAATTAAACAAATCTCTTTATCACCTAATGATGACGCTTGGTCAATACGTCCAAAACAAATCAAACTGTTACTATCATGAGAATGTGCTCATTAGGATGAACATAATACTTTCTTATGAAAATCAATATTTAAATACGAATTAAACCAATCTCTTCATAACCTAATGATGGCGCTTGGTCAATACGTCCAAAACAAATCAAACTGTTACTATCATGAGAATGTGCCCATTAGGATGAATATAATACTTTCTTATAAAAATCAATATTTAAATACGAATTAAACAAATCTCTTTATCACCTAATGATGGCGCTTGGTCAATACGTCCAAAACATATCAAACTGTTACTATCATGAGAATGTTCCCATTAGGATGAACATAATATTTTCTTATGAAAATCAATATTTAAATACGAATTAAACAAATCTCTTCATCACATAATGATGGCGCTTGGTCAATACGTCCAAAACATATTAAACTGTTACTATCATGAGAATGTGCCCATTAGGATGAACATAATACTTTCCTATGAAAATCAATATTTAAATACGAATTAAACCAATCTCTTCATCACCTAATGATGGCGCTTGGTCAATACGTCCAAAACATATCAAACTGTTACTATCATGAGAATTTGCCCATTAGGATGAACATAATACTTTCTTATGAAAATCAATATTTAAATACGAATTAAACCAATCTCTTCATCATCTAATGATGGCGCTTGGTCAATACGTCCAAAACATATCAAACTGTTACTATCAAGAGAATGTGCCCATTAGGATGAACATAATACTTTCTTATGAAAATCAATATTTAAATACGAATTAAACCAATCTCTTCATCACCTAATGATGGCGCTTGGTCAGTACGTCCAAAACTTACCAAACTGTTACTATCATGAGAATGGGCTCATTAGAATGAATATAATACTTTATAATTAAAACAAAATTTAACTACGAATAATTACCATTTCTGTATCACCTAATGATGACGCTTGGTCAATACGTCCAAAAAAAATTAAACTGTTACTATCATGAGAATGTGCCCATTAGGATGAACACAATACTTTCTTATGAAAATCAATATTTAAATACGAATTAAACCAATATCTTCATCACCTAATGATGGCGCTTGGTCAATACGTCCAAAACATATTAAACTGTTACTATCATGTGAATGTGCCAATTAGGATGAACATAATACCTTCTTATGAAAATCAATATTTAAATACGAATTAAACCAATCTCTTCATCACCTAATGATGGCGCTTGGTCAATACGTCCAAAACAAATCAAACTGTTACTATCATGAGAATGTGCCCATTAGGATGAACATAATACTTTCTTATGAAAATCAATATTTAAATACGAATTAAACCAATCTCTTCATCACATAATGATGGCGCTAGGTCAATACGTCCAAAACATATTAAACTGTTACTATCATGAGAATGTGCCCATTAGGATGAACATAATACTTTCTTATGAAAATCAATATTTAATTACGAATTAAACCAATCTCTTCATCACATAATGATGGCGCTTGGTCAATACGTCCAAAACATATTAAACGGTTACTATCATGAGAATGTGCCCATTAGGATGAACATAATACTTTCTTATGAAAATCAATATTTAAATACGAATTAAACCAATCTCTTCATCACCTAATGATGGCGCTTGGTCAATACGTCCAAAACATATCAAACTGTTACTATCATGAGAATGTGCCCATTAGGATGAACATAATACCTTCTTATGAAAATCAATATTTAAATACGAATTAAACCAATCTCTTCATCACCTAATGATGCCGCTTGGACAATACGTCTAAAACATATTAAACTGTTCCTATCATGAGAATGTGCCCATTAAGATGAACATAATACTTTCTTATGAAAATCAATATTTTAATACGAATTAAACCAATCTCTTCATCACCTAATGATGGCGCTTGTACAATACGTCCAAAACATATCAAACTGCTACTATCATGAGAATATGCCCATTAGGATGAGCATAATACTTTCTTATGAAAATCAATATTTAAATACGAAATAAACCAATCTCTTCTTCACCTAATGATGGCGCTTGTACAATACGTCCAAAACATATCAAACTGTTACTATCATGAGAATGTTCCCATTAGGATGAACATAATACTTTCTTATGAAAATCAATATTTAAACACGAATAATTACCATTTCTGTATCACCTAATGATGACGCTTGGTCAATACGTCCAAAACATATCAAACTGTTACTATCATGAGAATGTGCTCATTAGGATGACCATAATACTTTCTTATGAAAATCAATATATAAATACGAATTAAACCAATCTCTTCATCACCTAATGATGGCGCTTGGTCAATACGTCCAAAACAAATCAAACTGTTACTATCATGAAAATGTGCTCATTAGGATGAACATAATACTTTCTTCTGAATATCAATATTGAAATATGAATACTTACCATTTCTGTATCACCTAATGATGAAGCTTGGTCAATACGTCCAAAACATATCAAACTGTTACTATCATGAGAACGTGCTCATTAGGATGAACATAATACTTACTCATGAAAATCAATATTTAAATACGAATTAAACCAATCTCTTCATCACCTAATGATGGCGCTTGGTCAATACGTCCAAAACAAATCAAACTGTTACTATCATGAGAATATGCTCATTAGGATGAACATAATACTTTCTTATGAAAATGAATATTTAAATACGAATTAAACCAATCTCTTCATCGCCTAATGATGGCGCTTGGTCAATACGTCCAAAACAAATCAAACTGTTACTATCATGAGAATGTGCCCATTAGGATGAACATAATACTTTCTTATTAAAATCAATATTTAAATACGAATTAAACCAATCTCTTCATCGCCTAATGTTGGCGCTTGGTCAATACGTCCAAAACAAATCAAACTGTTACTATCATGAGAATGTGCCCATTAGGATGAACATAATACTTTCTTATGAAAATCAATATTTAAATACGAATTAAACCAATCTCTTAATAACCTAATGATGGCGCTTGGTCAATACGTCCAAAACAAATCAAACTGATACTATCATGAGATTGTGCCCAATAGGATGAACATAATACTTTCTTATGAAAATCAATATTTAAATACGAATTAAACCAATCTCTACATCACCTAATGATGGCACTTGGTCAATACGTCCAAAACATATCAAACTGTTACTATCATGTGAATGTGCCAATTAGGATGAACATAATACTGTCTTATGGAAATAAATATTTAAATACGAATTAAACCAATCTCTTCATCACCTAATGATGGCGCTTGGTCAATACGTCCAAAACAAATCAAACTGTTACTATCATGAGATTGTGCCCTTTAGGAAGAATATAATACTTTCCTATGAAAACCAATTTTTAAATACGAATTAAACCAATCTCTTCATCACCTAATGATGGCGCTTGGTCAATACGTCCAAAACAAATCAAACTGTTACTATCATGAGAATGTGCCCATTAGGATGAACATAATACTGTCTTATGGAAATAAATATTTAAATACGAATTAAACCAATCTCTTCATCACCTAATGATGGCGCTTGGTCAATACGTCCAAAACATATCAAACTGTTACTATCATGTGAATGTGCCAATTAGGATGAACATAATACCTTCTTATGAAAATCAATATTTAAATACGAATTAAACCAATCTCTTCATCACCTAATGATGGCGCTTGGTCAATACGTCCAAAACAAATCAAACTGTTACTATCATAAGAATGTGCCCATTAGGATGAACATAATACTGTCTTATGGAAATAAATATTTAAATACGAATTAAACCAATCTCTTCATCACCTAATGATGGCGGTTGGTCAAAACGTCCAAAACATATCAAACTGTTACTATCATGAGAATGTGCCCATTAGGATGAACATAATACCTTCTTATGAAAATCAATATTTAAATACGAATTAAACCAATCTCTTCATCACCTAATGATGCCGCTTGGTCAATACGTCTAAAACATATTAAACTGTTACTATCATGAGAATGTGCCCATTAGGATGAACATAATACTTTCTTATGAAAATCAATATTTAAATACGAATTAAACCAATCTCTTCATCACCTAATGATGGCGCTTGGTCAATACGTCCAAAACAAATCAAACTGTTACTATCATGAGAATGTGCTCATTAGGATGAACATAATACTTTCTTATGAAAATCAATATTTAAATACGAATTAAACCAATCTCTTCATCACCTAATGATGGCGCTTGGTCAATACGTCCAAAACAAATCAAACTGTTACTATCATGAAAATGTGCTCATTAGGATGAACATAATACTTTCTTCTGAATATCAATATTGAAATATGAATACTTACCATTTCTGTATCACCTAATGATGAAGCTTGGTCAATACGTCCAAAACATATCAAACTGTTACTATCATGAGAACGTGCTCATTAGGATGAACATAATACTTACTCATGAAAATCAATATTTAAATACGAATTAAACCAATCTCTTCATCACCTAATGATGGCGCTTGGTCAATACGTCCAAAACATATTAAACTGTTACTATCATGAGAATGTGCCCATTAGGATGAACATAATACTTTCTTATGAAAATCAATATTTAATTACGAATTAAACCAATCTCTTCATCACATAATGATGGCGCTTGGTCAATACGTCCAAAACATATTAAACGGTTACTATCATGAGAATGTGCCCATTAGGATGAACATAATACTTTCTTATGAAAATCAATATTTAAATACGAATTAAACCAATCTCTTCATCACCTAATGATGGCGCTTGGTCAATACGTCCAAAACATATCAAACTGTTACTATCATGAGAATGTGCCCATTAGGATGAACATAATACCTTCTTATGAAAATCAATATTTAAATACGAATTAAACCAATCTCTTCATCACCTAATGATGCCGCTTGGACAATACGTCTAAAACATATTAAACTGTTCCTATCATGAGAATGTGCCCATTAAGATGAACATAATACTTTCTTATGAAAATCAATATTTTAATACGAATTAAACCAATCTCTTCATCACCTAATGATGGCGCTTGTACAATACGTCCAAAACATATCAAACTGCTACTATCATGAGAATATGCCCATTAGGATGAGCATAATACTTTCTTATGAAAATCAATATTTAAATACGAAATAAACCAATCTCTTCTTCACCTAATGATGGCGCTTGTACAATACGTCCAAAACATATCAAACTGTTACTATCATGAGAATGTTCCCATTAGGATGAACATAATACTTTCTTATGAAAATCAATATTTAAACACGAATAATTACCATTTCTGTATCACCTAATGATGACGCTTGGTCAATACGTCCAAAACATATCAAACTGTTACTATCATGAGAATGTGCTCATTAGGATGACCATAATACTTTCTTATGAAAATCAATATATAAATACGAATTAAACCAATCTCTTCATCACCTAATGATGGCGCTTGGTCAATACGTCCAAAACAAATCAAACTGTTACTATCATGAAAATGTGCTCATTAGGATGAACATAATACTTTCTTCTGAATATCAATATTGAAATATGAATACTTACCATTTCTGTATCACCTAATGATGAAGCTTGGTCAATACGTCCAAAACATATCAAACTGTTACTATCATGAGAACGTGCTCATTAGGATGAACATAATACTTACTCATGAAAATCAATATTTAAATACGAATTAAACCAATCTCTTCATCACCTAATGATGGCGCTTGGTCAATACGTCCAAAACAAATCAAACTGTTACTATCATGAGAATATGCTCATTAGGATGAACATAATACTTTCTTATGAAAATGAATATTTAAATACGAATTAAACCAATCTCTTCATCGCCTAATGATGGCGCTTGGTCAATACGTCCAAAACAAATCAAACTGTTACTATCATGAGAATGTGCCCATTAGGATGAACATAATACTTTCTTATTAAAATCAATATTTAAATACGAATTAAACCAATCTCTTCATCGCCTAATGTTGGCGCTTGGTCAATACGTCCAAAACAAATCAAACTGTTACTATCATGAGAATGTGCCCATTAGGATGAACATAATACTTTCTTATGAAAATCAATATTTAAATACGAATTAAACCAATCTCTTAATAACCTAATGATGGCGCTTGGTCAATACGTCCAAAACAAATCAAACTGATACTATCATGAGATTGTGCCCAATAGGATGAACATAATACTTTCTTATGAAAATCAATATTTAAATACGAATTAAACCAATCTCTACATCACCTAATGATGGCACTTGGTCAATACGTCCAAAACATATCAAACTGTTACTATCATGTGAATGTGCCAATTAGGATGAACATAATACTGTCTTATGGAAATAAATATTTAAATACGAATTAAACCAATCTCTTCATCACCTAATGATGGCGCTTGGTCAATACGTCCAAAACAAATCAAACTGTTACTATCATGAGATTGTGCCCTTTAGGAAGAATATAATACTTTCCTATGAAAACCAATTTTTAAATACGAATTAAACCAATCTCTTCATCACCTAATGATGGCGCTTGGTCAATACGTCCAAAACAAATCAAACTGTTACTATCATGAGAATGTGCCCATTAGGATGAACATAATACTGTCTTATGGAAATAAATATTTAAATACGAATTAAACCAATCTCTTCATCACCTAATGATGGCGCTTGGTCAATACGTCCAAAACATATCAAACTGTTACTATCATGTGAATGTGCCAATTAGGATGAACATAATACCTTCTTATGAAAATCAATATTTAAATACGAATTAAACCAATCTCTTCATCACCTAATGATGGCGCTTGGTCAATACGTCCAAAACAAATCAAACTGTTACTATCATAAGAATGTGCCCATTAGGATGAACATAATACTGTCTTATGGAAATAAATATTTAAATACGAATTAAACCAATCTCTTCATCACCTAATGATGGCGGTTGGTCAATACGTCCAAAACATATCAAACTGTTACTATCATGAGAATGTGCCCATTAGGATGAACATAATACCTTCTTATGAAAATCAATATTTAAATACGAATTAAACCAATCTCTTCATCACCTAATGATGCCGCTTGGTCAATACGTCTAAAACATATTAAACTGTTACTATCATGAGAATGTGCCCATTAGGATGAACATAATACTTTCTTATGAAAATCAATATTTAAATACGAATTAAACCAATCTCTTCATCACCTAATGATGGCGCTTGGTCAATACGTCCAAAACAAATCAAACTGTTACTATCATGAGAATGTGCTCATTAGGATGAACATAATACTTTCTTATGAAAATCAATATTTAAATACGAATTAAACCAATCTCTTCATCACCTAATGATGGCGCTTGGTCAATACGTCCAAAACAAATCAAACTGTTACTATCATGAAAATGTGCTCATTAGGATGAACATAATACTTTCTTCTGAATATCAATATTGAAATATGAATACTTACCATTTCTGTATCACCTAATGATGAAGCTTGGTCAATACGTCCAAAACATATCAAACTGTTACTATCATGAGAACGTGCTCATTAGGATGAACATAATACTTACTCATGAAAATCAATATTTAAATACGAATTAAACCAATCTCTTCATCACCTAATGATGGCGCTTGGTCAATACGTCCAAAACAAATCAAACTGTTACTATCATGAGAATATGCTCATTAGGATGAACATAATACTTTCTTCTGAAAATGAATATTTAAATACGAATTAAACCAATCTCTTCATCGCCTAATGATGGCGCTTGGTCAATACGTCCAAAACAAATCAAACTGTTACTATCATGAGAATGTGCCCATTAGGATGAACATAATACTTTCTTATTAAAATCAATATTTAAATACGAATTAAACCAATCTCTTCATCACCTAATGTTGGCGCTTGGTCAATACGTCCAAAAAAAATCAAACTGTTACTATCATGAGAATGTGCCCATTAGGATGAACATAATACTTTCTTATGAAAATCAATATTTAAATACGAATTAAACCAATCTCTTCATCACCTAATGAAGGCGCTTGGTCAATACGTCCAAAACAAATCAAACTGATACTATCATGAGATTGTGCCCAATAGGATGAACATAATACTTTCTTATGAAAATCAATATTTAAATACGAATTAAACCAATCTCTTCATCACCTAATGAAGGCGCTTGGTCAATACGTCCAAACCAAATCAAACTGTTACTATCATGCGAATGTGCCCATTAGGATGAATATAATACTTTCCTATGAAAATAAATATTTAAATACGAATTAAACCAATCTCTTCATCACCTAATGATGGCGCTAGGTCAATACGTCCAAAACATATTAAACTGTTACTATCATGAGAATGTGCCCATTAGGATGAACATAATACTTTCTTATGAAAATCAATATTTAATTACGAAATAAACCAATCTCTTTATCACCTAATGATGGCGCTAGGTCAATACGTCCAAAACATATCAAACTGTTACTATCATGAGAATGTGCCCATTAGGATGAACATAATACTTTCTTATGAAAATCAATATTTAAATACGAATTAAATCAATCTCTTCATCACCTAATGATGGCCCTTGGTCAATACGTCCAAAACAAATCAAACTGATACTATCATGAGAATGTGCCCATTAGGATGAACATAATACTTTCCTATGAAAATCAATATTTAAATACGAAATAAACCAATCTCTTCATCACCTAATGATGGCGCTTGGTCAATACGTATAAAAAAACTCATCAAACTGATACTATCATTAGATTGTGCCCATTAGGATGAATATAATACTTTCCTATGAAAATCAATATTTAAATACGAATTAAACCAATCTCTTCATCACCTAATGATGGCGCTTGGTCAATACGTCCAAAACAAATCAAACTGTTACTATCATGAGAATTTGCCCATTAGGATGAACATAATACTGTCTTATGGAAATAAATATTTAAATACGAATTAAACCAATCTCTTCATCACCTAATGATGGCGCTAGGTCAATACGTCCAAAACATATTAAACTGTTACTATCATGAGAATGTGCCCATTATCATGAACATAATACTTTCTTATGAAAATCAATATTTAATTACGAATTAAACCAATCTCTTCATCACCTAATGATGGCGCTTGGGCAATACGTCCAAAACATATCAAACTGTTACTATCATGAGAATGTGCCCATTAGGATGAACATAATACTTTCTTATGAAAATCAATATTTAAATACGAATTAAACCAATCTCTTCATCACATAATGATGGCGCTTGGTCAATACGTCCAAAACAAATCAAACTGTTACTATCATGAGAATGTGCTCATTAGGATGAACATAATACTTTCTTATGAAAATCAATATTTAAATACGAATTAAACCAATCTCTTCATCACCTAATGATGGCGCTTGGTCAATACGTCCAAAACATATCAAACTGTTACTATCATGAGAATGTGCCCATTAGGATGAACATAATACCTTCTTATGAAAATCAATATTTAAATACGAATTAAACCAATCTCTTCATCACCTAATGATGCCGCTTGGACAATACGTCTAAAACATATTAAACTGTTCCTATCATGAGAATGTGCCCATTAGGATGAACATAATACTTTCTTATGAAAATCAATATTTAAATACGAATTAAACCAATCTCTTCATCACCTAATGATGGCGCTTGGTCAATACGTCCAAAACATATCAAACTGCTACTATCATGAGAATATGCCCATTAGGATGAGCATAATACTTTCTTATGAAAATCAATATTTAAATACGAAATAAACCAATGTCTTCTTCACCTAATGAGGGCGCTAGGTCAATACATACAAAACATATCAAACTGTTACTATCATGAGAATGTTCCCATTAGGATGAACATAATACTTTCTTATGAAAATCAATTTTTAAACACGAATAATTACCATTTCTGTATCACCTAATGATGACGCTTGGTCAATACGTCCAAAACATATCAAACTGTTACTATCATGAGAATGTGCTCATTAGGATGACCATAATACTTTCTTATGAAAATCAATATATAAATACGAATTAAACCAATCTCTTCATCACCTAATGATGGCGCTTGGTCAATACGTCCAAAACAAATCAAACTGTTACTATCATGAAAATGTGCTCATTAGGATGAACATAATACTTTCTTCTGAATATCAATATTGAAATATGAATACTTACCATTTCTGTATCACCTAATGATGAAGCTTGGTCAATACGTCCAAAACAAATCAAACTGTTACTATCATGAGAATGTGCCCATTAGGATGAACATAATACTTTCTTATGAAAATCAATATTTAAATACGAATTAAACCAATCTCTTCATAACCTAATGATGGCGCTTGGTCAATACGTCCAAAACAAATCAAACTGATACTATCATGAGATTGTGCCCAATAGGATGAACATAATACTTTCTTATGAAAATCAATATTTAAATACGAATTAAACCAATCTCTACATCACCTAATGATGGCACTTGGTCAATACGTCCAAAACATATCAAACTGTTACTATCATGTGAATGTGCCAATTAGGATGAACATAATACTGTCTTATGGAAATAAATATTTAAATACGAATTAAACCAATCTCTTCATCACCTAATGATGGCGCTTGGTCAATACGTCCAAAACAAATCAAACTGTTACTATCATGAGATTGTGCCCATTAGGAAGAATATAATACTTTCCTATGAAAACCAATTTTTAAATACGAATTAAACCAATCTCTTCATCACCTAATGATGGCGCTTGGTCAATACGTCCAAAACAAATCAAACTGTTACTATCATGAGAATGTGCCCATTAGGATGAACATAATACTGTCTTATGGAAATAAATATTTAAATACGAATTAAACCAATCTCTTCATCACCTAATGATGGCGCTTGGTCAATACGTCCAAAACATATCAAACTGTTACTATCATGAGAATGTGCCCATTAGGATGAACATAATACTTTCTTATTAAAATCAATATTTAAATACGAATTAAACCAATCTCTTCATCGCCTAATGTTGGCGCTTGGTCAATACGTCCAAAACAAATCAAACTGTTACTATCATGAGAATGTGCCCATTAGGATGAACATAATACTTTCTTATGAAAATCAATATTTAAATACGAATTAAACCAATCTCTTCATAACCTAATGATGGCGCTTGGTCAATACGTCCAAAACAAATCAAACTGATACTATCATGAGATTGTGCCCAATAGGATGAACATAATACTTTCTTATGAAAATCAATATTTAAATACGAATTAAACCAATCTCTACATCACCTAATGATGGCACTTGGTCAATACGTCCAAAACATATCAAACTGTTACTATCATGTGAATGTGCCAATTAGGATGAACATAATACTGTCTTATGGAAATAAATATTTAAATACGAATTAAACCAATCTCTTCATCACCTAATGATGGCGCTTGGTCAATACGTCCAAAACAAATCAAACTGTTACTATCATGAGATTGTGCCCATTAGGAAGAATATAATACTTTCCTATGAAAACCAATTTTTAAATACGAATTAAACCAATCTCTTCATCACCTAATGATGGCGCTTGGTCAATACGTCCAAAACAAATCAAACTGTTACTATCATGAGAATGTGCCCATTAGGATGAACATAATACTGTCTTATGGAAATAAATATTTAAATACGAATTAAACCAATCTCTTCATCACCTAATGATGGCGCTTGGTCAATACGTCCAAAACATATCAAACTGTTACTATCATGTGAATGTGCCAATTAGGATGAACATAATACCTTCTTATGAAAATCAATATTTAAATACGAATTAAACCAATCTCTTCATCACCTAATGATGGCGCTTGGTCAATACGTCCAAAACAAATCAAACTGTTACTATCATAAGAATGTGCCCATTAGGATGAACATAATACTGTCTTATGGAAATAAATATTTAAATACGAATTAAACCGATCTCTTCATCACCTAATGATGGCGCTTGGTCAATACGTCCAAAACATATCAAACTGTTACTATCATGAGAATGTGCCCATTAGGATGAACATAATACCTTCTTATGAAAATCAATATTTAAATACGAATTAAACCAATCTCTTCATCACCTAATGATGCCGCTTGGTCAATACGTCTAAAACATATTAAACTGTTACTATCATGAGAATGTGCCCATTAGGATGAACATAATACTTTCTTATGAAAATCAATATTTAAATACGAATTAAACCAATCTCTTCATCACCTAATGATGGCGCTTGGTCAATACGTCCAAAACAAATCAAACTGTTACTATCATGAGAATGTGCTCATTAGGATGAACATAATACTTTCTTATGAAAATCAATATTTAAATACGAATTAAACCAATCTCTTCATCACCTAATGATGGCGCTTGGTCAATACGTCCAAAACAAATCAAACTGTTACTATCATGAAAATGTGCTCATTAGGATGAACATAATACTTTCTTCTGAATATCAATATTGAAATATGAATACTTACCATTTCTGTATCACCTAATGATGAAGCTTGGTCAATACGTCCAAAACATATCAAACTGTTACTATCATGAGAACGTGCTCATTAGGATGAACATAATACTTACTCATGAAAATCAATATTTAAATACGAATTAAACCAATCTCTTCATCACCTAATGATGGCGCTTGGTCAATACGTCCAAAACAAATCAAACTGTTACTATCATGAGAATATGCTCATTAGGATGAACATAATACTTTCTTATGAAAATGAATATTTAAATACGAATTAAACCAATCTCTTCATCGCCTAATGATGGCGCTTGGTCAATACGTCCAAAACAAATCAAACTGTTACTATCATGAGAATGTGCCCATTAGGATGAACATAATACTTTCTTATTAAAATCAATATTTAAATACGAATTAAACCAATCTCTTCATCACCTAATGTTGGCGCTTGGTCAATACGTCCAAAACAAATCAAACTGTTACTATCATGAGAATGTGCCCATTAGGATGAACATAATACTTTCTTACGAAAATCAATATTTAAATACGAATTAAACCAATCTCTTCATAACCTAATGATGGCGCTTGGTCAATACGTCCAAAACAAATCAAACTGATACTATCATTAGATTGTGCCCAATAGGATGAACATAATACTTTCTTATGAAAATCAATATTTAAATACGAATTAAACCAATCTCTACATCACCTAATGATGGCACTTGGTCAATACGTCCAAAACATATCAAACTGTTACTATCATGTGAATGTGCCAATTAGGATGAACATAATACTGTCTTATGGAAATAAATATTTAAATACGAATTAAACCAATCTCTTCATCACCTAATGATGGCGCTTGGTCAATACGTCCAAAACAAATCAAACTGTTACTATCATGAGTTTGTGCCCATTAGGAAGAATATAATACTTTCCTATGAAAACCAATTTTTAAATACGAATTAAACCAATCTCTTCATCACCTAATGATGGCGCTTGGTCAATACGTCCAAAACAAATCAAACTGTTACTATCATGAGAATGTGCCCATTAGGATGAACATAATACTGTCTTATGGAAATAAATATTTAAATACGAATTAAACCAATCTCTTCATCACCTAATGATGGCGCTTGGTCAATACGTCCAAAACATATCAAACTGTTACTATCATGTGAATGTGCCAATTAGGATGAACATAATACCTTCTTATGAAAATCAATATTTAAATACGAATTAAACCAATCTCTTCATCACCTAATGATGGCGCTTGGTCAATACGTCCAAAACAAATCAAACTGTTACTATCATAAGAACGTGCCCATTAGGATGAACATAATACTGTCTTATGGAAATAAATATTTAAATACGAATTAAACCAATCTCTTCATCACCTAATGATGGCGCTTGGTCAATACGTCCAAAACATATCAAACTGTTACTATCATGAGAATGTGCTCATTAGGATGAACATAATACTTTCTTATGAAAATCAATATTTAAATACGAATTAAACCAATCTCTTCATCACCTAATGAAGGCGCTTGGTCAATACGTAAAAAAAAAATCAAACTGTTACTATCATGAGAATGTGCCCATTAGGATGAATATAATACTTTCCTATGAAAACCAATATTTAAATACGAATTAAACCAATCTCTTCATCACCTAATGATGGCGCTTGGTCAATACGTCCAAAACAAATCAAACTGTTACTATCATGAGAATGTGCTCATTAGGATGAACATAATACTTTCTTATGAAAATCATAATTTAAATACGAATTAAACCAATCTCTTCATCACCTAATGATGGCGCTTGGTCAATACGTCCAAAACAAATCAAACTGTTACTATCATGAAAATGTGCTCATTAGGATGAACATAATACTTTCTTCTGAATATCAATATTGAAATATGAATACTTACCATTTCTGTATCACCTAATGATGAAGCTTGGTCAATACGTCCAAAACATATCAAACTGTTACTATCATGAGAACGTGCTCATTAGGATGAACATAATACTTACTCATGAAAATCAATATTTAAATACGAATTAAACCAATCTCTTCATCACCTAATGATGGCGCTTGGTCAATACGTCCAAAACAAATCAAACTGTTACTATCATGAGAATATGCTCATTAGGATGAACATAATACTTTCTTATGAAAATGAATATTTAAATACGAATTAAACCAATCTCTTCATCGCCTAATGATGGCGCTTGGTCAATACGTCCAAAACAAATCAAACTGTTACTATCATGAGAATGTGCCCATTAGGATGAACATAATACTTTCTTATTAAAATCAATATTTAAATACGAATTAAACCAATCTCTTCATCGCCTAATGTTGGCGCTTGGTCAATACGTCCAAAACAAATCAAACTGTTACTATCATGAGAATGTGCCCATTAGGATGAACATAATACTTTCTTATGAAAATCAATATTTAAATACGAATTAAATCAATCTCTTCATCACCTAATGATGGCCCTTGGTCAATACGTCCAAAACCAATCAAACTGATACTATCATGAGAATGTGCCCATTAGGATGAACATAATACTTTCCTATGAAAATCAATATTTAAATACGAAATAAACCAATCTCTTCATCACCTAATGATGGCGCTTGGTCAATACGTATAAAAAAACTCATCAAACTGATACTATCATTAGATTGTGCCCATTAGGATGAATATAATACTTTCCTATGAAAATCAATATTTAAATACGAATTAAACCAATCTCTTCATCACCTAATGATGGCGCTTGGTCAATACGTCCAAAACAAATCAAACTGTTACTATCATGAGAATTTGCCCATTAGGATGAACATAATACTGTCTTATGGAAATAAATATTTAAATACGAATTAAACCAATCTCTTCATCACCTAATGATGGCGCTAGGTCAATACGTCCAAAACATATTAAACTGTTACTATCATGAGAATGTGCCCATTAGGATGAACATAATACTTTCTTATGAAAATCAATATTTAATTACGAATTAAACCAATCTCTTCATCACCTAATGATGGCGCTTGGGCAATACGTCCAAAACATATCAAACTGTTACTATCATGAGAATGTGCCCATTAGGATGAACATAATACTTTCTTATGAAAATCAATATTTAAATACGAATTAAACCAATCTCTTCATCACATAATGATGGCGCTTGGTCAATACGTCCAAAACAAATCAAACTGTTACTATCATGAGAATGTGCTCATTAGGATGAACATAATACTTTCTTATGAAAATCAATATTTAAATACGAATTAAACCAATCTCTTCATCACCTAATGATGGCGCTTGGTCAATACGTCCAAAACATATCAAACTGTTACTATCATGAGAATGTGCCCATTAGGATGAACATAATACCTTCTTATGAAAATCAATATTTAAATACGAATTAAACCAATCTCTTCATCACCTAATGATGCCGCTTGGACAATACGTCTAAAACATATTAAACTGTTCCTATCATGAGAATGTGCCCATTAGGATGAACATAATACTTTCTTATGAAAATCAATATTTAAATACGAATTAAACCAATCTCTTCATCACCTAATGATGGCGCTTGGTCAATACGTCCAAAACATATCAAACTGCTACTATCATGAGAATATGCCCATTAGGATGAGCATAATACTTTCTTATGAAAATCAATATTTAAATACGAAATAAACCAATCTCTTCTTCACCTAATGATGGCGCTAGGTCAATACATACAAAACATATCAAACTGTTACTATCATGAGAATGTTCCCATTAGGATGAACATAATACTTTCTTATGAAAATCAATATTTAAACACGAATAATTACCATTTCTGTATCACCTAATGATGACGCTTGGTCAATACGTCCAAAACATATCAAACTGTTACTATCATGAGAATGTGCTCATTAGGATGACCATAATACTTTCTTATGAAAATCAATATATAAATACGAATTAAACCAATCTCTTCATCACCTAATGATGGCGCTTGGTCAATACGTCCAAAACAAATCAAACTGTTACTATCATGAAAATGTGCTCATTAGGATGAACATAATACTTTCTTCTGAATATCAATATTGAAATATGAATACTTACCATTTCTGTATCACCTAATGATGAAGCTTGGTCAATACATCCATAACATATCAAACTGTTACTATCATGAGAACGTGCTCATTAGGATGAACATAATACTTACTCATGAAAATCAATATTTAAATACGAATTAAACCAATCTCTTCATCGCCTAATGATGGCGCTTGGTCAATACGTCCAAAACAAATCAAACTGTTACTATCATGGGAATATGCTCATTAGGATGAACATAATACTTTCTTATTAAAATCAATATTTAAATACGAATTAAACCAATCTCTTCATCACCTAATGATGGCGCTTGGTCAATACGTCCAAAACAAATCAAACTGTTACTATCATAAGAACGTGCCCATTAGGATGAACATAATACTGTCTTATGGAAATAAATATTTAAATACGAATTAAACCAATCTCTTCATAACCTAATGATGGCGCTTGGTCAATACGTCCAAAACAAATCAAACTGATACTATCATGAGATTGTGCCCAATAGGATGAGCATAATACTTTCTTATGAAAATCAATATTTAAATACGAATTAAACCAATCTCTACATCACCTAATGATGGCACTTGGTCAATACGTCCAAAACATATCAAACTGTTACTATCATGTGAATGTGCCAATTAGGATGAACATAATACTGTCTTATGGAAATAAATATTTAAATACGAATTAAACCAATCTCTTCATCACCTAATGATGGCGCTTGGTCAATACGTCCAAAACAAATCAAACTGTTACTATCATGAGATTGTGCCCATTAGGAAGAATATAATACTTTCCTATGAAAACCAATTTTTAAATACGAATTAAACCAATCTCTTCATCACCTAATGATGGCGCTTGGTCAATACGTCCAAAACAAATCAAACTGTTACTATCATGAGAATGTGCCCATTAGGATGAACATAATACTGTCTTATGGAAATAAATATTTAAATACGAATTAAACCAATCTCTTCATCACCTAATGATGGCGCTTGGTCAATACGTCCAAAACATATCAAACTGTTACTATCATGAGAATGTGCCCATTAGGATGAACATAATACTTTCTTATTAAAATCAATATTTAAATACGAATTAAACCAATCTCTTCATCGCCTAATGTTGGCGCTTGGTCAATACGTCCAAAACAAATCAAACTGTTACTATCATGAGAATGTGCCCATTAGGATGAACATAATACTTTCTTATGAAAATCAATATTTAAATACGAATTAAACCAATCTCTTCATAACCTAATGATGGCGCTTGGTCAATACGTCCAAAACAAATCAAACTGATACTATCATGAGATTGTGCCCAATAGGATGAACATAATACTGTCTTATGGAAATAAATATTTAAATACGAATTAAACCAATCTCTTCATCACCTAATGATGGCGCTTGGTCAATACGTCCAAAACATATCAAACTGTTACTATCATGTGAATGTGCCAATTAGGATGAACATAATACCTTCTTATGAAAATCAATATTTAAATACGAATTAAACCAATCTCTTCATCACCTAATGATGGCGCTTGGTCAATACGTCCAAAACAAATCAAACTGTTACTATCATAAGAATGTGCCCATTAGGATGAACATAATACTGTCTTATGGAAATAAATATTTAAATACGAATTAAACCAATCTCTTCATCACCTAATGATGGCGCTTGGTCAATACGTCCAAAACATATCAAACTGTTACTATCATGAGAATGTGCCCATTAGGATGAACATAATACCTTCTTATGAAAATCAATATTTAAATACGAATTAAACCAATCTCTTCATCACCTAATGATGCCGCTTGGTCAATACGTCTAAAACATATTAAACTGTTACTATCATGAGAATGTGCCCATTAGGATGAACATAATACTTTCTTATGAAAATCAATATTTAAATACGAATTAAACCAATCTCTTCATCACCTAATGATGGCGCTTGGTCAATACGTCCAAAACAAATCAAACTGTTACTATCATGAGAATGTGCTCATTAGGATGAACATAATACTTTCTTATGAAAATCAATATTTAAATACGAATTAAACCAATCTCTTCATCACCTAATGATGGCGCTTGGTCAATACGTCCAAAACAAATCAAACTGTTACTATCATGAAAATGTGCTCATTAGGATGAACATAATACTTTCTTCTGAATATCAATATTGAAATATGAATACTTACCATTTCTGTATCACCTAATGATGAAGCTTGGTCAATACGTCCAAAACATATCAAACTGTTACTATCATGAGAACGTGCTCATTAGGATGAACATAATACTTTCTTATGAAAATCAATATTTAAATACGAATTAAACCAATCTCTTCATAACCTAATGATGGCGCTTGGTCAATACGTCCAAAACAAATCAAACTGATACTATCATTAGATTGTGCCCAATAGGATGAACATAATACTTTCTTATGAAAATCAATATTTAAATACGAATTAAACCAATCTCTACATCACCTAATGATGGCACTTGGTCAATACGTCCAAAACATATCAAACTGTTACTATCATGTGAATGTGCCAATTAGGATGAACATAATACTGTCTTATGGAAATAAATATTTAAATACGAATTAAACCAATCTCTTCATCACCTAATGATGGCGCTTGGTCAATACGTCCAAAACAAATCAAACTGTTACTATCATGAGATTGCGCCCATTAGGAAGAATATAATACTTTCCTATGAAAACCAATTTTTAAATACGAATTAAACCAATCTCTTCATCACCTAATGATGGCGCTTGGTCAATACGTCCAAAACAAATCAAACTGTTACTATCATGAGAATGTGCCCATTAGGATGAACATAATACTGTCTTATGGAAATAAATATTTAAATACGAATTAAACCAATCTCTTCATCACCTAATGATGGCGCTTGGTCAATACGTCCAAAACATATCAAACTGTTACTATCATGTGAATGTGCCAATTAGGATGAACATAATACCTTCTTATGAAAATCAATATTTAAATACGAATTAAACCAATCTCTTCATCACCTAATGATGGCGCTTGGTCAATACGTCCAAAACAAATCAAACTGTTACTATCATAAGAACGTGCCCATTAGGATGAACATAATACTGTCTTATGGAAATAAATATTTAAATACGAATTAAACCAATCTCTTCATCACCTAATGATGGCGCTTGGTAAATACGTCCAAAACATATCAAACTGTTACTATCATGAGAATGTGCTCATTAGGATGAACATAATACTTTCTTATGAAAATCAATATTTAAATACGAATTAAACCAATCTCTTCATCACCTAATGAAGGCGCTTGGTCAATACGTAAAAAAAAAATCAAACTGTTACTATCATGAGAATGTGCCCATTAGGATGAATATAATACTTTGTTATGAAAATCAATATTTAAATACGAATTAAACCAATCTCTTCATCACCTAATGAAGGCGCTTGGTCAATACGTCCAAAACAAATCAAACTGATACTATCATGAGATTGTGCCCAATAGGATGAACATAATACTTTCTTATGAAAATCAATATTTAAATACGAATTAAACCAATCTCTTCATCACCTAATGAAGGCGCTTGGTCAATACGTCCAAACCAAATCAAACTGTTACTATCATGCGAATGTGCCCATTAGGATGAATATAATACTTTCCTATGAAAATAAATATTTAAATACGAATTAAACCAATCTCTTCATCACCTAATGATGGCGCTAGGTCAATACGTCCAAAACATATTAAACTGTTACTATCATGAGAATGTGCCCATTAGGATGAACATAATACTTTCTTATGAAAATCAATATTTAATTACGAAATAAACCAATCTCTTTATCACCTAATGATGGCGCTAGGTCAATACGTCCAAAACATATCAAACTGTTACTATCATGAGAATGTGCCCATTAGGATGAACATAATACTTTCTTATGAAAATCAATATTTAAATACGAATTAAATCAATCTCTTCATCACCTAATGATGGCAATTGGTCAATACGTCCAAAACAAATCAAACTGATACTATCATGAGAATGTGCCCATTAGGATGAACATAATACTTTCCTATGAAAATCAATATTTAAATACGAAATAAACCAATCTCTTCATCACCTAATGATGGCGCTTGGTCAATACGTATAAAAAAACTCATCAAACTGATACTATCATTAGATTGTGCCCATTAGGATGAATATAATACTTTCCTATGAAAATCAATATTTAAATACGAATTAAACCAATCTCTTCATCACCTAATGATGGCGCTTGGTCAATACGTCCAAAACAAATCAAACTGTTACTATCATGAGAATTTGCCCATTAGGATGAACATAATACTGTCTTATGGAAATAAATATTTAAATACGAATTAAACCAATCTCTTCATCACCTAATGATGTCGCTAGGTCAATACGTCCAAAACATATTAAACTGTTACTATCATGAGAATGTGCCCATTAGGATGAACATAATACTTTCTTATGAAAATCAATATTTAATTACGAATTAAACCAATCTCTTCATCACCTAATGATGGCGCTTGGGCAATACGTCCAAAACATATCAAACTGTTACTATCATGAGAATGTGCCCATTAGGATGAACATAATACTTTCTTATGAAAATCAATATTTAAATACGAATTAAACTAATCTCTTCATCACATAATGATGGCGCTTGGTCAATACGTCCAAAACATATTAAACGGTTACTATCATGAGAATGTGCCCATTAGGATGAACATAATACTTTCTTATGAAAATCAATATTTAAATACGAATTAAACCAATCTCTTCATCACCTAATGATGGCGCTTGGTCAATACGTCCAAAACAAATCAAACTGTTACTATCATGAGAATGTGCCCATTAGGATGAATATAATACTTTCTTATGAAAATCAATATTTAAATATGAATTAAACCAATCTCTTCATCACCTAATGAAGGCGCTTGGTCAATACGTCCAAAACAAATCAAACTGTTACTATCATGAGAATGTGCCCATTAGGATGAATATAATACTTTCCTATGAAAACCAATATTTAAATACGAATTAAACCAATCTCTTCATCACCTAATGATGGCGCTTGGTCAATACGTCCAAAACAAATCAAACTGTTACTATCATGAGAATGTGCCCATTAGGATGAATATAATACTCTCTTATGAAAATCAATATTTAAATACGAATTAAACCAATCTCTTCATAACCTAATGATGGCGCTTGGTCAATACGTCCAAAACAAATCAAACTGATACTATCATGAGATTGTGCCCAATAGGATGAACATAATACTTTCTTATGAAAATCAATATTTAAATACGAATTAAACCAATCTCTACATCACCTAATGATGGCACTTGGTCAATACGTCCAAATCATATCAAACTGTTACTATCATGAGAATGTGCTCATTAGGATGAACATATTACTTTGTTATGAAAATCAATATATAAATACGAATTAAACAAATCTCTTTATCACCTAATGATGACGCTTGGTCAATACGTCCAAAACAAATCAAACTGTTACTATCATGAGAATGTGCTCATTAGGATGAACATAATACTTTCTTATGAAAATCAATATTTAAATACGAATTAAACCAATCTCTTCATAACCTAATGATGGCGCTTGGTCAATACGTCCAAAACAAATCAAACTGTTACTATCATGAGAATGTACCCATTAGGATGAATATAATACTTTCATATGAAAATCAATATTTAAATACGAATTAAACCAATCTCTTCATCACCTAATGATGGTGCTTGGTCAATACGTCCAAAACAAATTAAACTGTTACTATCATGAGAATGTGCCCATTAGGATGAACATAATACTGTCTTATGGAAATAAATATTTAAATACGAATTAAACCAATCTCTTCATCACCTAATGATGGCGCTAGGTCAATACGTCCAAAACATATTAAACTGTTACTATCATGAGAATGTGCCCATTAGGATGAACATAATACTTTCTTATGAAAATCAATATTTAAATACGAATTAAACAAATCTCTTCATCACATAATGATGGCGCTTGGTCAATACGTCCAAAACATATTAAACTGTTACTATCATGAGAATGTGCCCATTAGGATGAACATAATACTTTCCTATGAAAATCAATATTTAAATACGAATTAAACCAATCTCTTCATCACCTAATGATGGCGCTTGGTCAATACGTCCAAAACATATCAAACTGTTACTATCATGAGAATGTGCCCATTAGGATGAACATAATACTTTCTTATGAAAATCAATATTTAAATACGAATTAAACCAATCTCTTCATCATCTAATGATGGCGCTTGGTCAATACGTCCAAAACATATCAAACTGTTACTATCAAGAGAATGTGCCCATTAGGATGAACATAATACTTTCTTATGAAAATCAATATTTAAATACGAATTAAACCAATCTCTTCATCACCTAATGATGGCGCTTGGTCAGTACGTCCAAAACTTACCAAACTGTTACTATCATGAGAATGGGCTCATTAGGATGAATATAATACTTTATAATTAAAATCAAAATTTAACTACGAATAATTACCATTTCTGTATCACCTAATGATGACGCTTGGTTAATACGTCCAAAAAAAATTAAACTGTTACTATCATGAGAATGTGCCAATTAGGATGAACACAATACTTTCTTATGAAAATCAATATTTAAATACGAATTAAACCAATCTCTTCATCACCTAATGATGGCGCTTGGTCAATACGTCCAAAACATATTAAACTGTTACTATCATGTGAATGTGCCAATTAGGATAAACATAATACCTTCTTATGACAATCAATATTTAAATACGAATTAAACCATTCTCTTCATCACCTAATGATGGCGCTTGGTCAATACGTCCAAAACAAATCAAACTGTTACTATCATGAGAATGTGCCCATTAGGATGAACATAATACTTTCTTATGAAAATCAATATTTAAATACGAATTAAACCAATCTCTTCATCACCTAATGATGGCGCTTGGTCAATACGTCCAAAATAAATCAAACTGTTACTATCATGAGAATGTGCTCATTAGGATGAACATAATAGTTTCTTATGAAAATCAATATTTAAATACGAATTAAACCAATCTCTTCATCACCTAATGATGGCGCTTGGTCAATACGTCCAAAACAAATCAAACTGTTACTATCATAAGAATGTGCCCATTAGGATGAACATAATACTGTCTTATGGAAATAAATATTTAAATACGAATTAAACCAATCTCTTCATCACCTAATGATGGCGCTTGGTCAATACGTTCAAAACATATCAAACTGTTACTATCATGAGAATGTGCCCATTAGGATGAACATAATACCTTCTTATGAAAATCAATATTTAAATACGAATTAAACCAATCTCTTCATCACCTAATGATGGCGCTTGGTCAATACGTCCAAAACATATCAAACTGCTACTATCATGAGAATATGCCCATTAGGATGAGCATAATACTTTCTTATGAAAATCAATATTTAAATACGAAATAAACCAATCTCTTCTTCACCCAATGATGGCGCTTGGTCAATACGTCCAAAACAAATCAAACTATTACTATCATGAAAATGTGCTCATTAGGATGAACATAATACTTTCTTCTGAATATCAATATTGAAATATGAATACTTACCATTTCCGTATCACCTAATGATGAAGCTTGGTCAATACGTCCAAAACATATCAAACTGTTACTATCATGAGAACGTGCTCATTAGGATGAACATAATACTTACTCATGAAAATCAATATTTAAATACGAATTAAACCAATCTCTTCATCACCTAATGAAGGCGCTTGGTCAATACGTCCAAAACAAATCAAACTGTTACTATCATGAGAATGTGCCCATTAGGATGAATATAATACTCTCCTATGAAAACCAATATTTAAATACGAATTAAACCAATCTCTTCATCGCCTAATGATGGCGCTTGGTCAATACGTCCAAAACAAATCAAACTGTTACTATCATGAGAATGTGCCCATTAGGATGAACATAATACTTTCTTATTAAAATCAATATTTAAATACGAATTAAACCAATCTCTTCATCACCTAATGTTGGCGCTTGGTCAATACGTCCAAAACAAATCAAACTGTTACTATCATGAGAATGTGCCCATTAGGATGAACATAATACTTTCTTATGAAAATCAATATTTAAATACGAATTAAACCAATCTCTTCATAACCTAATGATGGCGCTTGGTCAATACGTCCAAAACAAATCAAACTGATACTATCATGAGAATGTGCCCATTAGGATGAACATAATACTTTCTTATGAAAATCAATATTTAAATACGAATTAAACCAATCTCTTCATCACCTAATGATGGCGCTTGGTCAATACGTCCAAACATATCAAACTGCTACTATCATGAGAATATGCCCATTAGGATGAGCATAATACTTTCTTATGAAAATCAATATTTAAATACGAAATAAACCAATCTCTTCTTCACCTAATGATGGCGCTTGGTCAATACGTACAAAACATATCAAACTGTTACTATCATGAGAATGTTCCCATTAGGATGAACATAATACTTTCTTATGAAAATCAATATTTAAACACGAATAATTACCATTTCTGTATCACCTAATGATGACGCTTGGTCAATACGTCCAAAACATATCAAACTGTTACTATCATGAGAATGTGCTCATTAGGATGACCATAATACTTTCTTATGAAAATCAATATATAAATACGAATTAAACCAATCTCTTCATCACCTAATGATGGCGCTTGGTCAATACGTCCAAAACAAATCAAACTGTTACTATCATGAAAATGTGCTCATTAGGATGAACATAATACTTTCTTCTGAATATCAATATTGAAATATGAATACTTACCATTTCTGTATCACCTAATGATGAAGCTTGGTCAATACGTCCAAAACATATCAAACTGTTACTATCATGAGAACGTGCTCATTAGGATGAACATAATACTTACTCATGAAAATCAATATTTAAATACGAATTAAACCAATCTCTTCATCACATAATGATGGCGCTTGGTCAATACGTCCAAAACAAATCAAACTGTTACTATCATGAGAATATGCTCTTTAGGATGAACATAATACTTTCTTATGAAAATCAATATTTAAATACGAATTAAACCAATCTCTTCATCACCTAATGAAGGCGCTTGGTCAATACGTCCAAAACAAATCAAACTGTTACTATCATGAGAATGTGCCCATTAGGATGAACATAATACTTTCTTATTAAAATCAATATTTAAATACGAATTAAACCAATCTCTTCATCACCTAATGTTGGCGCTTGGTCAATACGTCCAAAACAAATCAAACTGTTACTATCATGAGAATGTGCCCATTAGGATGAACATAATACTTTCTTATGAAAATCAATATTTAAATACGAATTAAACCAATCTCTTCATAACCTAATGATGGCGCTTGGTCAATACGTCCAAAACAAATCAAAACTGATACTATCATGAGATTGTGCCCAATAGGATGAACATAATACTTTCTTATGAAAATCAATATTTATATACGAATTAAACCAATCTCTACATCACCTAATGATGGCACTTGGTCAATACGTTCAAAACATATCAAACTGTTACTATCATGAGAATGTGCTCATTAGGATGAACATAATACTTTGTTATGAAAATCAATATTTAATTACGAATTAAACAAATCTCTTTATCACCTAATGATGACGCTTGGTCAATACGTCCAAAACAAATGAAACTGTTACTATCATGAGAATGTACCCATTAGGATGAATATAATACTTTCCTATGAAAATCAATATTTAAATACGAATTAAACCAATCTCTTCATCACCTAATGATGGCGCTAGGTCAATACGTCCAAAACATATTAAACTGTTACTATCATGAGAATGTGCCCATTAGGATGAACATAATACTTTCTTATGAAAATCAATATTTAAATACGAATTAAACCAATCTCTTCATCACCTAATGATGGCGCTTGGTCAATACGTCCAAAACAAATCAAACTGTTACTATCATAAGAATGTGCTCATTAGGATGAACATAATACTTTCTTATGAAAATCAATATTTAAATACGAATTAAACCAATCTCTTCATCACCTAATGAAGGCGCTTGGTCAATACGTCCAAAACATATCAAACTGTTACTATCATGAGAATGTGCCCATTAGGATGAACATAAGACTTTCTTATGAAAATCAATATTTAATTACGAATTAAACCAATCTCTTTATCACCTAATGATGGCGCTTGGTCAATACGTCCAAAACATATCAAACTGTTACTATCATGAGAATGTGCCCATTAGGATGAACATAATACTTTCTTATGAAAATCAATATTTAAATACGAATTAAACCAATCTCTTCATCACCTAATGATGGCGCTTGGTCAATACGTCCAAAACATATCAAACTGCTACTATCATGAGAATATGCCCATTAGGATGAGCTTAATACTTTCTTATGAAAATCAATATTTAAATACGAAATAAACCAATCTCTTCTTCACCTAATGATGGCGCTTGGTCAATACGTAAAAAACATATCAAACTGTTACTATCATGAGAATGTTCCCATTAGGATGAACATAATACTTTCTTATGAAAATCAATATTTAAACACGAATAATTACCATTTCTGTATCACCTAATGATGACGCTTGGTCAATACGTCCAAAACATATCAAACTGTTACTATCATGAGAATGTGCCCATTAGGATGAACATAATACTTTCTTATGAAAATCAATATTTAAACACGAATAATTACCATTTCTGTATCACCTAATGATGACGCTTGGTCAATACGTCCAAAACATATCAAACTGTTACTATCATGAGAATGTTCCCATTAGGATGAACATAATACTTTCTTATGAAAATCAATATTTAAACACGAATAATTACCATTTCTGTATCACCTAATGATGACGCTTGGTCAATACGTCCAAAACATATCAAACTGTTACTATCATGAGAATGTTCCCATTAGGATGAACATAATACTTTCTTATGAAAATCAATATTTAAATACGAATTAAACCAATCTCTTCATAACCTAATGATGGCGCTTGGTCAATACGTCCAAAACAAATCAAAACTGATACTATCATGAGATTGTGCGCAATAGGATGAACATAATACTTTCTTATGAAAATCAATATTTAAATACGAATTAAACCAATCTCTACATCACCTAATGATGGCACTTGGTCAATACGTCCAAAACAAATCAAACTGTTACTATCATAAGAATGTGCCCATTAGGATGAACATAATACTTTCTTATTAAAATCAATATTTAAATACGAATTAAACCAATCTCTTCATCACCTAATGTTGGCGCTTGGTCAATACGTCCAAAACAAATCAAACTGTTACTATCATGAGAATGTGCCCATTAGGATGAACATAATACTTTCTTATGAAAATCAATATTTAAATACGAATTAAACCAATCTCTTCATAACCTAATGATGGCGCTTGGTCAATACGTCCAAAACAAATCAAAACTGATACTATCATGAGATTGTGCCCAATAGGATGAACATAATACTTTCTTATGAAAATCAATATTTAAATACGAATTAAACCAATCTCTACATCACCTAATGATGGCACTTGGTCAATACGTCCAAAACATATCAAACTGTTACGTTACTATCATGAGAATGTGCTCATTAGGATGAACATAATACTTTGTTATGAAAATCAATATTTAATTACGAATTAAACAAATCTCTTTAGCACCTAATGATGACGCTTGGTCAATACGTCCAAAACAAATCAAACTGTTACTATCATGAGAATGTACCCATTAGGATGAATATAATACTTTCCTATGAAAATCAATATTTAAATACGAATTAAACCAATCTCTTCATCACCTAATGAAGGCGCTTGGTCAATACGTCCAAAACAAATCAAACTGTTACTATAATGAGAATGTGCCCATTAGGATGAACATAAGACTTTCTTATGAAAATCAATATTTAAATACGAATTAAACCAATCTCTTTATCACCTAATGGTGGCGCTTGGTCAATACGTCCAAAACATATCAAACTGTTACTATCATGAGAATGTGCCCATTAGGATGAACATAATACTTTCTTATGAAAATCAATATTTAAATACGAATTAAACCAATCTCTTCATCACCTAATGATGACGCTTGGTCAATACGTCCAAAACATATCAAACTGCTACTATCATGAGAATATGCCCATTAGGATGAGCATAATACTTTCTTATGAAAATCAATATTTAAATACGAAATAAACCAATCTCTTCTTCACCTAATGATGGCGCTTGGTCAATACGTAAAAAACATATCAAACTGTTACTATCATGAGAATGTTCCCATTAGGATGAACATAATACTTTCTTATGAAAATCAATATTTAAACACGAATAATTACCATTTCTGTATCACCTAATGATGACGCTTGGTCAATACGTCCAAAACATATCAAACTGTTACTATCATGAGAATGTGCCCATTAGGATGAACATAATACTTTCTTATGAAAATCAATATTTAAACACGAATAATTACCATTTCTGTATCACCTAATGATGACGCTTGGTCAATACGTCCAAAACATATCAAACTGTTACTATCATGAGAATGTTCCCATTAGGATGAACATAATACTTTCTTATGAAAATCAATATTTAAACACGAATAATTACCATTTCTGTATCACCTAATGATGACGCTTGGTCAATACGTCCAAAACATATCAAACTGTTACTATCATGAGAATGTTCCCATTAGGATGAACATAATACTTTCTTATGAAAATCAATATTTAAACACGAATAATTACCATTTCTGTATCACCTAATGATGACGCTTGGTCAATACGTCCAAAACATATTAAACTGTTACTATCATGAGAATGTTCCCATTAGGATGAACATAATACTTTCTTATGAAAATCAATATTTAAACACGAATAATTTCCATTTCTGTATCACCTAATGATGGCGCTTGGTCAATACGTCCAAAACATATCAAACTGTTACTATCATGAGAATGTGCTCATTAGGATGGACATACTACTTTCTTATGAAAATCAATATATAAATACGAATTAAACCAATCTCTTCATCACCTAATGATGGCGCTTGGTCAATACGTCCAAAACAAATCAAACTGTTACTATCATGACAAGGTGCTCATTAGGATGAACATAATACTTTCTTCTGAATATCAATATTGAAATATGAATACTTACCATTTCTGTATCACCTAATGATGAAGCTTGGTCAATACGTCCAAAACATATCAAACTGTTACTATCATGAGAACGTGCTCATTAGGATGAACATAATACTTTCTCATGAAAATCAATATTTAAATACGAATTAAACCAATCTCTTCATCACCTAATGATGGCGCTTGGTCAATACGTCCAAAACAAATCAAACTGTTACTATCATGAGAATATGCTCATTAGGATGAACATAATACTTTCTTATGAAAATCAATATTTAAATACGAATTAAACCAATCTCTTCATCACCTAATGAAGGCGCTTGGTCAATACGTCCAAAACAAATCAAACTGTTACTATCATGAGAATGTGCCCATTAGGATGAATATAATACTTTCCTATGAAAACCAATATTTAAGTACGAATTAAACCAATCACTTCATCGCCTAATGATGGCGCTTGGTCAATACGTCCAAAACAAATCAAACTGTTACTATCATGAGAATGTGCCCATTAGGATGAACATAATACTTTCTTATTAAAATCAATATTTAAATACGAATTAAACCAATCTCTTCATCACCTAATGATGGCGCTTGGTCAATACGTCCAAAACAAATCACACTGTTACTATCATGAGAATGTGCCCATTAGGATGAACATAATACTTTCTTACGAAAATCAATATTTAAATACGAATTAAACCAAACTCTTCATAACCTAATGATGGCGCTTGGTCAATACGTCCAAAACAAATCAAACTGATACTATCATGAGAGTGTGCCCAATAGGATGAACATAATACATTCTTATGAAAATCAATATTTAAATACGAATTAAACCAATCTCTACATCACCTAATGATGGCACTTGGTCAATACGTCCAAAACATATCAAACTGTTACTATCATGAGAATGTGCTCATTAGGATGAACATAATACTTTGTTATGAAAATCAATATTTAAATACGAATTAAACAAATCTCTTTATCACCTAATGATGATGCTTGGTCAACACGTCCAAAACAAATCAAACTGTTACTATCATGAGAATGTGCCCATTAGGATGAATATAATACTTTCCTATGAAAACCAATATTTAAATACGAAATAAACCAATCTCTTCATCACCTAATGATGGCGCTTGGTCAATACGTCCAAAACAAATCAAACTGTTACTATCATGAGAATGTGCCCATTAGGATGAACATAATACTTTCTTATGAAAATCAATATTTAAACACGAATAATTACCATTTCTGTATCACCTAATGATGACGCTTGGTCAATACGTCCAAAACATATCAAACTGTTACTATCATGAGAATGTGCTCATTAGGATGAACATAATACTTTCTTATGAAAATCAATATATAAATACGAATTAAACCAATCTCTTCATCACCTAATGATGGCGCTTGGTCAATACGTCCAAAACAAATCAAACTGTTACTATCATGAGAATGTGCCCATTAGGATGAACATAATACTTTCTTATGAAAATCAATATTTAAACACGAATAATTACCATTTCTGTATCACCGAATGATGGCGCTTGGTCAATACGTCCAAAACAAATCAAACTGTTACTATCATGAAAATGTGCTCATTAGGATGAACATAATACTTTCTTCTGAATATCAATATTGAAATATGAATACTTACCATTTCTGTATCACCTAATGATGAAGCTTGGCCAATACGTCCAAAACATATCAAACTGTTACTATCATGAGAACGTGCTCATTAGGATGAACATAATACTTTCTCATGAAAATCAATATTTAAATACGAATTAAACCAATCTCTTCATCACCTAATGAAGGCGCTTGGTCAATACGTCCAAAACATATTAAACTGTTACTATCATGAGAATGTGCCCATTAGGATGAACATAATACTTTCTTATGAAAATCAATATTTAAATACGAATTAAACCAATCTCTTCATCACCTAATGATGGCGCTTGGTCAATACGTCCAAAACAAATCAAACTGCTACTATCATAAGAATGTGCTCATTAGGATGAACATAATACTTTCTTATGAAAATCAATATTTAAATACGAATTAAACCAATCTCTTCATCACCTAATGAAGGCGCTTGGTCAATACGTCCAAAACAAATCAAACTGTTACTATCATGAGAATGTGCCCATTAGGATGAACATAAGACTTTCTTATGAAAATCAATATTTAATTACGAATTAAACCAACCTCTTTATCACCTAATGATGGCGCTTGGTCAATACGTCCAAAACATATCAAACTGTTACTATCATGAGAATGTGCCCATTAGGATGAACATAATACTTCCTTATGAAAATCAATATTTAAATACGAATTAAACCAATCTCTTCATCACCTAATGATGGCGCTTGGTCAATACGTCCAAAACATATCAAACTGCTACTATCATGAGAATATGCCCATTAGGATGAGCATAATACTTTCTTATGAAAATCAATATTTAAATACGAAATAAACCAATCTCTTCTTCACCTAATGATGGCGCTTGGTCAATACGTACAAAACATATCAAACTGTTACTATCATGAGAATGCTCCCATTAGGATGAACATAATACTTTCTTATGAAAATCAATATTTAAACACGAATAATTACCATTTCTGTATCACCTAATGATGACGCTTGGTCAATACGTCCAAAACATATCAAACTGTTACTATCATGAGAATGTGCCTATTAGGATTAACATAATACTTTCTTATGAAAATCAATATTTAAACACGTATAATTACCATTTCTGTATCACCTAATGATGACGCTTGGTCAATACGTCCAAAACATATCAAACTGTTACTATCATGAGAATGTTCCCATTAGGATGAACATAATACTTTCTTATGAAAATCAATATTTAAACACGAATAATTACCATTTCTGTATCAACTAATGATGACGCTTGGTCAATACGTCCAAAACATATCAAACTGTTACTATCATGAGAATGTTCCCATTAGGATGAACATAATACTTTCTTATGAAAATCAATATTTAAACACGAATAATTACCATTTCTGTATCACCTAATGATGACGCTTTGTCAATACGTCCAAAACATATCAAACTGTTACTATCATGAGAATGTTCCCATTAGGATGAACATAATACTTTCCTATGAAAATCAATATTTAAACACGAATAATTACCATTTCTGTATCACCTAATGATGGCGCTTGGTCAATATGTCCAAAACATATCAAACTGTTACTATCATGAGAATGTGCTCATTAGGATGAACATAATACTTTCTTATGGAAATAAATATTTAAATACGAATTAAACCAATCTCTTCATCACCTAATGATGGCGCTTGGTCAATACGTCCAAAACAAATCAAACTGTTACTATCATGAGAATGTGCCCATTAGGATGAACATAATACTTTCTTATGGAAATAAATATTTAAATACGAATTAAACCAATCTCTTCATCACCTAATGATGGCGCTAGGTCAATACGTCCAAAACATATTAAACTGTTACTATCATGAGAATGTGCCCATTAGGATGAACATAATACTTTCTTATGAAAATCAATATTTAAATACGAATTAAACCAATCTCTTCATCACCTAATGATGGCGCTTGGTCAATACGTCCAAAACAAATCAAACTGTTACTATCATAAGAATGTGCTCATTAGGATGAACATAATACTTTCCTATGAAAACCAATATTTAAATACGAATTAAACCAATCTCTTCATCACCTAATGATGGCGCTTGGTCAATACGTCCAAAACAAAACAAACTGTTACTATCATGAGAATGTGCCCATTAGGATGAACATAATACTTTCTTATGGAAATAAATATTTAAATACGAAGTAAACCAATCTCTTCATCACCTAATGATGGCGCTAGGTCAATACGCCCAAACATATTAAACTGTTACTATCATGAGAATGTGCCCATTAGGATGAACATAATACTTTCTTATGAAAATCAATATTTAAATACGAATTAAACCAATCTCTTCATCACCTAATGATGGCGCTTGGTCAATACGTCCAAAACAAATCAAACTGCTACTATCATGAGAATATGCCCATTAGGATGAGCTTAATACTTTCTTATGAAAATCAATATTTAAACACGAATAATTACCATTTCTGTATCACCTAATGATGGCGCTTGGTCAATACGTCCAAAACAAATCAAACTGTTACTATCATGAGAATATGCTCATTAGCATGAACATAATACTTTCTTATGAAAATCAATATTTAAATACGAATTAAACCAATCTCTTCATCACCTAATGAAGGCGCTTGGTCAATACGTCCAAAACATATTAAACTGTTACTATCATGAGAATGTGCCCATTAGGATGAACATAATACTTTCTTATGAAAATCAATATTTAAATACGAATTAAACCAATCTCTTCATCACCTAATGATGGCGCTTGGTCAATACGTCCAAAACAAATCAAACTGTTACTATCATAAGAATGTGCTCATTAGGATGAACATAATACTTTCTTATGAAAATCAATATTTAAATACGAATTAAACCAATCTCTTCATCACCTAATGAAGGCGCTTGGTCAATACGTCCAAAACAAATCAAACTGTTACTATCATGAGAATGTGCCCATTAGGATGAACATAAGACTTTCTTATGAAAATCAATATTTAATTACGAATTAAACCAATCTCTTTATCACCTAATGATGGCGCTTGGTCAATACGTCCAAAACATATCAAACTGTTACTATCATGAGAATGTGCCCATTAGGATGAACATAATACTTCCTTATGAAAATCAATATTTAAATACGAAATATACCAATCTCTTCTTCACCTAATGATGGCGCTTGGTCAATACGTACAAAACATATCAAACTGTTACTATACTGAGAATGTTCCCATTAGGATGAACATAATACTTTCTTATGAAAATCAATATTTAAACACGAATAATTACCTTTTCTGTATCACCTAATGATGACGTTTGGTCAATACGTCCGAAACATATCAAACTGTTACTATCATGAGAATGTGCCCATTAGGATGAACATAATACTTTCTTATGAAAATCAATATTTAAACACGAATAATTACCATTTCTGTATCACCTAATGATGACGCTTGGTCAATACATCCAAAACATATCAAACTGTTACTATCATGAGAATGTTCCCATTAGGATGAACATAATACTTTCTTATGAAAATCAATATTTAAACACGAATAATTACCATTTCTGTATCAACTAATGATGACGCTTGGTCAATACGTCCAAAACATATCAAACTGTTACTATCATGAGAATGTTCCCATTAGGATGAACATAATACTTTCTTATGAAAATCAATATTTAAACACGAATAATTAACATTTCTGTATCACCTAATGATGACGCTTGGTCAATACGTCCAAAACATATCAAACTGTTACTATCATGAGAATGTTCCCATTAGGATGAACATAATACTTTCTTATGAAAATCAATATTTAAACACGAATAATTACCATTTCTGTATCACCTAATGATGGCGCTTGGTCAATACGTCCAAAACATATCAAACTGTTACTATCATGAGAATGTGCTCATTAGGATGAACATAATACTTTCTTATGAAAATCAATATATAAATACGAATTAAACCAATCTCTTCATCACCTAATGATGGCGCTTGGTCAATACGTCCAAAACAAATCAAACTGTTACTATCATGAAAATGTGCTCATTAGGATGAACATAATACTTTCTTCTGAATATCAATATTGAAATATGAATACTTACCATTTCTGTATCACCTAATGATGAAGCTTGGTCAATACGTCCAAAACATATCAAACTGTTACTATCATGAGAACGTGCTCATTAGGATGAACATAATACTTTCTCATGAAAATCAATATTTAATTACGAATTAAACCAATCTCTTCATCACCTAATAATGGCGCTTGGTCAATACGTCCAAAACAAATCAAACTGTTACTATCATGAGAATATGCTCATTAGGATGAACATAATACTTTCTTATGAAAATCAATATTTAAATACGAATTAAACCAATCTCTTCATCACCTAATGAAGGCGCTTGGTCAATACGTCCAAAACAAATCAAACTGTTACTATCATGAGAATGTGCCCATTAGGATGAATATAATACTTTCCTATGAAAACCAATATTTAAATACGAATTAAACCAATCTCTTCATCGCCTAATGATGGCGCTTGGTCAATACGTCCAAAACAAATCAAACTGTTACTATCATGAGAATGTGCCCATTAGGATGAACATAATACTTTCTTATTAAAATCAATATTTAAATACGAATTAAACCAATCTCTTCATCACCTAATGATGGCGCTTGGTCAATACGTCCAAAACAAATCAAACTGTTACTATCATGAGAATGTGCCCATTAGGATGAACATAATACTTTCTTATGAAAATCAATATTTAAATACGAATTAAACCAATCTCTTCATAACCTAATGATGGCACTTGGTCAATACGTCCAAAACATATCAAACTGTTACTATCATGAGAATGTGCTCATTAGGATGAACATAATACTTTGTTATGAAAATCAATATTTAAATACGAATTAAACCAATCTCTTCATCGCCTAATGAAGGCGCTTGGTCAATACGTCCAAAACAAATCAAACTGTTACTATCATGAGAATGGGCCATTAGGATGAATATAATACTTTCCTATGAAAACCAATATTTAAATACGAATTAAACCAATCTCTTCATCACCTAATGATGGCGCTTGGTCAATACGTCCAAAACATATCAAACTGTTACTATCATGAGAATGTGCCCATTAGGATGAACATAATACTTTCTTATGGAAATAAATATTTAAATACGAATTAAACCAATCTCTTCATCACCTAATGATGGCGCTTGGTCAATACGTCCAAAACAAATCAAACTGTTACTATCATAAGAATGTACCCATTAGGATGAATATAATACTTTCCTATGAAAATCAATATTTAAATACGAATTAAACCAACCTCTTCATCACCTAATGATGGCGCTTGGTCAATACGTCCAAAATATATTAAAATGTTACTATCATGAGAATGTGCTCATTAGGATGAACATAATACTTTCTTATGAAAATCAATATTTAAATACGAATTAAACCAATCTCTTCATCGCCTAATGAAGGCGCTTGGTCAATACGTCCAAAACAAATCAAACTGTTACTATCATGAGAATGTGCCCATTAGGATGAATATAATACTTTCCTATGAAAACCAATATTTAAATACGAATTAAACCAATCTCTTCATCACCTAATGATGGCGCTTGGTCAATACGTCCAAAACATATCAAACTGTTACTATCATGAGAATGTGCCCATTAGGATGAACATAATACTTTCTTATGGAAATAAATATTTAAATACGAATTAAACCAATCTCTTCATCACCTAATGATGGCGCTTGGTCAATACGTCCAAAACAAATCAAACTGTTACTATCATAAGAATGTGCTCATTAGGATGAACATAATACTTTCTTATGAAAATCAATATTTAAATACGAATTAAACCAATCTCTTCATCACCTAATGAAGGCGCTTGGTCAATACGTCCAAAACAAATCAAACTGTTACTATCATGAGAATGTGCCCATTAGGATGAACATAAGACTTTCTTATGAAAATCAATATTTAATTACGAATTAAACCAATCTCTTTATCACCTAATGATGGCGCTTGGTCAATACGTCCAAAACAAATCAAACTGTTACTATCATGAGAATGTGCCCATTAGGATGAACATAATACTTTCTTATGAAAATCAATATTTAAATACGAATTAAACCAATCTCTTCATCACCTAATGATGGCGCTTGGTCAATACGTACAAAACATATCAAACTGCTACTATCATGAGAATATGCCCATTAGGATGAGCATAATACTTTCTTATGAAAATCAATATTTAAATACGAAATAAACCAATCTCTTCTTCACCTAATGATGGCGCTTGGTCAATACGTACAAAACATATCAAACTGTTACTATCATGAGAATGTTCCCATTAGGATGAACATAATACTTTCTTATGAAAATCAATATTTAAACACGAATAATTACCATTTCTGTATCACCTAATGATGAAGCTTGGCCAATACGTCCAAAACAAATCAAACTGTTACTATCATGAGAATGTGCCCATTAGGATGAATATAATACTTTCCTATGAAAACCAATATTTAACAACGAATTAAACCAATCTCTTCATCGCCTAATGATGGCGCTTGGTCAATACGTCCAAAACAAATCAAACTGTTACTATCATGAGAATGTGCCCATTAGGATGAACATAATACTTTCTTATTAAAATCAATATTTAAATACGAATTAAACCAATCTCTTCATCACCTAATGATGGCGCTTGGTCAATACGTCCAAAACAAATCAAACTGTTACTATCATGAGAATGTGCCCATTAGGATGAACATAATACTTTCTTATGAAAATCAATATTTAAATACGAATTAAACCAATCTCTTCATCACATAATGATGGCGCTTGGTCAATACGTCCAAAACATATTAAACGGTTACTATCATGAGAATGTGCCCATTAGGATGAACATAATACTTTCTTATGAAAATCAATATTTAAATACGAATTAAACCAATCTCTTCATCACCTAATGATGGCGCTTGGTCAATACGTCCAAAACAAATCAAACTGTTACTATCATGAGATTGTGCCCATTAGGATGAATATAATACTTTCCTATGAAAATCAATATTTAAATACGAAATAAACCAATCTCTTCATCACCTAATGATGGCGCTTGGTCAATACGTCCAAAACATATCAAACTGCTACTATCATGAGAATGTGCCCATTAGGATGAACATAATACTTTCTTATAAAAATCAATATTTAAATACGAATTAAACCAATCTCTTTATCACCTAATGATGGCGCTTGGTCAATACGTCCTAAACAAATCAAACTGTTACTATCATGAGAATGTGCTCATTAGGATGAACATAATACTTTCTTATGAAAATCAATATTTAAATACGACTTAAACCAATCTCTTCATCACCTAATGAAGGCGCTTGGTCAATACGTCCAAAACAAATCAAACTGTTACTATCATGAGAATGTGCCCATTAGGATGAATATAATACTTTCCTATGACAAACAATATTTAAATACGAATTAAACCAATCTCTTCATCACCTAATGATGGCGCTTGGTCAATACGTCCAAAACATATCAAACTGCTACTATCATGAGAATGTGCCCATTAGGATGAACATAATACTTTCTTATGAAAATCAATATTTAAATACGAATTAAACCAATCTCTTTATCACCTAATGATGGCGCTTGGTCAATATGTCCTAAACAAATCAAACTGTTACTATCATGAGAATGTGCCCATTAGGATGAACATAATACTTTCTTATGAAAATCAATATTTAAATACGAATTAAACCAATCTCTTCATCACCTAATGATGACGCTTGGTCAATACGTCCAAAACAAATCAAACTGTTACTATCATGAGAATGTGCTCATTAGGATGAACATAATACTTTCTTATGAAAATCAATATTTAAATACGAATTAAACCAATCTCTTCATCACCTAATGATGGCGCTTGGTCAATACGTCCAAAACAAATCAAACTGTTACTATCATGAGAATGTGCCCATTAGGATGAATATAATACTTTCCTATGAAAATCAATATTTAAATACGAATTAAACCAATCTCTTCATCACCTAATGATGGCGCTTGGTCAATACGTCCAAAACAAATCAAACTGTTACTATCATGAGAATGTGCCCATTAGGATGAACATAATACTGTCTTATGGAAATAAATATTTAAATACGAATTAAACAAATCTCCTTATCACCTAATGATGGCGCTTGGTCAATACGTCCAAAACATATCAAACTGTTACTATCATGAGAATGTGCCCATTAGGATGAACATAATACTTTCTTATGAAAATCAATATTTAAATACGAATTAAACAAATCTCTTCATCACATAATGATGGCGCTTGGTCAATACGTCCAAAACATATTAAACTGTTACTATCATGAGAAAGTGCCCATTAGGATGAACATAATACTTTCCTATGAAAATCAATATTTAAATACAAATTAAACCAATCTCTTCATCACCTAATGATGGCGCTTGGTCAATACGTCCAAAACATATCAAACTGTTACTATCATGAGAATGTGCCCATTAGGATGAACATAATACTTTCTTATGAAAATCAATATTTAAATACGAATTAAACCAATCTCTTCATCATCTAATGATGGCGCTTGGTCAATACATCCAAAACATATCAAACTGTTACTATCAAGAGAATGTGCCCATTAGGATGAACATAATACTTTCTTATGAAAATCAATATTTAAATACGAATTAAACCAATCTCTTCATCACCTAATGATGGCGCTTGGTCAATACGTCCAAAACTTATCAAACTGTTACTATCATGAGAATGTGCTCATTAGGATGAATATAATACTTTATTATTAAAATCAAAATTTAAATACGAATAATTACCATTTCTGTATCACCTAATGATAACGCTTGGTCAATACGTCCAAAAAAAATCAAACTGTTACTATCATGAGAATGTGCCCATTAGGATGAACATAATACTTTCTTATGAAAATCAATATTTAAATACGAATTAAACCAATCTCTTCATCACCTAATGATGGCGCTTGGTCAATACGTCCAAAACATATTAAACTGTTACTATCATGTGAATGTGCCAATTAGGATGAACATAATACTTTCTTATGAAAATCAATATTTAAATACGAAATAAACCAATCTCTTCTTCACTTAATGATGGCGCTTGGTCAATATGTCCAAAACATATCAAACTGTTACTATCAAGAGAATGTGCCCATTAGGATAAACATAATACTTTCTTATGGAAATAAAAATTTAAATACGAATTAAACCAATCTCTTCATCATCTAATGATGGCGCTAGGTCAATACGTCCAAAACATATTAAACTGTTACTATCATGAGAATGTGCCCATTAGGATGATCATAATACTTTCTTATGAAAATCAATATTTAATTACGAATTAAACCAATCTCTTCATCACCTAATGATGGCGCTTGGTCAATATGTCCAAAACAAATCAAACTGTTACTATCATGAGAATGTGCCCATTAGGATGAATATAATACTTTCTTATGAAAATCAATATTTAAATACGAAATAAACCAATCTCTTCTTCACCTAATGATGGCGCTTGGTCAATACGTCCAAAACATATCAAACTGTTACTATCAAGAGAATGTGCCCATTAGGATAAACATAATACTTTATTATTAAAATCAAAATTTAAATACGAATAATTACCATTTCTGTATCACCTAATGATAACGCTTGGTCAATACGTCCAAAACAAATCAAACTATTACTATCATGAGAATGTGCCCATTAGGATGAATATAATACTTTCCTATGAAAATCAATATTTAAATACGAATTAAACCAATCTCTTCATCACCTAATGATGGCGCTTGGTCAATACGTCCAAAACATATCAAACTGTTACTATCATGAGAATGTGCCCATTACGATGAACATAATACTTTCTTATGAAAATCAATATTTAAATACGAATTAAACAAATCTCTTCATCACATAATGATGGCTCTTGGTCAATACGTCCAAAACATATTAAACTGTTACTATCATGAGAAAGTGCCCATTAGGATGAACATAATACTTTCCTATGAAAATCAATATTTAAATACGAATTAAACCAATCTCTTCATCACCTAATGATGGCGCTTGGTCAATACGTCCAAAACATATCAAACTGTTACTATCATGAGAATGTGCCCATTAGGATGAACATAATACTTTCTTATGAAAATCAATATTTAAATACGAATTAAACCAATCTCTTCATCATCTAATGATGGCGCTTGGTCAATACGTCCAAAACATATCAAACTGTTACTATCAAGAAAATGAGCCCATTAGGATGAACATAATACTTTCTTATGAAAATCAATATTTAAATACGAATTAAACCAATCTCTTTATCACCTAATGATGGCGCTTGGTCAATACGTCCAAAACTTATCAAACTGTTACTATCATGAGAATGTGCTCATAAGGATGAATATAAAACTTTATTATTAAAATCAAAATTTAAATACGAATAATTACCATTTCTGTATCACCTAATGTTAACGCTTGGTCAATACGTCCAAAAAAAATCAAACTGTTACTATCATGAGAATGTGCCCATTAGGATGAACATAATACTTAATACTTTCTTATGAAAATCAATATTTAAATACGAATTAAACCAATCTCTTCATCACCTAATGATGGCGCTTGGTCAATACGTCCAAACCATATTAAACTGTTACTATCTTGTGAATGTGCCAATTAGGATGCACATAATACTTTCTTATGAAAATCAATATTTAAATACGAATTAAACCAATCTCTTCATCACCTAATGATGGCGCTTGGTCAATACGTCCAAAACAAATCAAACTGCTACTATCATAAGAATGTGCTCATTAGGATGAACATAATACTTTCTTATGAAAATCAATATTTAAATACGAATTAAACCAATCTCTTCATCACCTAATGAAGGCGCTTGGTCAATACGTCCAAAACAAATCAAACTGTTACTATCATGAGAATGTGCCCATTAGGATGAACATAAGACTTTCTTATGAAAATCAATATTTAATTACGAATTAAACCAACCTCTTTATCACCTAATGATGGCGCTTGGTCAATACGTCCAAAACATATCAAACTGTTACTATCATGAGAATGTGCCCATTAGGATGAACATAATACTTCCTTATGAAAATCAATATTTAAATACGAATTAAACCAATCTCTTCATCACCTAATGATGGCGCTTGGTCAATACGTCCAAAACATATCAAACTGCTACTATCATGAGAATATGCCCATTAGGATGAGCATAATACTTTCTTATGAAAATCAATATTTAAATACGAAATAAACCAATCTCTTCTTCACCTAATGATGGCGCTTGGTCAATACGTACAAAACATATCAAACTGTTACTATCATGAGAATGCTCCCATTAGGATGAACATAATACTTTCTTATGAAAATCAATATTTAAACACGAATAATTACCATTTCTGTATCACCTAATGATGACGCTTGGTCAATACGTCCAAAACATATCAAACTGTTACTATCATGAGAATGTGCCTATTAGGATTAACATAATACTTTCTTATGAAAATCAATATTTAAACACGTATAATTACCATTTCTGTATCACCTAATGATGACGCTTGGTCAATACGTCCAAAACATATCAAACTGTTACTATCATGAGAATGTTCCCATTAGGATGAACATAATACTTTCTTATGAAAATCAATATTTAAACACGAATAATTACCATTTCTGTATCAACTAATGATGACGCTTGGTCAATACGTCCAAAACATATCAAACTGTTACTATCATGAGAATGTTCCCATTAGGATGAACATAATACTTTCTTATGAAAATCAATATTTAAACACGAATAATTACCATTTCTGTATCACCTAATGATGACGCTTTGTCAATACGTCCAAAACATATCAAACTGTTACTATCATGAGAATGTTCCCATTAGGATGAACATAATACTTTCCTATGAAAATCAATATTTAAACACGAATAATTACCATTTCTGTATCACCTAATGATGGCGCTTGGTCAATATGTCCAAAACATATCAAACTGTTACTATCATGAGAATGTGCTCATTAGGATGAACATAATACTTTCTTATGGAAATAAATATTTAAATACGAATTAAACCAATCTCTTCATCACCTAATGATGGCGCTTGGTCAATACGTCCAAAACAAATCAAACTGTTACTATCATGAGAATGTGCCCATTAGGATGAACATAATACTTTCTTATGGAAATAAATATTTAAATACGAATTAAACCAATCTCTTCATCACCTAATGATGGCGCTAGGTCAATACGTCCAAAACATATTAAACTGTTACTATCATGAGAATGTGCCCATTAGGATGAACATAATACTTTCTTATGAAAATCAATATTTAAATACGAATTAAACCAATCTCTTCATCACCTAATGATGGCGCTTGGTCAATACGTCCAAAACAAATCAAACTGTTACTATCATAAGAATGTGCTCATTAGGATGAACATAATACTTTCCTATGAAAACCAATATTTAAATACGAATTAAACCAATCTCTTCATCACCTAATGATGGCGCTTGGTCAATACGTCCAAAACAAAACAAACTGTTACTATCATGAGAATGTGCCCATTAGGATGAACATAATACTTTCTTATGGAAATAAATATTTAAATACGAAGTAAACCAATCTCTTCATCACCTAATGATGGCGCTAGGTCAATACGCCCAAACATATTAAACTGTTACTATCATGAGAATGTGCCCATTAGGATGAACATAATACTTTCTTATGAAAATCAATATTTAAATACGAATTAAACCAATCTCTTCATCACCTAATGATGGCGCTTGGTCAATACGTCCAAAACAAATCAAACTGCTACTATCATGAGAATATGCCCATTAGGATGAGCTTAATACTTTCTTATGAAAATCAATATTTAAACACGAATAATTACCATTTCTGTATCACCTAATGATGGCGCTTGGTCAATACGTCCAAAACAAATCAAACTGTTACTATCATGAGAATATGCTCATTAGCATGAACATAATACTTTCTTATGAAAATCAATATTTAAATACGAATTAAACCAATCTCTTCATCACCTAATGAAGGCGCTTGGTCAATACGTCCAAAACATATTAAACTGTTACTATCATGAGAATGTGCCCATTAGGATGAACATAATACTTTCTTATGAAAATCAATATTTAAATACGAATTAAACCAATCTCTTCATCACCTAATGATGGCGCTTGGTCAATACGTCCAAAACAAATCAAACTGTTACTATCATAAGAATGTGCTCATTAGGATGAACATAATACTTTCTTATGAAAATCAATATTTAAATACGAATTAAACCAATCTCTTCATCACCTAATGAAGGCGCTTGGTCAATACGTCCAAAACAAATCAAACTGTTACTATCATGAGAATGTGCCCATTAGGATGAACATAAGACTTTCTTATGAAAATCAATATTTAATTACGAATTAAACCAATCTCTTTATCACCTAATGATGGCGCTTGGTCAATACGTCCAAAACATATCAAACTGTTACTATCATGAGAATGTGCCCATTAGGATGAACATAATACTTCCTTATGAAAATCAATATTTAAATACGAAATATACCAATCTCTTCTTCACCTAATGATGGCGCTTGGTCAATACGTACAAAACATATCAAACTGTTACTATACTGAGAATGTTCCCATTAGGATGAACATAATACTTTCTTATGAAAATCAATATTTAAACACGAATAATTACCTTTTCTGTATCACCTAATGATGACGTTTGGTCAATACGTCCGAAACATATCAAACTGTTACTATCATGAGAATGTGCCCATTAGGATGAACATAATACTTTCTTATGAAAATCAATATTTAAACACGAATAATTACCATTTCTGTATCACCTAATGATGACGCTTGGTCAATACATCCAAAACATATCAAACTGTTACTATCATGAGAATGTTCCCATTAGGATGAACATAATACTTTCTTATGAAAATCAATATTTAAACACGAATAATTACCATTTCTGTATCAACTAATGATGACGCTTGGTCAATACGTCCAAAACATATCAAACTGTTACTATCATGAGAATGTTCCCATTAGGATGAACATAATACTTTCTTATGAAAATCAATATTTAAACACGAATAATTAACATTTCTGTATCACCTAATGATGACGCTTGGTCAATACGTCCAAAACATATCAAACTGTTACTATCATGAGAATGTTCCCATTAGGATGAACATAATACTTTCTTATGAAAATCAATATTTAAACACGAATAATTACCATTTCTGTATCACCTAATGATGGCGCTTGGTCAATACGTCCAAAACATATCAAACTGTTACTATCATGAGAATGTGCTCATTAGGATGAACATAATACTTTCTTATGAAAATCAATATATAAATACGAATTAAACCAATCTCTTCATCACCTAATGATGGCGCTTGGTCAATACGTCCAAAACAAATCAAACTGTTACTATCATGAAAATGTGCTCATTAGGATGAACATAATACTTTCTTCTGAATATCAATATTGAAATATGAATACTTACCATTTCTGTATCACCTAATGATGAAGCTTGGTCAATACGTCCAAAACATATCAAACTGTTACTATCATGAGAACGTGCTCATTAGGATGAACATAATACTTTCTCATGAAAATCAATATTTAATTACGAATTAAACCAATCTCTTCATCACCTAATAATGGCGCTTGGTCAATACGTCCAAAACAAATCAAACTGTTACTATCATGAGAATATGCTCATTAGGATGAACATAATACTTTCTTATGAAAATCAATATTTAAATACGAATTAAACCAATCTCTTCATCACCTAATGAAGGCGCTTGGTCAATACGTCCAAAACAAATCAAACTGTTACTATCATGAGAATGTGCCCATTAGGATGAATATAATACTTTCCTATGAAAACCAATATTTAAATACGAATTAAACCAATCTCTTCATCGCCTAATGATGGCGCTTGGTCAATACGTCCAAAACAAATCAAACTGTTACTATCATGAGAATGTGCCCATTAGGATGAACATAATACTTTCTTATTAAAATCAATATTTAAATACGAATTAAACCAATCTCTTCATCACCTAATGATGGCGCTTGGTCAATACGTCCAAAACAAATCAAACTGTTACTATCATGAGAATGTGCCCATTAGGATGAACATAATACTTTCTTATGAAAATCAATATTTAAATACGAATTAAACCAATCTCTTCATAACCTAATGATGGCACTTGGTCAATACGTCCAAAACATATCAAACTGTTACTATCATGAGAATGTGCTCATTAGGATGAACATAATACTTTGTTATGAAAATCAATATTTAAATACGAATTAAACCAATCTCTTCATCGCCTAATGAAGGCGCTTGGTCAATACGTCCAAAACAAATCAAACTGTTACTATCATGAGAATGGGCCATTAGGATGAATATAATACTTTCCTATGAAAACCAATATTTAAATACGAATTAAACCAATCTCTTCATCACCTAATGATGGCGCTTGGTCAATACGTCCAAAACATATCAAACTGTTACTATCATGAGAATGTGCCCATTAGGATGAACATAATACTTTCTTATGGAAATAAATATTTAAATACGAATTAAACCAATCTCTTCATCACCTAATGATGGCGCTTGGTCAATACGTCCAAAACAAATCAAACTGTTACTATCATAAGAATGTACCCATTAGGATGAATATAATACTTTCCTATGAAAATCAATATTTAAATACGAATTAAACCAACCTCTTCATCACCTAATGATGGCGCTTGGTCAATACGTCCAAAATATATTAAAATGTTACTATCATGAGAATGTGCTCATTAGGATGAACATAATACTTTCTTATGAAAATCAATATTTAAATACGAATTAAACCAATCTCTTCATCGCCTAATGAAGGCGCTTGGTCAATACGTCCAAAACAAATCAAACTGTTACTATCATGAGAATGTGCCCATTAGGATGAATATAATACTTTCCTATGAAAACCAATATTTAAATACGAATTAAACCAATCTCTTCATCACCTAATGATGGCGCTTGGTCAATACGTCCAAAACATATCAAACTGTTACTATCATGAGAATGTGCCCATTAGGATGAACATAATACTTTCTTATGGAAATAAATATTTAAATACGAATTAAACCAATCTCTTCATCACCTAATGATGGCGCTTGGTCAATACGTCCAAAACAAATCAAACTGTTACTATCATAAGAATGTGCTCATTAGGATGAACATAATACTTTCTTATGAAAATCAATATTTAAATACGAATTAAACCAATCTCTTCATCACCTAATGAAGGCGCTTGGTCAATACGTCCAAAACAAATCAAACTGTTACTATCATGAGAATGTGCCCATTAGGATGAACATAAGACTTTCTTATGAAAATCAATATTTAATTACGAATTAAACCAATCTCTTTATCACCTAATGATGGCGCTTGGTCAATACGTCCAAAACAAATCAAACTGTTACTATCATGAGAATGTGCCCATTAGGATGAACATAATACTTTCTTATGAAAATCAATATTTAAATACGAATTAAACCAATCTCTTCATCACCTAATGATGGCGCTTGGTCAATACGTACAAAACATATCAAACTGCTACTATCATGAGAATATGCCCATTAGGATGAGCATAATACTTTCTTATGAAAATCAATATTTAAATACGAAATAAACCAATCTCTTCTTCACCTAATGATGGCGCTTGGTCAATACGTACAAAACATATCAAACTGTTACTATCATGAGAATGTTCCCATTAGGATGAACATAATACTTTCTTATGAAAATCAATATTTAAACACGAATAATTACCATTTCTGTATCACCTAATGATGAAGCTTGGCCAATACGTCCAAAACAAATCAAACTGTTACTATCATGAGAATGTGCCCATTAGGATGAATATAATACTTTCCTATGAAAACCAATATTTAACAACGAATTAAACCAATCTCTTCATCGCCTAATGATGGCGCTTGGTCAATACGTCCAAAACAAATCAAACTGTTACTATCATGAGAATGTGCCCATTAGGATGAACATAATACTTTCTTATTAAAATCAATATTTAAATACGAATTAAACCAATCTCTTCATCACCTAATGATGGCGCTTGGTCAATACGTCCAAAACAAATCAAACTGTTACTATCATGAGAATGTGCCCATTAGGATGAACATAATACTTTCTTATGAAAATCAATATTTAAATACGAATTAAACCAATCTCTTCATCACATAATGATGGCGCTTGGTCAATACGTCCAAAACATATTAAACGGTTACTATCATGAGAATGTGCCCATTAGGATGAACATAATACTTTCTTATGAAAATCAATATTTAAATACGAATTAAACCAATCTCTTCATCACCTAATGATGGCGCTTGGTCAATACGTCCAAAACAAATCAAACTGTTACTATCATGAGATTGTGCCCATTAGGATGAATATAATACTTTCCTATGAAAATCAATATTTAAATACGAAATAAACCAATCTCTTCATCACCTAATGATGGCGCTTGGTCAATACGTCCAAAACATATCAAACTGCTACTATCATGAGAATGTGCCCATTAGGATGAACATAATACTTTCTTATAAAAATCAATATTTAAATACGAATTAAACCAATCTCTTTATCACCTAATGATGGCGCTTGGTCAATACGTCCTAAACAAATCAAACTGTTACTATCATGAGAATGTGCTCATTAGGATGAACATAATACTTTCTTATGAAAATCAATATTTAAATACGACTTAAACCAATCTCTTCATCACCTAATGAAGGCGCTTGGTCAATACGTCCAAAACAAATCAAACTGTTACTATCATGAGAATGTGCCCATTAGGATGAATATAATACTTTCCTATGACAAACAATATTTAAATACGAATTAAACCAATCTCTTCATCACCTAATGATGGCGCTTGGTCAATACGTCCAAAACATATCAAACTGCTACTATCATGAGAATGTGCCCATTAGGATGAACATAATACTTTCTTATGAAAATCAATATTTAAATACGAATTAAACCAATCTCTTTATCACCTAATGATGGCGCTTGGTCAATATGTCCTAAACAAATCAAACTGTTACTATCATGAGAATGTGCCCATTAGGATGAACATAATACTTTCTTATGAAAATCAATATTTAAATACGAATTAAACCAATCTCTTCATCACCTAATGATGACGCTTGGTCAATACGTCCAAAACAAATCAAACTGTTACTATCATGAGAATGTGCTCATTAGGATGAACATAATACTTTCTTATGAAAATCAATATTTAAATACGAATTAAACCAATCTCTTCATCACCTAATGATGGCGCTTGGTCAATACGTCCAAAACAAATCAAACTGTTACTATCATGAGAATGTGCCCATTAGGATGAATATAATACTTTCCTATGAAAATCAATATTTAAATACGAATTAAACCAATCTCTTCATCACCTAATGATGGCGCTTGGTCAATACGTCCAAAACAAATCAAACTGTTACTATCATGAGAATGTGCCCATTAGGATGAACATAATACTGTCTTATGGAAATAAATATTTAAATACGAATTAAACAAATCTCCTTATCACCTAATGATGGCGCTTGGTCAATACGTCCAAAACATATCAAACTGTTACTATCATGAGAATGTGCCCATTAGGATGAACATAATACTTTCTTATGAAAATCAATATTTAAATACGAATTAAACAAATCTCTTCATCACATAATGATGGCGCTTGGTCAATACGTCCAAAACATATTAAACTGTTACTATCATGAGAAAGTGCCCATTAGGATGAACATAATACTTTCCTATGAAAATCAATATTTAAATACAAATTAAACCAATCTCTTCATCACCTAATGATGGCGCTTGGTCAATACGTCCAAAACATATCAAACTGTTACTATCATGAGAATGTGCCCATTAGGATGAACATAATACTTTCTTATGAAAATCAATATTTAAATACGAATTAAACCAATCTCTTCATCATCTAATGATGGCGCTTGGTCAATACATCCAAAACATATCAAACTGTTACTATCAAGAGAATGTGCCCATTAGGATGAACATAATACTTTCTTATGAAAATCAATATTTAAATACGAATTAAACCAATCTCTTCATCACCTAATGATGGCGCTTGGTCAATACGTCCAAAACTTATCAAACTGTTACTATCATGAGAATGTGCTCATTAGGATGAATATAATACTTTATTATTAAAATCAAAATTTAAATACGAATAATTACCATTTCTGTATCACCTAATGATAACGCTTGGTCAATACGTCCAAAAAAAATCAAACTGTTACTATCATGAGAATGTGCCCATTAGGATGAACATAATACTTTCTTATGAAAATCAATATTTAAATACGAATTAAACCAATCTCTTCATCACCTAATGATGGCGCTTGGTCAATACGTCCAAAACATATTAAACTGTTACTATCATGTGAATGTGCCAATTAGGATGAACATAATACTTTCTTATGAAAATCAATATTTAAATACGAAATAAACCAATCTCTTCTTCACTTAATGATGGCGCTTGGTCAATATGTCCAAAACATATCAAACTGTTACTATCAAGAGAATGTGCCCATTAGGATAAACATAATACTTTCTTATGGAAATAAAAATTTAAATACGAATTAAACCAATCTCTTCATCATCTAATGATGGCGCTAGGTCAATACGTCCAAAACATATTAAACTGTTACTATCATGAGAATGTGCCCATTAGGATGATCATAATACTTTCTTATGAAAATCAATATTTAATTACGAATTAAACCAATCTCTTCATCACCTAATGATGGCGCTTGGTCAATATGTCCAAAACAAATCAAACTGTTACTATCATGAGAATGTGCCCATTAGGATGAATATAATACTTTCTTATGAAAATCAATATTTAAATACGAAATAAACCAATCTCTTCTTCACCTAATGATGGCGCTTGGTCAATACGTCCAAAACATATCAAACTGTTACTATCAAGAGAATGTGCCCATTAGGATAAACATAATACTTTATTATTAAAATCAAAATTTAAATACGAATAATTACCATTTCTGTATCACCTAATGATAACGCTTGGTCAATACGTCCAAAACAAATCAAACTATTACTATCATGAGAATGTGCCCATTAGGATGAATATAATACTTTCCTATGAAAATCAATATTTAAATACGAATTAAACCAATCTCTTCATCACCTAATGATGGCGCTTGGTCAATACGTCCAAAACATATCAAACTGTTACTATCATGAGAATGTGCCCATTACGATGAACATAATACTTTCTTATGAAAATCAATATTTAAATACGAATTAAACAAATCTCTTCATCACATAATGATGGCTCTTGGTCAATACGTCCAAAACATATTAAACTGTTACTATCATGAGAAAGTGCCCATTAGGATGAACATAATACTTTCCTATGAAAATCAATATTTAAATACGAATTAAACCAATCTCTTCATCACCTAATGATGGCGCTTGGTCAATACGTCCAAAACATATCAAACTGTTACTATCATGAGAATGTGCCCATTAGGATGAACATAATACTTTCTTATGAAAATCAATATTTAAATACGAATTAAACCAATCTCTTCATCATCTAATGATGGCGCTTGGTCAATACGTCCAAAACATATCAAACTGTTACTATCAAGAAAATGAGCCCATTAGGATGAACATAATACTTTCTTATGAAAATCAATATTTAAATACGAATTAAACCAATCTCTTTATCACCTAATGATGGCGCTTGGTCAATACGTCCAAAACTTATCAAACTGTTACTATCATGAGAATGTGCTCATAAGGATGAATATAAAACTTTATTATTAAAATCAAAATTTAAATACGAATAATTACCATTTCTGTATCACCTAATGTTAACGCTTGGTCAATACGTCCAAAAAAAATCAAACTGTTACTATCATGAGAATGTGCCCATTAGGATGAACATAATACTTAATACTTTCTTATGAAAATCAATATTTAAATACGAATTAAACCAATCTCTTCATCACCTAATGATGGCGCTTGGTCAATACGTCCAAACCATATTAAACTGTTACTATCTTGTGAATGTGCCAATTAGGATGCACATAATACTTTCTTATGAAAATCAATATTTAAATACGAATTAAACCAATCTCTTCATCACCTAATGATGGCGCTTGGTCAATACGTCCAAAACAAATCAAACTGTTACTATCATGAGAATGTGCATATTAGGATGAATATAATACTTTCTATGAAAATCAATATTTAAATACGAAATAAACCAATCTCTTCTTCACTTAATGATGGCGCTTGGTCAATACGTCCAAAACATATCAAACTGTTACTATCAAGAGAATGTGCCCATTAGGATAAACATAATACTTTCTTATGAAAATCAATATTTAAATACGAATTAAACCAATCTCTTCATCACCTAATGATGGCGCTTGGTCAATACGTCCAAAATAAATCAAACTGTTACTATCATGAGAATGTGCTCATTAGGATGAACATAATACTTTCTTATGAAAATCAATATTTAAATACGAATTAAACCAATCTCTTCTTCACCTAATGATGGCGCTTGGTCAATACGTACAAAACATATCAAACTGTTACTATCATGAGAATGTTCCCATTAGGATGAACATAATACTTTCTTATGAAAATCAATATTTAAACACGAATAATTACCATTTCTGTATCACCTAATGATGACGCTTGGTCAATACGTCCAAAACATATCAAACTGTTACTATCATGAGAATGTGCTCATTAGGATGAACATAATACTTTCTTATGAAAATCAATATATAAATACGAATTAAACCAATCTCTTCATCACCTAATGATGGCGCTTGGTCAATACGTTCAAAACAAATCAAACTGTTACTATCATGAAAATGTGCTCATTAGGATGAACATAATACTTTCTTCTGAATATCAATATTGAAATATGAATACTTACCATTTCTGTATCACCTAATGATGAAGCTTGGCCAATACGTCCAAAACATATCAAACTGTTACTATCATGAGAACGTGCTCATTAGGATGAACATAATACTTTCTCATGAAAATCAATATTTAAATACGAATTAAACCAATCTCTTCATCACCTAATGATGGCTCTTGGTCAATACGTCCAAAACAAATCAAACTGTTACTATCATGAGAATATGCTCATTAGGATGAACATAATACTTTCTTATGAAAATCAATATTTAAATACGAATTAAACCAATCTCTTCATCACCTAATGAAGGCGCTTGGTCAATACGTCCAAAACAAATCAAACTGTTACTATCATGAGAATGTGCCCATTAGGATGAATATAATACTTTCCTATGAAAACCAATATTTAACAACGAATTAAACCAATCTCTTCATCGCCTAATGATGGCGCTTGGTCAATACGTCCAAAACAAATCAAACTGTTACTATCATGAGAATGTGCCCATTAGGATGAACATAATACTTTCTTATTAAAATCAATATTTAAATACGAATTAAACCAATCTCTTCATCACCTAATGATGGCGCTTGGTCAATACGTCCAAAACAAATCAAACTGTTACTATCATGAGAATGTGCCCATTAGGATGAACATAATACTTTCTTATGAAAATCAATATTTAAATACGAATTAAACCAATCTCTTCATCACATAATGATGGCGCTTGGTCAATACGTCCAAAACATATTAAACGGTTACTATCATGAGAATGTGCCCATTAGGATGAACATAATACTTTCTTATGAAAATCAATATTTAAATACGAATTAAACCAATCTCTTCATCACCTAATGATGGCGCTTGGTCAATACGTCCAAAACAAATCAAACTGTTACTATCATGAGATTGTGCCCATTAGGATGAATATAATACTTTCCTATGAAAATCAATATTTAAATACGAAATAAACCAATCTCTTCATCACCTAATGATGGCGCTTGGTCAATACGTCCAAAACATATCAAACTGCTACTATCATGAGAATGTGCCCATTAGGATGAACATAATACTTTCTTATGAAAATCAATATTTAAATACGAATTAAACCAATCTCTTTATCACCTAATGATGGCGCTTGGTCAATACGTCCTAAACAAATCAAACTGTTACTATCATGAGAATGTGCTCATTAGGATGAACATAATACTTTCTTATGAAAATCAATATTTAAATACGACTTAAACCAATCTCTTCATCACCTAATGAAGGCGCTTGGTCAATACGTCCAAAACAAATCAAACTGTTACTATCATGAGAATGTGCCCATTAGGATGAATATAATACTTTCCTATGAAAAACAATACTTAATACGAATTAAACCAATCTCTTCATCACCTAATGATGGCGCTTGGTCAATACGTCCTAAACAAATCAAACTGTTACTATCATGAGAATGTGCCCATTAGGATGAACATAATACTTTCTTATGAAAATCAATATTTAAATACGAATTAAACAAATCTCTTCATCACATAATGATAGCGCTTGGTCAATACGTCCAAAACATATTAAACTGTTACTATCATGAGAAAGTGCCCATTAGGATGAACATAATACTTTCCTATGAAAATCAATATTTAAATACAAATTAAACCAATCTCTTCATCACCTAATGATGGCGCTTGGTCAATACGTCCAAAACATATCAAACTGTTACTATCATGAGAATGTGCCCATTAGGATGAACATAATACTTTCTTATGAAAATCAATATTTAAATACGAATTAAACCAATCTCTTCATCATCTAATGATGGCGCTTGGTCAATACATCCAAAACATATCAAACTGTTACTATCAAGAGAATGTGCCCATTAGGATGAACATAATACTTTCTTATGAAAATCAATATTTAAATACGAATTAAACCAATCTCTTCATCACCTAATGATGGCGCTTGGTCAATACGTCCAAAACTTATCAAACTGTTACTATCATGAGAATGTGCTCATTAGGATGAATATAATACTTTATTATTAAAATCAAAATTTAAATACGAATAATTACCATTTCTGTATCACCTAATGATAACGCTTGGTCAATACGTCCAAAAAAAATCAAACTGTTACTATCATGAGAATGTGCCCATTAGGATGAACATAATACTTTCTTATGAAAATCAATATTTAAATACGAATTAAACCAATCTCTTCATCACCTAATGATGGCGCTTGGTCAATACGTCCAAAACATATTAAACTGTTACTATCATGTGAATGTGCCAATTAGGATGAACATAATACTTTCTTATGAAAATCAATATTTAAATACGAAATAAACCAATCTCTTCTTCACTTAATGATGGCGCTTGGTCAATACGTCCAAAACATATCAAACTGTTACTATCAAGAGAATGTGCCCATTAGGATAAACATAATACTTTCTTATGGAAATAAATATTTAAATACGAATTAAACCAATCTCTTCATCATCTAATGATGGCGCTAGGTCAATACGTCCAAAACATATTAAACTGTTACTATCATGAGAATGTGCCCATTAGGATGATCATAATACTTTCTTATGAAAATCAATATTTAATTACGAATTAAACCAATCTCTTCATCACCTAATGATGGCGCTTGGTCAATATGTCCAAAACAAATCAAACTGTTACTATCATGAGAATGTGCCCATTAGGATGAATATAATACTTTCTTATGAAAATCAATATTTAAATACGAAATAAACCAATCTCTTCTTCACCTAATGATGGCGCTTGGTCAATACGTCCAAAACATATCAAACTGTTACTATCAAGAGAATGTGCCCATTAGGATGAACATAATACTTTCTTATGAAAATCAATATTTAAATACGAATTAAACCAATCTCTTCATCACCTAATGATGGCGCTTGGTCAATACGTCCAAAACTTATCAAACTGTTACTATCATGAGAATGTGCTCATAAGGATGAATATAAAACTTTATTATTAAAATCAAAATTTAAATACGAATAATTACCATTTCTGTATCACCTAATGATAACGCTTGGTCAATACGTCCAAAAAAAATCAAACTGTTACTATCATGAGAATGTGCCCATTAGGATGAACATAATACTTAATACTTTCTTATGAAAATCAATATTTAAATACGTATTAAACCAATCTCTTCATCACCTAATGATGGCGCTTGGTCAATACGTCCAAAACATATTAAACTGTTACTATCTTGTGAATGTGCCAATTAGGATGCACATAATACTTTCTTATGAAAATCAATATTTAAATACGAATTAAACCAATCTCTTCATCACCTAATGATGGCGCTTGGTCAATACGTCCAAAACAAATCAAACTGTTACTATCATGAGAATGTGCCCATTAGGATAAACATAATACTTTATTATTAAAATCAAAATTTAAATACGAATAATTACCATTTCTGTATCACCTAATGATAACGCTTGGTCAATACGTCCAAAACAAATCAAACTATTACTATCATGAGAATGTGCCCATTAGGATGAATATAATACTTTCCTATGAAAATCAATATTTAAATACGAATGAAACCAATCTCTTCATCACCTAATGATGGCGCTTGGTCAATACGTCCAAAACATATCAAACTGTTACTATCATGAGAATGTGCCCATTACGATGAACATAATACTTTCTTATGAAAATCAATATTTAAATACGAATTAAACAAATCTCTTCATCACATAATGATGGCGCTTGGTCAATACGTCCAAAACATATTAAACTGTTACTATCATGAGAAAGTGCCCATTAGGATGAACATAATACTTTCCTATGAAAATCAATATTTAAATACGAATTAAACCAATCTCTTCATCACCTAATGATGGCGCTTGGTCAATACGTCCAAAACATATCAAACTGTTACTATCATGAGAATGTGCCCATTAGGATGAACATAATACTTTCTTATGAAAATCAATATTTAAATACGAATTAAACCAATCTCTTCATCATCTAATGATGGCGCTTGGTCAATACGTCCAAAACATATCAAACTGTTACTATCAAGAGAATGTGCCCATTAGGATGAACATAATACTTTCTTATGAAAATCAATATTTAAATACGAATTAAACCAATCTCTTCATCACCTAATGATGGCGCTTGGTCAATACGTCCAAAACTTATCAAACTGTTACTATCATGAGAATGTGCTCATAAGGATGAATATAAAACTTTATTATTAAAATCAAAATTTAAATACGAATAATTACCATTTCTGTATCACCTAATGATAACGCTTGGTCAATACGTCCAAAAAAAATCAAACTGTTACTATCATGAGAATGTGCCCATTAGGATGAACATAATACTTAATACTTTCTTATGAAAATCAATATTTAAATACGTATTAAACCAATCTCTTCATCACCTAATGATGGCGCTTGGTCAATACGTCCAAAACATATTAAACTGTTACTATCTTGTGAATGTGCCAATTAGGATGCACATAATACTTTCTTATGAAAATCAATATTTAAATACGAATTAAACCAATCTCTTCATCACCTAATGATGGCGCTTGGTCAATACGTCCAAAACAAATCAAACTGTTACTATCATGAGAATGTGCATATTAGGATGAATATAATACTTTCTATGAAAATCAATATTTAAATACGAAATAAACCAATCTCTTCTTCACTTAATGATGGCGCTTGGTCAATACGTCCAAAACATATCAAACTGTTACTATCAAGAGAATGTGCCCATTAGGATAAACATAATACTTTCTTATGAAAATCAATATTTAAATACGAATTAAACCAATCTCTTCATCACCTAATGATGGCGCTTGGTCAATACGTCCAAAATAAATCAAACTGTTACTATCATGAGAATGTGCTCATTAGGATGAACATAATACTTTCTTATGAAAATCAATATTTAAATACGAATTAAACCAATCTCTTCATCACCTAATGATGGCGCTTGGTCAATACGTCCAAAACAAATCAAACTGTTACTATCATGAGAATGTGCCCATTAGGATGAACATAATACTGTCTTATGGAAATAAATATTTAAATACGAATTAAACCAATCTCTTCATCACCTAATGATGGCGCTAGGTCAATACGTCCAAAACATATTAAACTGTTACTATCATGAGAATGTGCCCATTAGGATGAACATAATACTTTGTTATGAATATCAATATTTAATTACGAATTAAACCAATCTCTTCATCACCTAATGATGGCGCTTGGTCAATATGTCCAAAACAAATCAAACTGTTACTATCATGAGAATTTGCCCATTAGGATGAATATAATTCTTTCTTATGAAAATCAATATTTAAATACGAAATAAACCAATCTCTTCTTCACCTAATGATGGCGCTTGGTCAATACGTCCAAAACATATCAAACTGTTACTATCAAGAGAATGTGCCCATTAGGATAAACATAATACTTTCTTATGAAAATCAATATTTAAATACGAATTAAACTAATCTCTTCATCACCTAATGATGGCGCTTGGTCAATACGTCCAAAATAAATCAAACTGTTACTATCATGAGAATGTGCTCATTAGGATGAACATAATACTTTCTTATGAAAATCAATATTTAAATACGAATTAAACCAATCTCTTCATCACCTAATGATGGCGCTTGGTCAATACGTCCAAAACAAATCAAACTGTTACTATCATGAGAATGTGCCCATTAGGATGAACATAATACTGTCTTATGGAAATAAATATTTAAATACGAATTAAACCAATCTCTTCATCTCCTAATGATGGCGCTAGGTCAATACGTCCAAAACATATTAAACTGTTACTATCATGAGAATGTGCCCATTAGGATGAACATAATACTTTGTTATGAAAATCAATATTTAATTACGAATTAAACCAATCTCTTCATCACCTAATGATGGCGCTTGGTCAATATGTCCAAAACAAATCAAACTGTTACTATCATGAGAATTTGCCCATTAGGATGAATATAATTCTTTCTTATGAAAATCAATATTTAAATACGAAATAAACCAATCTCTTCTTCACCTAATGATGGCGCTTGGTCAATACGTCCAAAACATATCAAACTGTTACTATCAAGAGAATGTGCCCATTAGGATAAACATAATACTTTCTTATGAAAATCAATATTTAAATACGAATTAAACCAATCTCTTCATCACCTAATGATGGCGCTTGGTCAATACGTCCAAAATAAATCAAACTGTTACTATCATGAGAATGTGCTCATTAGGATGAACATAATACTTTCTTATGAAAATCAATATTTAAATACGAGTTAAACCAATCTCTTCATCACCTAATGATGGCGCTTGGTCAATACGTCCAAAACAAATCAAACTGTTACTATCATGAGAATGTGCCCATTAGGATGAACATAATACTGTCTTATGGAAATAAATATTTAAATACGAATTAAACCAATCTCTTCATCACCTAATGATGGCGCTAGGTCAATACGTCCAAAACATATTAAACTGTTACTATCATGAGAATGTGCCCATTAGGATGAACATAATACTTTGTTATGAAAATCAATATTTAATTACGAATTAAACCAATCTCTTCATCACCTAATGATGGCGCTTGGTCAATATGTCCAAAACAAATCAAACTGTTACTATCATGAGAATTTGCCCATTAGGATGAATATAATTCTTTCTTATGAAAATCAATATTTAAATACGAATTAAACCAATCTCTTCTTCACCTAATGATGGCGCTTGGTCAATACGTCCAAAACATATCAAACTGTTACTATCAAGAGAATGTGCCCATTAGGATAAACATAATACTTTCTTATGAAAATCAATATTTAAATACGAATTAAACCAATCTCTTCATCACCTAATGGTGGCGCTTGGTCAATACGTCCAAAATAAATCAAACTGTTACTATCATGAGAATGTGCTCATTAGGATGAACATAATACTTTCTTATGAAAATCAATATTTAAATACGAATTAAACCAATCTCTTCATCACCTAATGATGGCGCTTGGTCAATACGTCCAAAACAAATCAAACTGTTACTATCATGAGAATGTGCCCATTAGGATGAACATAATACTGTCTTATGGAAATAAATATTTAAATACGAATTAAACCAATCTCTTCATCACCTAATGATGGCGCTAGGTCAATACGTCCAAAACATATTAAACTGTTACTATCATGAGAATGTGCCCATTAGGATGAACATAATACTTTGTTATGAATATCAATATTTAATTACGAATTAAACCAATCTCTTCATCACCTAATGATGGCGCTTGGTCAATATGTCCAAAACAAATCAAACTGTTACTATCATGAGAATTTGCCCATTAGGATGAATATAATTCTTTCTTATGAAAATCAATATTTAAATACGAAATAAACCAATCTCTTCTTCACCTAATGATGGCGCTTGGTCAATACGTCCAAAACATATCAAACTGTTACTATCAAGAGAATGTGCCCATTAGGATAAACATAATACTTTCTTATGAAAATCAATATTTAAATACGAATTAAACCAATCTCTTCATCACCTAATGATGGCGCTTGGTCAATACGTCCAAAATAAATCAAACTGTTACTATCATGAGAATGTGCTCATTAGGATGAACATAATACTTTCTTATGAAAATCAATATTTAAATACGAATTAAACCAATCTCTTCATCACCTAATGATGGCGCTTGGTCAATACGTCCAAAACAAATCAAACTGTTACTATCATGACAATGTGCCCATTAGGATGAACATAATACTGCCTTATGGAAATAAATATTTAAATACGAATTAAACCAATCTCTTCATCACCTAATGATGGCGCTAGGTCAATACGTCCAAAACATATTAAACTGTTACTATCATGAGAATGTGCCCATTAGGATGTACATAATACTTTGTTATGAAAATCAATATTTAATTACGAATTAAACCAATCTCTTCATCACCTAATGATGGCGCTTGGTCAATATGTCCAAAACAAATCAAACTGTTACTATCATGAGAATTTGCCCATTAGGATGAATATAATTCTTTCTTATGAAAATCAATATTTAAATACGAAATAAACCAATCTCTTCTTCACCTAATGATGGCGCTTGGTCAATACGTCCAAAACATATCAAACTGTTACTATCAAGAGAATGTGCCCATTAGGATAAACATAATACTTTCTTATGAAAATCAATATTTAAATACGAATTAAACCAATCTCTTCATCACCTAATGATGGCGCTTGGTCAATACGTCCAAAATAAATCAAACTGTTACTATCATGAGAATGTGCTCATTAGGATGAACATAATACTTTCTTATGAAAATCAATATTTAAATACGAGTTAAACCAATCTCTTCATCACCTAATGATGGCGCTTGGTCAATACGTCCAAAACAAATCAAACTGTTACTATCATGAGAATGTGCCCATTAGGATGAACATAATACTGTCTTATGGAAATAAATATTTAAATACGAATTAAACCAATCTCTTCATCACCTAATGATGGCGCTAGGTCAATACGTCCAAAACATATTAAACTGTTACTATCATGAGAATGTGCCCATTAGGATGAACATAATACTTTGTTATGAAAATCAATATTTAATTACGAATTAAACCAATCTCTTCATCACCTAATGATGGCGCTTGGTCAATATGTCCAAAACAAATCAAACTGTTACTATCATGAGAATTTGCCCATTAGGATGAATATAATTCTTTCTTATGAAAATCAATATTTAAATACGAAATAAACCAATCTCTTCTTCACCTAATGATGGCGCTTGGTCAATACGTCCAAAACATATCAAACTGTTACTATCAAGAGAATGTGCCCATTAGGATAAACATAATACTTTCTTATGAAAATCAATATTTAAATACGAATTAAACCAATCTCTTCATCACCTAATGGTGGCGCTTGGTCAATACGTACAAAATAAATCAAACTGTTACTATCATGAGAATGTGCTCATTAGGATGAACATAATACTTTCTTATGAAAATCAATATTTAAATACAAATTAAACCAATCTCTTCATCACCTAATGATGGCGCTTGGTAAAATACGTCCAAAACAAATCAAACTGTTACTATCATGAGAATGTGTCCATTAGGATGCACATAATACTTTCTTATGAAAATCAATATTTAAATACGAATTAAACCAATCTCTTCATCACCTAATGATGGCGCTTGGTCAATACGTCCAAAATAAATCAAACTGTTACTATCATGAGAATGTGCTCATTAGGATGAACATAATACTTTCTTATGAAAATCAATATTTAAATACGAATTAAACCAATCTCTTCATCACCTAATGATGGCGCTTGGTCAATACGTCCAAAACAAATCAAACTGTTACTATCATGACAATGTGCCCATTAGGATGAACATAATACTGCCTTATGGAAATAAATATTTAAATACGAATTAAACCAATCTCTTCATCACCTAATGATGGCGCTAGGTCAATACGTCCAAAACATATTAAACTGTTACTATCATGAGAATGTGCCCATTAGGATGTACATAATACTTTGTTATGAAAATCAATATTTAATTACGAATTAAACCAATCTCTTCATCACCTAATGATGGCGCTTGGTCAATATGTCCAAAACAAATCAAACTGTTACTATCATGAGAATTTGCCCATTAGGATGAATATAATTCTTTCTTATGAAAATCAATATTTAAATACGAAATAAACCAATCTCTTCTTCACCTAATGATGGCGCTTGGTCAATACGTCCAAAACATATCAAACTGTTACTATCAAGAGAATGTGCCCATTAGGATAAACATAATACTTTCTTATGAAAATCAATATTTAAATACGAATTAAACCAATCTCTTCATCACCTAATGATGGCGCTTGGTCAATACGTCCAAAATAAATCAAACTGTTACTATCATGAGAATGTGCTCATTAGGATGAACATAATACTTTCTTATGAAAATCAATATTTAAATACGAGTTAAACCAATCTCTTCATCACCTAATGATGGCGCTTGGTCAATACGTCCAAAACAAATCAAACTGTTACTATCATGAGAATGTGCCCATTAGGATGAACATAATACTGTCTTATGGAAATAAATATTTAAATACGAATTAAACCAATCTCTTCATCACCTAATGATGGCGCTAGGTCAATACGTCCAAAACATATTAAACTGTTACTATCATGAGAATGTGCCCATTAGGATGAACATAATACTTTGTTATGAAAATCAATATTTAATTACGAATTAAACCAATCTCTTCATCACCTAATGATGGCGCTTGGTCAATATGTCCAAAACAAATCAAACTGTTACTATCATGAGAATTTGCCCATTAGGATGAATATAATTCTTTCTTATGAAAATCAATATTTAAATACGAAATAAACCAATCTCTTCTTCACCTAATGATGGCGCTTGGTCAATACGTCCAAAACATATCAAACTGTTACTATCAAGAGAATGTGCCCATTAGGATAAACATAATACTTTCTTATGAAAATCAATATTTAAATACGAATTAAACCAATCTCTTCATCACCTAATGGTGGCGCTTGGTCAATACGTACAAAATAAATCAAACTGTTACTATCATGAGAATGTGCTCATTAGGATGAACATAATACTTTCTTATGAAAATCAATATTTAAATACAAATTAAACCAATCTCTTCATCACCTAATGATGGCGCTTGGTAAAATACGTCCAAAACAAATCAAACTGTTACTATCATGAGAATGTGTCCATTAGGATGAACATAATACTGTCTTATGTAAATCAATATTTAAATACGAATTAAACCAATCTCTTCATCACCTAATGATGGCGCTTGGTCAATACGTCCAAAACATATCAAACTGTTACTATCAAGAGAATGTGCCCATTAGGATGAACGTAATACTTTCTTATGAAAATCAATATTTAAATACGAATTAAACCAATCTCTTCATCACCTAATGATGGCGCTTGGTCAATACGTCCAAAACGTATCAAACTGTTACTATCATGAGAATGTGCTCATAAAGATGAATATAAAACTTTATTATTAAAATCAAAATTTAAATACGAATAATTACCATTTCTGTATCACCTAATGATAACGCTTGGTCAATACGTCCAAAAAAAATCAAACTGTTACTATCATGAGAATGTGCCCATTAGGATGAACATAATACTTAATACTTTCTTATGAAAATCAATATTTAAATACGAATTAAACCAATCTCTTCATCACCTAATGATGGCGCTTGGTCAATACGTCCAAAACATATTAAACTGTTACTATCTTGTGAATGTGCCAATTAGGATGCACATAATACTTTCTTATGAAAATCAATATTTAAATACGAATTAAACCAATCTCTTCATCACCTAATGATGGCGCTTGGTCAATACGTCCAAAACAAATCAAACTGTTACTATCATGAGAATGTGCATATTAGGATGAATATAATACTTTCTATGAAAATCAATATTTAAATACGAAATAAACCAATCTCTTCTTCACTTAATGATGGCGCTTGGTCAATACGTCCAAAACATATCAAACTGTTACTATCAAGAGAATGTGCCCATTAGGATAAACATAATACTTTCTTATGAAAATCAATATTTAAATACGAATTAAACCAATCTCTTCATCACCTAATGATGGCGCTTGGTCAATACGTCCAAAATAAATCAAACTGTTACTATCATGAGAATGTGCTCATTAGGATGAACATAATACTTTCTTATGAAAATCAATATTTAAATACGAATTAAACCAATCTCTTCATCACCTAATGATGGCGCTTGGTCAATACGTCCAAAACAAATCAAACTGTTACTATCATGAGAATGTGCCCATTAGGATGAACATAATACTGTCTTATGGAAATAAATATTTAAATACGAATTAAACCAATCTCTTCATCACCTAATGATGGCGCTAGGTCAATACGTCCAAAACATATTAAACTGTTACTATCATGAGAATGTGCCCATTAGGATGAACATAATACTTTGTTATGAAAATCAATATTTAATTACGAATTAAACCAATCTCTTCATCACCTAATGATGGCGCTTGGTCAATATGTCCAAAACAAATCAAACTGTTACTATCATGAGAATTTGCCCATTAGGATGAATATAATTCTTTCTTATGAAAATCAATATTTAAATACGAAATAAACCAATCTCTTCTTCACCTAATGATGGCGCTTGGTCAATACGTCCAAAACATATCAAACTGTTACTATCAAGAGAATGTGCCCATTAGGATAAACATAATACTTTCTTATGAAAATCAATATTTAAATACGAATTAAACCAATCTCTTCATCACCTAATGGTGGCGCTTGGTCAATACGTACAAAACAAATCAAACTGTTACTATCATGAGAATGTGCATATTAGGATGAATATAATACTTTCTATGAAAATCAATATTTAAATACGAAATAAACCAATCTCTTCTTCACTTAATGATGGCGCTTGGTCAATACGTCCAAAACATATCAAACTGTTACTATCAAGAGAATGTGCCCATTAGGATAAACATAATACTTTCTTATGAAAATCAATATTTAAATACGAATTAAACCAATCTCTTCATCACCTAATGATGGCGCTTGGTCAATACGTCCAAAATAAATCAAACTGTTACTATCATGAGAATGTGCTCATTAGGATGAACATAATACTTTCTTATGAAAATCAATATTTAAATACGAATTAAACCAATCTCTTCATCACCTAATGATGGCGCTTGGTCAATACGTCCAAAACAAATCAAACTGTTACTATCATGACAATGTGCCCATTAGGATGAACATAATACTGCCTTATGGAAATAAATATTTAAATACGAATTAAACCAATCTCTTCATCACCTAATGATGGCGCTAGGTCAATACGTCCAAAACATATTAAACTGTTACTATCATGAGAATGTGCCCATTAGGATGTACATAATACTTTGTTATGAAAATCAATATTTAATTACGAATTAAACCAATCTCTTCATCACCTAATGATGGCGCTTGGTCAATATGTCCAAAACAAATCAAACTGTTACTATCATGAGAATTTGCCCATTAGGATGAATATAATTCTTTCTTATGAAAATCAATATTTAAATACGAAATAAACCAATCTCTTCTTCACCTAATGATGGCGCTTGGTCAATACGTCCAAAACATATCAAACTGTTACTATCAAGAGAATGTGCCCATTAGGATAAACATAATACTTTCTTATGAAAATCAATATTTAAATACGAATTAAACCAATCTCTTCATCACCTAATGATGGCGCTTGGTCAATACGTCCAAAATAAATCAAACTGTTACTATCATGAGAATGTGCTCATTAGGATGAACATAATACTTTCTTATGAAAATCAATATTTAAATACGAGTTAAACCAATCTCTTCATCACCTAATGATGGCGCTTGGTCAATACGTCCAAAACAAATCAAACTGTTACTATCATGAGAATGTGCCCATTAGGATGAACATAATACTGTCTTATGGAAATAAATATTTAAATACGAATTAAACCAATCTCTTCATCACCTAATGATGGCGCTAGGTCAATACGTCCAAAACATATTAAACTGTTACTATCATGAGAATGTGCCCATTAGGATGAACATAATACTTTGTTATGAAAATCAATATTTAATTACGAATTAAACCAATCTCTTCATCACCTAATGATGGCGCTTGGTCAATATGTCCAAAACAAATCAAACTGTTACTATCATGAGAATTTGCCCATTAGGATGAATATAATTCTTTCTTATGAAAATCAATATTTAAATACGAAATAAACCAATCTCTTCTTCACCTAATGATGGCGCTTGGTCAATACGTCCAAAACATATCAAACTGTTACTATCAAGAGAATGTGCCCATTAGGATAAACATAATACTTTCTTATGAAAATCAATATTTAAATACGAATTAAACCAATCTCTTCATCACCTAATGGTGGCGCTTGGTCAATACGTACAAAATAAATCAAACTGTTACTATCATGAGAATGTGCTCATTAGGATGAACATAATACTTTCTTATGAAAATCAATATTTAAATACAAATTAAACCAATCTCTTCATCACCTAATGATGGCGCTTGGTAAAATACGTCCAAAACAAATCAAACTGTTACTATCATGAGAATGTGTCCATTAGGATGAACATAATACTGTCTTATGTAAATCAATATTTAAATACGAATTAAACCAATCTCTTCATCACCTAATGATGGCGCTTGGTCAATACGTCCAAAACATATCAAACTGTTACTATCAAGAGAATGTGCCCATTAGGATGAACGTAATACTTTCTTATGAAAATCAATATTTAAATACGAATTAAACCAATCTCTTCATCACCTAATGATGGCGCTTGGTCAATACGTCCAAAACGTATCAAACTGTTACTATCATGAGAATGTGCTCATAAAGATGAATATAAAACTTTATTATTAAAATCAAAATTTAAATACGAATAATTACCATTTCTGTATCACCTAATGATAACGCTTGGTCAATACGTCCAAAAAAAATCAAACTGTTACTATCATGAGAATGTGCCCATTAGGATGAACATAATACTTAATACTTTCTTATGAAAATCAATATTTAAATACGAATTAAACCAATCTCTTCATCACCTAATGATGGCGCTTGGTCAATACGTCCAAAACATATTAAACTGTTACTATCTTGTGAATGTGCCAATTAGGATGCACATAATACTTTCTTATGAAAATCAATATTTAAATACGAATTAAACCAATCTCTTCATCACCTAATGATGGCGCTTGGTCAATACGTCCAAAACAAATCAAACTGTTACTATCATGAGAATGTGCATATTAGGATGAATATAATACTTTCTATGAAAATCAATATTTAAATACGAAATAAACCAATCTCTTCTTCACTTAATGATGGCGCTTGGTCAATACGTCCAAAACATATCAAACTGTTACTATCAAGAGAATGTGCCCATTAGGATAAACATAATACTTTCTTATGAAAATCAATATTTAAATACGAATTAAACCAATCTCTTCATCACCTAATGATGGCGCTTGGTCAATACGTCCAAAATAAATCAAACTGTTACTATCATGAGAATGTGCTCATTAGGATGAACATAATACTTTCTTATGAAAATCAATATTTAAATACGAATTAAACCAATCTCTTCATCACCTAATGATGGCGCTTGGTCAATACGTCCAAAACAAATCAAACTGTTACTATCATGAGAATGTGCCCATTAGGATGAACATAATACTGTCTTATGGAAATAAATATTTAAATACGAATTAAACCAATCTCTTCATCACCTAATGATGGCGCTAGGTCAATACGTCCAAAACATATTAAACTGTTACTATCATGAGAATGTGCCCATTAGGATGAACATAATACTTTATTATGAATATCAATATTTAATTACGAATTAAACCAATCTCTTCATCACCTAATGATGGCGCTTGGTCAATATGTCCAAAACAAATCAAACTGTTACTATCATGAGAATTTGCCCATTAGGATGAATATAATTCTTTCTTATGAAAATCAATATTTAAATACGAAATAAACCAATCTCTTCTTCACCTAATGATGGCGCTTGGTCAATACGACCAAAACATATCAAACTGTTACTATCAAGAGAATGTGCCCATTAGGATAAACATAATACTTTCTTATGAAAATCAATATTTAAATACGAATTAAACCAATCTCTTCATCACCTAATGATGGCGCTTGGTCAATACGTACAAAATAAATCAAACTGTTACTATCATGAGAATGTGCTCATTAGGATGAACATAATACTTTCTTATGAAAATCAATATTTAAATACGAATTAAACCAATCTCTTCATCACCTAATGATGGCGCTTGGTCAATACGTCCAAAACAAATCAAACTGTTACTATCATGAGAATGTGCCCATTAGGATGAACATAATACTGTCTTATGGAAATAAATATTTAAATACGAATTAAACCAATCTCTTCATCACCTAATGATGGCGCTAGGTCAATACGTCCAAAACATATTAAACTGTTACTATCATGAGAATGTGCCCATTAGGATGAACATAATACTTTGTTATGAAAATCAATATTTAATTACGAATTAAACCAATCTCTTCATCACCTAATGATGGCGCTTGGTCAATATGTCCAAAACAAATCAAACTGTTACTATCATGAGAATTTGCCCATTAGGATGAATATAATTCTTTCTTATGAAAATCAATATTTAAATACGAAATAAACCAATCTCTTCTTCACCTAATGATGGCGCTTGGTCAATACGTCCAAAACATATCAAACTGTTACTATCAAGAGAATGTGCCCATTAGGATAAACATAATACTTTCTTATGAATATCAATATTTAAATACGAATTAAACCAATCTCTTCATCACCTAATGATGGCGCTTGGTCAATACGTCCAAAATAAATCAAACTGTTACTATCATGAGAATGTGCTCATTAGGATGAACATAATACTTTCTTATGAAAATCAATATTTAAATACGAGTTAAACCAATCTCTTCATCACCTAATGATGGCGCTTGGTCAATACGTCCAAAACAAATCAAACTGTTACTATCATGAGAATGTGCCCATTAGGATGAACATAATACTGTCTTATGGAAATAAATATTTAAATACGAATTAAACCAATCTCTTCATCACCTAATGATGGCGCTAGGTCAATACGTCCAAAACATATTAAACTGTTACTATCATGAGAATGTGCCCATTAGGATGAACATAATACTTTGTTATGAAAATCAATATTTAATTACGAATTAAACCAATCTCTTCATCACCTAATGATGGCGCTTGGTCAATATGTCCAAAACAAATCAAACTGTTACTATCATGAGAATTTGCCCATTAGGATGAATATAATTCTTTCTTATGAAAATCAATATTTAAATACGAAATAAACCAATCTCTTCTTCACCTAATGATGGCGCTTGGTCAATACGTCCAAAACATATCAAACTGTTACTATCAAGAGAATGTGCCCATTAGGATAAACATAATACTTTCTTATGAAAATCAATATTTAAACACGAATTAAACCAATCTCTTCATCACCTAATGGTGGCGCTTGGTCAATACGTACAAAATAAATCAAACTGTTACTATCATGAGAATGTGCTCATTATGATGAACATAATACTTTCTTATGAAAATCAATATTTAAATACAAATTAAACCAATCTCTTCATCACCTAATGATGGCGCTTGGTAAAATACGTCCAAAACAAATCAAACTGTTACTATCATGAGAATGTGTCCATTAGGATGAATATAATACTGTCTTATGGAAATAAATATTTAAATACGAATTAAACCAATCTCTTCATCACCTAATGATGGCGCTAGGTCAATACGTCCAAAACATATTAAACTGTTACTATCATGAGAATGTGCCCATAAGGATGAACATAATACTTTCTTATGAAAGTCAATATTTAATTACGAATTAAACCAATCTCTTTATCACCTAATGATGGCGCTTGGTCAATACGTCCAAAACATATCAAACTGTTACTATCATGAGAATGTGCCCATTAGGATGAACATAATACTTTCTTATGAAAATCAATATTTAAATACGAATTAAACCAATCTCTTCATCACCTAATGATGGCGCTTGGTCAATACGTCCAAAACATATTAAACTGTTACTATCATGAGAATGTGCCCATTAGGATGAACATAATACTTTCTTATGAAAATCAATATTTAAATACGAATTAAACCAATCTCTTCATCACCTAATGATGGCGCTTGGTCAATACGTCCAAAACATATCAAACTGCTACTATCATGAGAATATGCCCATTAAGATGAGCATAATACTTTCCTATGAAAATCAATATTTAAATACGAAATAAACCAATCTCTTCATCACCTAATGATGGCGCTTGGTCAATACGTCCAAAACATATCAAACTGTTACTATCATGAGAATGTGACCATTAGGATGAACATAATACTTTCTTATGAAAATCAATATTTAAATACCATCTCTTCATCATATAATGATGGCGCTAGGTCAATACGTCCAAAACATATCAAACTGTTACTATCAAGAGAATGTGCCCATTAGGATGAACATAATACTTTCTTATGAAAATCAATATTTAAATACGAAATAAACCAATCTCTTCTTCACCTAATGATGGCGCTTGGTCAATACGTCCAAAACATATCAAACTGTTACTATCAAGAGAATGTGCCCATTAGGATAAACATAATACTTTCTTATGAAAATCAATATTTAAATACGAATTAAACCAATCTCTTCATCACCTAATGATGGCGCTTGGTCAATACATCCAAAATAAATCAAACTGTTACTATCATGAGAATGTGCTCATTAGGATGAACATAATACTTTCTTATGAAAATCAATATTTAAATACGAATTAAACCAATCTCTTCATCACCTAATGATGGCGCTTGGTCAATACGTCCAAAACAAATTAAACTGTTACTATCATGAGAATGTGCCCATTAGGATGAACATAATACTGTCTTATGGAAATAAATATTTAAATACGAATTAAACCAATCTCTTCATCACCTAATGATGGCGCTAGGTCAATACGTCCAAAACATATTAAACTGTTACTATCATGAGAATGTGCCCATTAGGATGAACATAATACTTTGTTATGAAAATCAATATTTAATTACGAATTAAACCAATCTCTTCATCACCTAATGATGGCGCTTGGTCAATATGTCCAAAACAAATCAAACTGTTACTATCATGAGAATTTGCCCATTAGGATGAATATAATTCTTTCTTATGAAAATCAATATTTAAATACGAAATTTATTAACAATCTCTTCTTCACCTAATGATGGCGCTTGGTCAATACGTCCAAAACATATCAAACTGTTACTATCAAGAGAATGTGCCCATTAGGATAAACATAATACTTTCTTATGAAAATCAATATTTAAATACGAATTAAACCAATCTCTTCATCACCTAATGATGGCGCTTGGTCAATACGTCCAAAATAAATCAAACTGTTACTATCATGAGAATGTGCTCATTAGGATGAACATAATACTTTCTTATGAAAATCAATATTTAAATACGAGTTAAACCAATCTCTTCATCACCTAATGATGGCGCTTGGTCAATACGTCCAAAACAAATCAAACTGTTACTATCATGAGAATTTGCCCATTAGGATGAATATAATTCTTTCTTATGAAAATCAATATTTAAATACGAAATAAACCAATCTCTTCTTCACCTAATGATGGCGCTTGGTCAATACGTCCAAAACATATCAAACTGTTACTATCAAGAGAATGTGCCCATTAGGATAAACATAATACTTTCTTATGAAAATCAATATTTAAATACGAATTAAACCAATCTCTTCATCACCTAATGATGGCGCTTGGTCAATACGTACAAAATAAATCAAACTGTTACTATCATGAGAATGTGCTCATTAGGATGAACATAATACTTTCTTATGAAAATCAATATTTAAATACAAATTAAACCAATCTCTTCATCACCTAATGATGGCGCTTGGTAAAATACGTCCAAAACAAATCAAACTGTTACTATCATGAGAATGTGTCCATTAGGATGAACATAATACTGTCTTATGGAAATAAATATTTAAATACGAATTAAACCAATCTCTTCATCACCTAATGATGGCGCTAGGTCAATACGTCCAAAACATATTAAACTGTTACTATCATGAGAATGTGCCCATTAGGATGAACATAATACTTTCTTATGAAAGTCAATATTTAATTACGAATTAAACCAATCTCTTTATCACCTAATGATGGCGCTTGGTCAATACGTCCAAAACATATCAAACTGTTACTATCATGAGAATGTGCCCATTAGGATGAACATAATACTTTCTTATGAAAATCAATATTTAAATACGAATTAAACCAATCTCTTCATCACCTAATGATGGCGCTTGGTCAATACGTCCAAAACATATTAAACTGTTACTATCATGAGAATGTGCCCATTAGGATGAACATAATACTTTCTTATGAAAATCAATATTTAAATACGAATTAAACCAATCTCTTCATCACCTAATGATGGCGCTTGGTCAATACGTCCAAAACATATCAAACTGCTACTATCATGAGAATATGCCCATTAGGATGAGCATAATACTTTCCTATGAAAATCAATATTTAAATACGAAATAAACCAATCTCTTCTTCACCTAATGATGGCGCTTGGTCAATACGTCCAAAACATATCAAACTGTTACTATCATGAGAATGTGACCATTAGGATGAACATAATACTTTCTTATGAAAATCAATATTTAAATACCAATTAAACCAATCTCTTCATCATATAATGATGGCGCTAGGTCAATACGTCCAAAACATATCAAACTGTTACTATCAAGAGAATGTGCCCATTAGGATGAACATAATACTTTCTTATGAAAATCAATATATAAAATACGAATTAAACCAAACTCTTCATCACCTAATGAAGGCGCTTGGTCAATACGTCCAAAACAAATCAAACTGTTACTATCATGAGAATGTGCCCATTAGGATGAATATAATACTTTCCTATGAAAACCAATATTTAAATACGAATTAAACCAATCTCTTCATCACCTAATGATGGCGCTTGGTCAATACGTCCAAAACAAATCAAACTGTTACTATCATGAGAATGTGCCCATTAGGATGAACATAATACTTTCTTATGAAAATCAATATTGAAATACGAATTAAACCAATCTCTTCATCACCTAATGATGACGCTTGGTCAATACGTCCAAAACAAATCAAACTGTTACTATCATGAGAAAGTGCCTATTAGGATGAACATAATACTTTCCTATGAAAATCAATATTTAAATACGAATTAAACCAATCTCTTCATCACCTAATGATGGCGCTTGGTCAATACGTCCAAAACATATCAAACTGTTACTATCATGAGAATGTGCCCATTAGGATGAACATAATACTTTCTTATGAAAATCAATATTTAAATACGAATTAAACCAATCTCTTCATCACCTTATGATGGCGCTTGGTCAATACGTCCAAAACAAATCAAACTGTTACTATCATGAGAATGTGCTCATTAGGATGAACATAATACTTTCTTATGAAAATCAATATTTAAAATACGAATTAAACCAATCTCTTCATCACCTAATGAAGGCGCTTGGTCAATACGTCCAAAACAAATCAAACTGTTACTATCATGAGAATGTGCCCATTAGGATGAATATAATACTTTCCTATGAAAACCAATATTTAATTACGAATTAAACCAATCTCTTCATCACCTAATGATGGCGCTTGGTCAATACGTCCAAAACAAATCAAACTGTTACTATCATGAGAATGTGCCCATTTGGATGAACATAATACTTTCTTATGAAAATCAATATTTAAATACGAATTAAACCAATCTCTTCATCACCTAATGATGGCGCTTGGTCAATACGTCCAAAACATATCAAACTGTTACTATCATGAGAATGTGCCCATTAGGATGAACATAATACTTTCTTATGAAAAATCAATATTTAAATACGAATTAAACCAATCTCTTCATCATCTAATGATGGCGCTTGGTCAATACGTCAAAAACATATCAAATTGTTACTATAAAGAGAATGTGCCCATTAGGATGAACATAATACTTTCTTATGTAAATCAATATTTAAATACGAATTAAACCAATCTCTTCATCACCTAATGATGGCGCTTGGTCAATACGTCCAAAACTTATCAAACTGTTACTATCATGAGAATGTGCTCATTAGGATGAATATAATACTTTATTATTAAAATCAAAATTTAAATACGAATAATTACCATTTCTGTATCACCTAATGATAACGCTTGGTCAATACGTCCAAAACAAATCAAACTATTACTATCATGAGAATGTGCCCATTAGGATGAATATAATACTTTCCTATGAAAATCAATTTTTAAATACGAATTAAACCAATCTCTTCATCACCTAATGATGGCGCTTGGTCAATACGTCCAAAACAAATCAAACTGTTACTATCATGAGAATGTGCCCATTAGGATGAACATAATACTGTCTTATGGAAATAAATATTTAAATACGAATTAAACCAATCTCTTCGTCACCTAATGATGGCGCTAGGTCAATACGTCCAAAACATATTAAACTGTTACTATCTTGAGAATGTGCCCATTAGGATGAACATAATACTTTCTTATGAAAATCAATATTTAATTACGAATTAAACCAATCTCTTTATCACATAATGATGGCGCTTGGTCAATACGTCCAAAACATATTAAACTGTTACTATCATGAGAAAGTGCCCATTAGGATGAACATAATACTTTCCTATGAAAATCAATATTTAAATACGAATTAAACCAATCTCTTCATCACCTAATGATGGCGCTTGGTCAATACGTCCAAAACATATCAAACTGTTACTATCATGAGAATGTGCCCATTAGGATGAACATAATACTTTCTTATGAAAATCAATATTTAAATACGAATTAAACCAATCTCTTCATCATCTAATGATGGCGCTTGGTCAATACGTCCAAAACATATCAAACTGTTACTATCATGAGAATGTGCTCATTAGGATGAATATAAAACTTTATTATTAAAATCAAAATTTAAATACGAATAATTACCATTTCTGTATCACCTAATGATAACGCTTGGTCAATACGTCCAAAAAAAATCAAACTGTTACTATCATGAGAATGTGCCCATTAGGATGAACATAATACTTAATACTTTCTTATGAAAATCAATATTTAAATACGAATTAAACCAATCTCTTCATCACCTAATGATGGCGCTTGGTCAATACGTCCAAAACATATTAAACTGTTACTATCATGTGAATGTGCCAATTAGGATGCACATAATACTTTCTTATGAAAATCAATATTTAAATACGAATTAAACCAATCTCTTCATCACCTAATGATGGCGCTTGGTCAATACGTCCAAAACAAATCAAACTGTTACTATCATGAGAATGTGCATATTAGGATAAACATAATACTTTCTTATGAAAATCAATATTTAAATACGAATTAAACCAATCTCTTCATCACCTAATGATGGCGCTTGGTCAATACGTCCAAAACATATCAAACTGCTACTATCATGAGAATATGCCCATTAGGATGAGCATAATACTTTCCTATGAAAATCAATATTTAAATACGAAATAAACCAATCTCTTCTCACCTAATGATGGCGCTTGGTCAATACGTCCAAAACAAATCAAACTGTTACTATCATGAGAATGTGCCCATTAGGATGAACATAATACTGTCTTATGGAAATAAATATTTAAATACGAATTAAACCAATCTCTTCGTCACCTAATGATTGCGCTAGGTCAATACGTCCAAAACATATTAAACTGTTACTATCTTGAGAATGTGCCCATTAGGATGAACATAATACTTTCTTATGAAAATCAATATTTAATTACGAATTAAACCAATCTCTTTATCACATAATGATGGCGCTTGGTCAATACGTCCAAAACATATTAAACTGTTACTATCATGAGAAAGTGCCCATTAGGATGAACATAATACTTTCCTATGAAAATCAATATTTAAATACGAATTAAACCAATCTCTTCATCACCTAATGATGGCGCTTGGTCAATACGTCCAAAACATATCAAACTGTTACTATCATGAGAATGTGCCCATTAGGATGAACATAATACTTTCTTATGAAAATCAATATTTAAATACGAATTAAACCAATCTCTTCATCATCTAATGATGGCGCTTGGTCAATACGTCCAAAACATATCAAACTGTTACTATCATGAGAATGTGCTCATTAGGATGAATATAAAACTTTATTATTAAAATCAAAATTTAAATACGAATAATTACCATTTCTGTATCACCTAATGATAACGCTTGGTCAATACGTCCAAAAAAAATCAAACTGTTACTATCATGAGAATGTGCCCATTAGGATGAACATAATACTTAATACTTTCTTATGAAAATCAATATTTAAATACGAATTAAACCAATCTCTTCATCACCTAATGATGGCGCTTGGTCAATACGTCCAAAACATATTAAACTGTTACTATCATGTGAATGTGCCAATTAGGATGCACATAATACTTTCTTATGAAAATCAATATTTAAATACGAATTAAACCAATCTCTTCATCACCTAATGATGGCGCTTGGTCAATACGTCCAAAACAAATCAAACTGTTACTATCATGAGAATGTGCATATTAGGATAAACATAATACTTTCTTATGAAAATCAATATTTAAATACGAATTAAACCAATCTCTTCATCACCTAATGATGGCGCTTGGTCAATACGTCCAAAATAAATCAAACTGTTACTATCATGAGAATGTGCTCATTAGGATGAACATAATACTTTCTTATGAAAATCAATATTTAAATACGAATTAAACCAATCTCTTCATCACCTAATGATGGCGCTAGGTCAATACGTCCAAAACATATTAAACTGTTACTATCATGAGAATGTGCCCATTAGGTTGAACATAATACTTTCTTATGAAAATCAATATTTAATTACGAATTAAACCAATCTCTTCATCACCTAATGATGGCGCTTGGTCAATATGTCCAAAACAAATCAAACTGTTACTATCATGAGAATTTGCCCATTAGGATGAATATAATTCTTTCTTATGAAAATCAATATTTAAATACGAAATAAACCAATCTCTTCTTCACCTAATGATGGCGCTTGGTCAATACGTCCAAAACATATCAAACTGTTACTATCAAGAGAATGTGCCCATTAGGATAAACATAATACTTTCTTATGAAAATCAATATTTAAATACGAATTAAACCAATCTCTTCATCTCCTAATGATGGCGCTTGGTCAATACGTACAAAATAAATCAAACTGTTACTATCATGAGAATGTGCTCATTAGGATGAACATAATACTTTCTTATGAAAATCAATATTTAAATACAAATTAAACCAATCTCTTCATCACCTAATGATGGCGCTTGGTCAATACGTCCAAAACAAATCAAACTGTTACTATCATGAGAATGTGTCCATTAGGATGAACATAATACTGTCTTATGGAAATAAATATTTAAATACGAATTAAACCAATCTCTTCATCACCTAATGATGGCGCTAGGTCAATACGTCCAAAACATATTAAACTGTTACTATCATGAGAATGTGCCCATTAGGATGAACATAATACTTTCTTATGAAAGTCAATATTTAATTACGAATTAAACCAATCTCTTTATCACCTAATGATGGCGCTTGGTCAATACGTCCAAAACATATCAAACTGTTACTATCATGAGAATGTGCCCATTAGGATGAACATATACTTTCTTATGAAAATCAATATTTAAATACGAATTAAACCAATCTCTTCATCACCTAATGATGGCGCTTGGTCAATACGTCCAAAACATATTAAACTGTTACTATCATGAGAATGTGCCCATTAGGATGAACATAATACTTTCTTATGAAAATCAATATTTAAATACGAATTAAACCAATCTCTTCATCACCTAATGATGGCGCTTGGTCAATACGTCCAAAACATATCAAACTGCTACTATCATGAGAATATGCCCATTAGGATGAGCATAATCCTTTCCTATGAAAATCAATATTTAAATACGAAATAAACCAATCTCTTCATCACCTAATGATGGCGCTTGGTCAATGCGTCCAAAACATATCAAACTGTTACTATCATGAGAATGTGACCATTAGGATGAACATAATACTTTCTTATGAAAATCAATATTTAAATACCAATTAAACCAATCTCTTCATCATATAATGATGGCGCTAGGTCAATACGTCCAAAACATATCAAACTGTTACTATCAAGAGAATGTGCCCATTAAGATGAACATAATACTTTCTTATGAAAATCAATATTTAAAATACGAATTAAACCAATCTCTTCATCACCTAATGAAGGCGCTTGGTCAATACGTCCAAAACAAATCAAACTGTTACTATCATGAGAATGTGCCCATTAGGATGAATATAATACTTTCCTATGAAAACCAATATTTAAATACGAATTAAACCAATCTCTTCATCACCTAATGATGGCGCTTGGTCAATACGTCCAAAACAAATCAAACTGTTACTATCATGAGAATGTGCCCATTAGGATGAACATAATACTTTCTTATGAAAATCAATATTTAAATACGAATCAAACCAATCTCTTCATCACCTAATGATGACGCTTGGTCAATACGTCCAAAACAAATCAAACTGTTACTATCATGAGAAAGTGCCTATTAGGATGAACATAATACTTTCCTATGAAAATCAATATTTAAATACGAATTAAACCAATCCCTTCAACACCTAATGATGGCGCTTGGTCAATACGTCCAAAACATATCAAACTGTTACTATCATGAGAATGTGCCCATTAGGATGAACATAATACTTTCTTATGAAAATCAATATTTAAATACGAATTAAACCAATCTCTTCATCATCTAATGATGGCGCTTGGTCAATACGTCCAAAACATATCAAACTGTTACTATCATGAGAATGTGCTCATTAGGATGAATATAAAACTTTATTATTAAAATCAAAATTTAAATACGAATAATTACCATTTCTGTATCACCTAATGATAACGCTTGGTCAATACGTCCAAAAAAAATCAAACTGTTACTATCATGAGAATGTGCCCATTAGGATGAACATAATACTTAATACTTTCTTATGAAAATCAATATTTAAATACGAATTAAACCAATCTCTTCATCACCTAATGATGGCGCTTGGTCAATACGTCCAAAACATATTAAACTGTTACTATCATGTGAATGTGCCAATTAGGATGCACATAATACTTTCTTATGAAAATCAATATTTAAATACGAATTAAACCAATCTCTTCATCACCTAATGATGGCGCTTGGTCAATACGTCCAAAACAAATCAAACTGTTACTATCATGAGAATGTGCATATTAGGATAAACATAATACTTTCTTATGAAAATCAATATTTAAATACGAATTAAACCAATCTCTTCATCACCTAATGATGGCGCTTGGTCAATACGTCCAAAATAAATCAAACTGTTACTATCATGAGAATGTGCTCATTAGGATGAACATAATACTTTCTTATGAAAATCAATATTTAAATACGAATTAAACCAATCTCTTCATCACCTAATGATGGCGCTAGGTCAATACGTCCAAAACATATTAAACTGTTACTATCATGAGAATGTGCCCATTAGGATGAACATAATACTTTCTTATGAAAATCAATATTTAATTACGAATTAAACCAATCTCTTCATCACCTAATGATGGCGCTTGGTCAATATGTCCAAAACAAATCAAACTGTTACTATCATGAGAATTTGCCCATTAGGATGAATATAATTCTTTCTTATGAAAATCAATATTTAAATACGAAATAAACCAATCTCTTCTTCACCTAATGATGGCGCTTGGTCAATACGTCCAAAACATATCAAACTGTTACTATCAAGAGAATGTGCCCATTAGGATAAACATAATACTTTCTTATGAAAATCAATATTTAAATACGAATTAAACCAATCTCTTCATCTCCTAATGATGGCGCTTGGTCAATACGTACAAAATAAATCAAACTGTTACTATCATGAGAATGTGCTCATTAGGATGAACATAATACTTTCTTATGAAAATCAATATTTAAATACAAATTAAACCAATCTCTTCATCACCTAATGATGGCGCTTGGTCAATACGTCCAAAACAAATCAAACTGTTACTATCATGAGAATGTGTCCATTAGGATGAACATAATACTGTCTTATGGAAATAAATATTTAAATACGAATTAAACCAATCTCTTCATCACCTAATGATGGCGCTAGGTCAATACGTCCAAAACATATTAAACTGTTACTATCATGAGAATGTGCCCATTAGGATGAACATAATACTTTCTTATGAAAGTCAATATTTAATTACGAATTAAACCAATCTCTTTATCACCTAATGATGGCGCTTGGTCAATACGTCCAAAACATATCAAACTGTTACTATCATGAGAATGTGCCCATTAGGATGAACATAATACTTTCTTATGAAAATCAATATTTAAATACGAATTAAACCAATCTCTTCATCACCTAATGATGGCGCTTGGTCAATACGTCCAAAACATATTAAACTGTTACTATCATGAGAATGTGCCCATTAGGATGAACATAATACTTTCTTATGAAAATCAATATTTAAATACGAATTAAACCAATCTCTTCATCACCTAATGATGGCGCTTGGTCAATACGTCCAAAACATATCAAACTGCTACTATCATGAGAATATGCCCATTAGGATGAGCATAATACTTTCCTATGAAAATCAATATTTAAATACGAAATAAACCAATCTCTTCATCACCTAATGATGGCGCTTGGTCAATGCGTCCAAAACATATCAAACTGTTACTATCATGAGAATGTGACCATTAGGATGAACATAATACTTTCTTATGAAAATCAATATTTAAATACCAATTAAACCAATCTCTTCATCATATAATGATGGCGCTAGGTCAATACGTCCAAAACATATCAAACTGTTACTATCAAGAGAATGTGCCCATTAAGATGAACATAATACTTTCTTATGAAAATCAATATTTAAAATACGAATTAAACCAATCTCTTCATCACCTAATGAAGGCGCTTGGTCAATACGTCCAAAACAAATCAAACTGTTACTATCATGAGAATGTGCCCATTAGGATGAATATAATACTTTCCTATGAAAACCAATATTTAAATACGAATTAAACCAATCTCTTCATCACCTAATGATGGCGCTTGGTCAATACGTCCAAAACAAATCAAACTGTTACTATCATGAGAATGTGCCCATTAGGATGAACATAATACTTTCTTATGAAAATCAATATTTAAATACGAATCAAACCAATCTCTTCATCACCTAATGATGACGCTTGGTCAATACGTCCAAAACAAATCAAACTGTTACTATCATGAGAAAGTGCCTATTAGGATGAACATAATACTTTCCTATGAAAATCAATATTTAAATACGAATTAAACCAATCCCTTCAACACCTAATGATGGCGCTTGGTCAATACGTCCAAAACATATCAAACTGTTACTATCATGAGAATGTGCCCATTAGGATGAACATAATACTTTCTTATGAAAATCAATATTTAAATACGAATTAAACCAATCTCGTCATCATCTAATGATGGCGCTTGGTCAATACGTCCAAAACATATCAAATTGTTACTATCAAGAGAATGTGCCCATTAGGATGAACATAATACTTTCTTATGAAAATCAATATTTAAATACGAATTAAACCAATCTCTTCATCACCTAATGATGGCGCTTGGTCAATACGTCCAAAACTTATCAAACTGTTACTATCATGAGAATGTGCTCATTAGGATGAATATAATACTTTATTATTAAAATCAAAATTTAAATACGAATAATTACCATTTCTGTATCACCTAATGATAACGCTTGGTCAATACGTCCAAAACAAATCAAACTATTACTATCAAGAGAATGTGCCCATTAGGATGAATATAATACTTTCCTATGAAAATCAATATTTAAATACGAATTAAACCAATCTCTTCATCACCTAATGATGGCGCTTGGTCAATACGTACAAAACAAATCAAACTGTTACTATCATGAGAATGTGCCCATTAGGATGAACATAATACTGTCTTATGGAAATAAATATTTAAATACGAATTAAACCAATCTCTTCATCACCTAATGATGGCGCTAGGTCAATACGTCCAAAACATATTAAACTGTTACTATCATGAGAATGTGCCCATTAGGATGAACATAATACTTTCTTATGAAAATCAATATTTAATTACGAATTAAACCAATCTCTTTATCACCTAATGATGGCGCTTGGTCAATACGTCCAAAACATATCAAACTGTTCCTATCATGAGAATGTGCCCATTAGGATGAACATAATACTTTCTTATGAAAATCAATATTTAAATACGAATTAAACCAATCTCTTTATCACTTAATGATGGCGCTTGGTCAATATGTCCAAAACTTATCAAATTGTTACTATCATGAGAATGTGCCCATTAGGATGAACATAATACTTTCTTATGAAAATCAATATTTAAATACGAATTGAACCAATCTCTTCATCATCTAATGATGGCGCTTGGTCAATACGTCCAAAACATATCAAATTGTTACTATCAAGAGAATGTGCCCATTAGGATGAACATAATACTTTCTTATGAAAATCAATATTTAAATACGAATTAAACCAATCTCTTCATCACCTAATGATGGCGCTTGGTCAATACGTCCAAAACTTATCAAACTGTTCCTATCATGAGAATGTGCTCATTAGGATGAATATAATACTTTATTATTAAAATCAAAATTTAAATACGAATAATTACCATTTCTGTATCACCTAATGATAACGCTTGGTCAATACGTCCAAAAAAAATCAAACTGTTACTATCATGAGAATGTGCCCATTAGGATGAACATAATACTTTCTTATGAAAATCAATATTTAAATACGAATTAAACCAATCTCTTCATCACCTAATGATTACGCTTGGTCAATACGTCCAAAACAAATCAAACTGTTACTATCATGAGAATGTGCATATTAGGATGAATATAATACTTTCTTATGAAAATCAATATTTAAATACGAAATAAACCAATCTCTTCTTCACTTAATGATGGCGCTTGGTCAATACGTCCAAAACATATCAAACTGTTACTATCAAGAGAATGTGCCCATTAGGATAAACATAATACTTTCTTATGAAAATCAATATTTAAATACGAATTAAACCAATCTCTTCATCACCTAATGATGGCGCTTGGTCAATACGTCCAAAATAAATCAAACTGTTACTATCATGAGAATGTGCTCATTAGGATGAACATAATACTTTCTTATGAAAATCAATATTTAAATACGAATTAAACCAATCTCTTCATTACCTAATGATGGCGCTTGGTCAATACGTCCAAAACAAATCAAACTGTTACTATCATGAGAATGTGCCCATTAGGATGAACATAATACTGTCTTATGGAAATAAATATTTAAATACGAATTAAACCAATCTCTTCATCACCTAATGATGGCGCTAGGTCAATACGTCCAAAACATATTAAACTGTTACTATCATGAGAATGTGCCCATTAGGATGAACATAACACTTTCTTATGAAAATCAATATTTAATTACGAATTAAACCAATCTCTTCATCACCTAATGATGGCGCTTGGTCAATATGTCCAAAACAAATCAAACTGTTACTATCATGAGAATGTGCCCATTAGGATGAATATAATACTTTCTTATGAAAATCAATATTTAAATACGAAATAAACCAATCTCTTCTTCACCTAATGATGGCGCTTGGTCAATTCGTCCAAAACATATCAAACTGTTACTATCAAGAGAATGTGCCCATTAGGATAAACATAATACTGTCTTATGGAAATAAATATTTAAATACGAATTAAACCAATCTCTTCATCACCTAATGATGGCGCTAGGTCAATACGTCCAAAACATATTAAACTGTTACTATCATGAGAATGTGCCCATTAGGATGAACATATTACTTTCTTATGAAAGTCAATATTTAATTACGAATTAAACCAATCTCTTTATCACCTAATGATGGCGCTTGGTCAATACGTCCAAAACATATCAAACTGTTACTATCATGAGAATGTGCCCATTAGGATGAACATAATACTTTCTTATGAAAATCAATATTTAAATACGAATTAAACCAATCTCTTCATCACCTAATGATGGCGCTTGGTCAATACGTCCAAAACATATTAAACTGTTACTATCATGAGAATGTGCCCATTAGGATGAACATAATACTTTCTTATGAAAATCAATATTTAAATACGAATTAAACCAATCTCTTCATCACCTAATGATGGCGCTTGGTCAATACGTCCAAAACATATCAAACTGCTACTATCATGAGAATATGCCCATTAGGATGAGCATAATACTTTCTTATGAAAATCAATATTTAAATACGAAATTAACCAATCTCTTCTTCACCTAATGATGGCGCTTGGTCAATACGTACAAAACATATCAAACTGTTACTATCATGAGAATGTTCCCATTAGGATGAACATAATACTTTCTTATGAAAATCAATATTTAAACACGAATAATTACCATTTCTGTATCACCTAATGATGAAGCTTGGTCAATACGTCCAAAACATATCAAACTGTTACTATCATGAGAATGTGCCCATTAGGATGAACATAATACTTTCTTCTGAAAATCAATATTGAAATATGAATACTTACCATTTCTGTATCACCTAATGATGAAGCTTGGTCAATACGTCCAAAACATATCAAACTGTTACTATCATGAGAACGTGCTCATTAGGATGAACATAATACTTTCTCATGAAAATCAATATTTAAATACGAATTAAACCAATCTCTCCATCACCTAATGATGGCGCTTGGTCAATACGTCCAAAACAAATGAAACTGTTACTATCATGAGAATATGCTCACTAGGATGAACATAATACTTTCTTATGAAAATCAATATTTAAATACGAATTAAACCAATCTCTTCATCACCTAATGAAGGCGCTTGGTCAATACGTCCAAAACAAATCAAACTGTTACTATCATGAGAATGTACCCATTAGGATGAATATAATACTTTCCTATGAAAACCAATATTTATATACGAATTAAACCAATCTCTTCATCACCTAATGATGGCGCTTGGTCAATACGTCCAAAACAAATCAAACTGTTACTATCAAGAGAATGTGCCCATTAGGATAAACATAATACTTTCTTATGAAAATCAATATTTAAATACGAATTAAACCAATCTCTTCATCACCTAATGATGGCGCTTGGTCAATACGTCCAAAATAAATCAAACTGTTACTATCATGAGAATGTGCTCATTAGGATGAACATAATACTTTCTTATGAAAATCAATATTTAAATACGAATTAAACCAATCTCTTCATTACCTAATGATGGCGCTTGGTCAATACGTCCAAAACAAATCAAACTGTTACTATCATGAGAATGTGCCCATTAGGATGAACATAATACTGTCTTATGGAAATAAATATTTAAATACGAATTAAACCAATCTCTTCATCACCTAATGATGGCGCTAGGTCAATACGTCCTAAACATATTAAACTGTTACTATCATGAGAATGTGCCCATTAGGATGAACATAACACTTTCTTATGAAAATCAATATTTAATTACGAATTAAACCAATCTCTTCATCACCTAATGATGGCGCTTGGTCAATATGTCCAAAACAAATCAAACTGTTACTATCATGAGAATGTGCCCATTAGGATGAATATAATACTTTCTTATGAAAATCAATATTTAAATACGAAATAAACCAATCTCTTCTTCACCTAATGATGGCGCTTGGTCAATACGTCCAAAACATATCAAACTGTTACTATCAAGAGAATGTGCCCATTAGGATAAACATAATACTGTCTTATGGAAATAAATATTTAAATACGAATTAAACCAATCTCTTCATCACCTAATGATGGCGCTAGGTCAATACGTCCAAAACATATCAAACTGTTACTATCATGAGAATGTGCCCATTAGGATGAACATAATACTTTCTTATGAAAATCAATATTTAAATACGAATTAAACCAATCTCTTCATCACCTAATGATGGCGCTTGGTCAATACGTCCAAAACATATTAAACTGTTACTATCATGAGAATGTGCCCATTAGGATGAACATAATACTTTCTTATGAAAATCAATATTTAAATACGAATTAAACCAATCTCTTCATCACCTAATGATGGCGCTTGGTCAATACGTCCAAAACATATCAAACTGCTACTATCATGAGAATATGCCCATTAGGATGAGCATAATACTTTCTTATGAAAATCAATATTTAAATACGAAATTAACCAATCTCTTCTTCACCTAATGATGGCGCTTGGTCAATACGTACTAAACATATCAAACTGTTACTATCATGAGAATGTTCCCATTAGGATGAACATAATACTTTCTTATGAAAATCAATATTTAAACACGAATAATTACCATTTCTGTATCACCTAATGATGACGCTTGGTCAATACGTCCAAAACATATCAAACTGTTACTATCATGAGAATGTGCCCATTAGGATGAACATAATACTTTCTTCTGAAAATCAATATTGAAATATGAATACTTACCATTTCTGTATCACCTAATGATGAAGCTTGGTCAATACGTCCAAAACATATCAAACTGTTACTATCATGAGAACGTGCTCATTAGGAGGAACATAATACTTTCTCATGAAAATCAATATTTAAATACGAATTAAACCAATCTCTCCATCACCTAATGATGGCGCTTGGTCAATACGTCCAAAACAAATGAAACTGTTACTATCATGGGAATATGCTCACTAGGATGAACATAATACTTTCTTATGAAAATCAATATTTAAATACGAATTAAACCAATCTCTTCATCACCTAATGAAGGCGCTTGGTCAATACGTCCAAAACAAATCAAACTGTTACTATCATGAGAATGTACCCATTAGGATGAATATAATACTTTCCTATGAAAACCAATATTTAAATACGAATTAAACCAATCTCTTCATCACCTAATGATGGCGCTTGGTCAATACGTCCAAAACAAATCAAACTGTTATTATCATGAGAATGTGCCCATTAGGATGAACATAATACTTTCTTATTAAGATCAATATTTAAATACGAATTAAACCAATCTCTTCATCACCTAATGATGGCGCTTGGTCAATACGTCCAAAACAAATCAAACTGTTACTATCATGAGAATGTGCCCATTAGGATGAACATAATACTTTCTTATGAAAATCAATATTTAAATACGAATTAAACCAATCTCTACATCACCTAATGATGGCACTTGGTCAATACGTCCAAAACATATCAAGCTGTTACTATTATGAGAATGTGCTCATTAGGATGAACATAATACTTTGTTATGAAAATCAATATTTAAATACGAATTAAACAAATCTCTTTATCACCTAATGATGACGCTTGGTCAATACGTCCAAAACAAATCAAACTGTTACTATCATGAGAATGTGCTCATTAGGATGAACATAATACTTTCTTATGAAAATCAATATTTAAATACGAATTAAACCAATCTCTTCATCACCTAATGATGGCGCTTGGTCAATAAGTCCAAAACAAATCAAACTGTTACTATCATGAGAATGTGCCCATTAGGATGAATATAATACTTTCCTATGAAAATCAATATTTAATTACGAATTAAACCAATCTCTTCATCACCTAATGATGGCGCTTGGTCAATACGTACAAAACATATCAAACTGTTACTATCATGAGAATGTTCCCATTAGGATGAACATAATACTTTCTTATGAAAATCAATATTTAAACACGAATAATTACCATTTCTGTATCACCTAATGATGACGCTTGGTCAATACGTCCAAAACATATCAAACTGTTACTATCATGAGAATGTGCCCATTAGGATGAACATAATACTTTCTTCTGAAAATCAATATTGAAATATGAATACTTACCATTTCTGTATCACCTAATGATGAAGCTTGGTCAATACGTCCAAAACATATCAAACTGTTACTATCATGAGAACGTGCTCATTAGGATGAACATAATACTTTCTCATGAAAATCAATATTTAAATACGAATTAAACCAATCTCTCCATCACCTAATGATGGCGCTTGGTAAATACGTCCAAAACAAATGAAACTGTTACTATCATGAGAATATGCTCACTAGGATGAACATAATACTTTCTTATGAAAATCAATATTTAAATACGAATTAAACCAATCTCTTCATCACCTAATGAAGGCGCTTGGTCAATACGTCCAAAACAAATCAAACTGTTACTATCATGAGAATGTACCCATTAGGATGAATATAATACTTTCCTATGAAAACCAATATTTAAATACGAATTAAACCAATCTCTTCATCACCTAATGATGGCGCTTGGTCAATACGTCCAAAACAAATCAAACTGTTATTATCATGAGAATGTGCCCATTAGGATGAACATAATACTTTCTTATTAAGATCAATATTTAAATACGAATTAAACCAATCTCTTCATAACCTAATGATGGCGCTTGGTCAATACGACTAAAACAAATCAAACTGATACTATCATGAGATTGTGCCCAATAGGATGAACATAATACTTTCTTATGAAAATCAATATTTAAATACGAATTAAACCAATCTCTACATCACCTAATGATGGCACTTGGTCAATACGTCCAAAACATATCAAGCTGTTACTATTATGAGAATGTGCTCATTAGGATGAACATAATACTTTGTTATGAAAATCAATATTTAAATACGAATTAAACAAATCTCTTTATCACCTAATGATGACGCTTGGTCAATACGTCCAAAACAAATCAAACTGTTACTATCATGAGAATGTGCTCATTAGGATGAACATAATACTTTCTTATGAAAATCAATATTTAAATACGAATTAAACCAATCTCTTCATCACCTAATGATGGCGCTTGGTCAATAAGTCCAAAACAAATCAAACTGTTACTATCATGAGAATGTGCCCATTAGGATGAATATAATACTTTCCTATGAAAATCAATATTTAATTACGAATTAAACCAATCTCTTCATCACCTAATGATGGCGCTTGGTCAATACGTCCAAAACAAATCAAACTGTTACTATCAGGAGAATGTGCCCATTTGGATGAACATAATACTGTCTTATGGAAATAAATATTTAAATACGAATTAAACCAATCTCTTCATCACCTAATGATGGCGCTAGGTCAATACGTCCAAAACATATTAAACTGTTACTATCATGAGAATGTGCCCATTAGGATGAACATAATACTTTCTTATGAAAATCAATATTTAATTACGAATTAAACCAATCTCTACATCACCTAATGATGGCACTTGGTCAATACGTCCAAAACATATCAAACTGTTACTATCATGAGAATGTGCTCATTAGGATGAACATAATACTTTCTTATGAAAATCAATATTTAAATACGAATTAAACCAATCTCTTCATCGCCTAATGATGGCGCTTGGTCAATACGTCAAAAACAAATCAAACTGTTACTATCATGAGAATGTGCTCATTAGGATGAACATAATACTTTCTTATGAAAATCAATATTTAAATACGAATTAAACCAATCTCTTCATCACCTAATGAAGGCGCTTGGTCAATACGTCCAAAATAAATCAAACTGTTACTATCATGAGAATGTGCCCATTAGGATGAATATAATACTTTCCTATGAAAACCAATATTTAAATACGAATTAAACCAATCTCTTCATTACCTAATGATGGCGCTTGGTCAATACGTCCAAAACAAATTAAACTGTTACTATCATGAGAATGTGCCCATTAGGATGAACATAATACTTTCTTATGAAAATCAATATTTAAATACGAATTAAACCAATCTCTTTATCACCTAATGATGGCGCTTGGTCAATACGTCCAAAACAAATCAAACTGTTACTATCATGAGAATGTGCTCATTAGGATAAACATAATACTTTCTTATGAAAATCAATATTTAAATACGAATTAAACCAATCTCTTCATCACCTAATGAAGGCGCTTGGTCAATACGTCCAAAACAAATCAAACTGTTACTATCATGAGAATGTGCCCATTAGGATGAACATAATACTTTCTTTTGAAAATCAATATTTAAATACGAATTAAACCAATCTCTTCATCACCTAATGATGGCGCTTGGTCAATACGTCCAAAACAAATCAAACTGTTACTATCATGAGAATGTGCCCATTAGGATGAACATAATACTTTCTTTTGAAAATCAATATTTAAATACGAATTAAACCAATCTCTTCATCACCTAATGATGGCGCTTGGTCAATACGTCCAAAACAAATCAAACTGTTACTATCATGAGAATGTGCCCATTAGGATGAACATAATACTTTCTTATGACAATCAATATTTAAATACGAATTAAACCAATCTCTTCATAACCTAATGATGGCGCTTGGTCAATACGTCCAAAACAAATCAAACTGATACTATCATGAGATTGTGCCCAATAGAATGAACATAATACTTTCTTATGAAAATCAATATTTAAATACGAATTAAACCAATCTCTACATCACCTAATGATGGCACTTGGTCAATACGTCCAAAACATATCAAACTGTTACTATCATGAGAATGTGCTCATTAGGATGAACATAATACTTTGTTATGAAAATCAATATTTAATTACGAATTAAACAAATCTCTTAATCGCCTAATGATGACGCTTGGTCAATACGTCCAAAACAAATCAAACTGTTACTATCATGAGAATGTGCTCATTAGGATGAACATAATACTTTCTTATGAAAATCAATGTTTAAATACGAATTAAACCAATCTCTTCATCACCTAATGAAGGCGCTTGGTCAATACGTCCAAAACAAATAAAACTGTTACTATCATGAGAATGTGCCCATTAGGATGAATATAATACTTTCCTATGAAAATCAATATTTAAATACGAATTAAACCAATCTCTTCATCACCTAATGATGGCGCTTGGTCAATACGTCCAAAACATATCAAACTGTTACTATCATGAGAATGTGCCCATTAGGATGAACATAATACTTTCTTATGAAAATCAATATTTAAATACGAATTAAATCAATCTCTTCATCACATAATGATGGCGCTTGGTCAATACGTCTAAAACATACTAAACTGTTACTATCATGAGAATGTGCCCATTAGGATGAACATAATACTTTCTTATGAAAATCAATATTTAAATACGATTTAAACCAATTTCTTCATCACCTAATGAAGGGGCTTGGTCAATACGTCAAAAAAAAAACCAAACTGTTACTATCATGAGAATGTGCCCATTAGGATGAATATAATACTTTCCTATGAAAATCAATATTTAAATACGAATTAAACCAATCTCTTCATCACCTAATGATGGCGCTTGGTCAATACGTCCAAAACATATCAAACTGTTACTATCATGAGAATGTGCCCATTAGGATGAACATAATACTTTCTTATGAAAATCAATATTTAAATACGAATTAAATCAATCTCTTCATCACATAATGATGGCGCTTGGTCAATACGTCTAAAACATATTAAACTGTTACTATCATGAGAATGTGCCCATTAGGATGAACATAATACTTTCTTATGAAAATCAATATTTAAATACGAATTAAACCAATCTCTTCATCACCTAATGAAGGCGCTTGGTCAGTACGTCCAAAACAAATCAAACTGTTACTATCATGAGAATGTGCCCATTAGGATGAATATAATACTTTCCTATGAAAATCAATATTTAAATACGAATTAAACCAATCTCTTCATCACCTAATGATGGCGCTTGGTCAATACGTCCAAAAGATATCAAACTGTTACTATCATGAGAATGTGCCCATTAAGATGAACCTAATACTTTCTTATGAAAATCAATATTTAAATACGAATTAAACCAATCTCTTCATCATCTAATGATGGCGCTTGGTCAATACGTCCAAAACATATCAAACTGTTACTATCAAGAGAATGTGCCCATTATGATGAACATAATACTTTCTAATGAAAATCAATATTTAAATACGAATTAAACCAATCTCTTCATCACCTAATGATGGCGCTTGGTCAATACGTCCAAAACAAATCAAACTGTTACTATCATGAGAATATGCTCATTAGGATGAACATAATACTTTCTTATGAAAATCAATATTTAAATACGAATTAAACCAATCTCTTCATCACCTAATGAAGGCGCTTGGTCAATACGTCCAAAACAAATCAAACTGTTACTATCATGAGAATGTACCCATTAGGATGAATATAATACTTTCCTATGAAAACCAATATTTAAATACGAATTAAACCAATCTCTTCATCACCTAATGATGGCGCTTGGTCAATACGTCCAAAACAAATCAAACTGTTACTATCATGAGAATGTTCCCATTAGGATGAACATAATACTTTCTTATGAAAATCAATATTTAAACACGAATAATTACCATTTCTGTATCACCTAATGATGACGCTTGGTCAATACGTCCAAAACATATCAAACTGTTACTATCATGAGAATGTGACCATTAGGATGAACATAATACTTTCTTCTGAAAATCAATATTGAAATATGAATACTTACCATTTCTGTATCACCTAATGATAAAGCTTGGTCAATACGTCCAAAACATATCAAGCTGTTACTATCATGAGAATGTGCTCATTAGGATGAATATAATACTTTATTATTAAAATCAAAATTTAAATACGAATAATTACCATTTCTGTATCACCTAATGATAACGCTTGGTCAATACGTCCAAAAAAAATCAAACTGTTACTATCATGAGAATGTGCCCATTAGGATGAACATAATACTTTCTTATGAAAATCAATATTTAAATACGAATTAAACCAATCTCTTCATCACCTAATGATTACGCTTGGTCAATACGTCCAAAACAAATCAAACTGTTACTATCATGAGAATGTGCATATTAGGATGAATATAATACTTTCTTATGAAAATCAATATTTAAATACGAAATAAACCAATCTCTTCTTCACTTAATGATGGCGCTTGGTCAATACGTCCAAAACATATCAAACTGTTACTATCAAGAGAATGTGCCCATTAGGATAAACATAATACTTTCTTATGAAAATCAATATTTAAATACGAATTAAACCAATCTCTTCATCACCTAATGATGGCGCTTGGTCAATACGTCCAAAATAAATCAAACTGTTACTATCATGAGAATGTGCTCATTAGGATGAACATAATACTTTCTTATGAAAATCAATATTTAAATACGAATTAAACCAATCTCTTCATTACCTAATGATGGCGCTTGGTCAATACGTCCAAAACAAATCAAACTGTTACTATCATGAGAATGTGCCCATTAGGATGAACATAATACTGTCTTATGGAAATAAATATTTAAATACGAATTAAACCAATCTCTTCATCACTTAATGATGGCGCTAGGTCAATACGTCCAAAACATATTAAACTGTTACTATCATGAGAATGTGCCCATTAGGATGAACATAACACTTTCTTATGAATATCAATATTTAATTACGAATTAAACCAATCTCTTCATCACCTAATGATGGCGCTTGGTCAATATGTCCAAAACAAATCAAACTGTTACTATCATGAGAATGTGCCCATTAGGATGAATATAATACTTTCTTATGAAAATCAATATTTAAATACGAAATAAACCAATCTCTTCTTCACCTAATGATGGCGCTAGGTCAATACGTCCAAAACATATTAAACTGTTACTATCATGAGAATGTGCCCATTAGGATGAACATATTACTTTCTTATGAAAGTCAATATTTAATTACGAATTAAACCAATCTCTTTATCACCTAATGATTGCGCTTGGTCAATACGTCCAAAACATATCAAACTGTTACTATCATGAGAATGTGCCCATTAGGATGAACATAATACTTTCTTATGAAAATCAATATTTAAATACGAATTAAACCAATCTCTTCATCACCTAATGATGGCGCTTGGTCAATACGTCCAAAACATATTAAACTGTTACTATCATGAGAATGTGCCCATTAGGATGAACATAATACTTTCTTATGAAAATCAATATTTAAATACGAATTAAACCAATCTCTTCATCACCTAATGATGGCGCTTGGTCAATACGTCCAAAACATATCAAACTGCTACTATCATGAGAATATGCGCATTAGGATGAGCATAATACTTTCTTATGAAAATCAATATTTAAATACGAAATTAACCAATCTCTTCTTCACCTAATGATGGCGCTTGGTCAATACGTACAAAACATATCAAACTGTTACTATCATGAGAATGTTCCCATTAGGATGAACATAATACTTTCTTATGAAAATCAATATTTAAACACGAATAATTACCATTTCTGTATCACCTAATGATGACGCTTGGTCAATACGTCCAAAACATATCAAACTGTTACTATCATGAGAATGTGCCCATTAGGATGAACATAATACTTTCTTCTGAAAATCAATATTGAAATATGAATACTTACCATTTCTGTATCACCTAATGATGAAGCTTGGTCAATACGTCCAAAACATATCAAACTGTTACTATCATGAGAACGTGCTCATTAGGATGAACATAATACTTTCTTATGAAAATCAATATTTAAATACGAATTAAACCAATCTCTCCATCACCTAATGATGGCGCTTGGTCAATACGTCCAAAACAAATGAAACTGTTACTATCATGAGAATATGGTCACTAGGATGAACATAATACTTTCTTATGAAAATCAATATTTAAATACGAATTAAACCAATCTCTTCATCACCTAATGATGGCGCTTGGTCAATACGTCCAAAACAAATCAAACTGTTACTATCATGAGATTGTGCCCAATAGGATGAACATAATACTTTCTTATGAAAATCAATATTTAAATACGAATTAAACCAATCTCTACATCACCTAATGAAGGCGCTTGGTCAATAAGTCCAAAACAAATCAAACTGTTACTATCATGAGAATGTGCCCATTAGGATGAATATAATACTTTCCTATGAAAATCAATATTTAAATACGAATTAAACCAATCTCTTCATCACCTAATGATGGCGCTTAGTCAATACGTCCAAAACAAATCAAACTGTTACTATCATGAGAATGTGCTCATTAGGATGAACATAATACTTTCTTATGAAAATCAATATTTAAATACGAATTAAACCAATCTCTTTATCACCTAATGATGGCGCTTGGTCAATACGTCCAAAACAAATCAAACTGTTACTATCATGAGAATGTGCTCATTAGGATGAACATAATACTTTCTTATGAAAATCAATATTTAAATACGAATTAAACCAATCTCTTCATCACCTAATGAAGGCGCTTGGTCAATACGTCCAAAACAAATCAAACTGTTACTATCATGAGAATGTTCCCATTAGGATGAATATAATACTTTCTTATGAAAACCAATATTTAAATACGAATTAAACCAATCTCTTCATCACCTAATGATGGCGCTTGGTCAATACGTCCAAAACATATTAAACTGTTACTATCATGAGAATGTGCCCATTAGGATGAACATATTACTTTCTTATGAAAGTCAATATTTAATTACGAATTAAACCAATCTCTTTATCACCTAATGATGGCGCTTGGTCAATACGTCCAAAACATATCAAACTGTTACTATCATGAGAATGTGCCCATTAGGATGAACATAATACTTTCTTATGAAAATCAATATTTAATTACGAATTAAACCAATCTCTACATCACCTAATGATGCCACTTGGTCAATACGTCCAAAACATATCAAACTGTTACTATCATGAGAATGTGCTCATTAGGATGAACATAATACTTTCTTATGAAAATCAATATTTAAATACGAATTAAACCAATCTCTTCATCGCCTAATGATGGCGCTTGGTCAATACGTCCAAAACATATTAAACTGTTACTATCATGAGAATGTGCCCATTAGGATGAACATAATACTTTCTTATGAAAATCAATATTTAAATACGAATTAAACCAATCTCTTCATCACCTAATGATGGCGCTTGGTCAATACGTCCAAAACATATCAAACTGCTACTATCATGAGAATATGCCCATTAGGATGAGCATAATACTTTCTTATGAAAATCAATATTTAAATACGAAATTAACCAATCTCTTCTTCACCTAATGATGGCGCTTGGTCAATACGTACAAAACATATCAAACTGTTACTATCATGAGAATGTTCCCATTAGGATGAACATAATACTTTCTTATGAAAATCAATATTTAAACACGAATAATTACCATTTCTGTATCACCTAATGATGAAGCTTGGTCAATACGTCCAAAACATATCAAACTGTTACTATCATGAGAACGTGCTCATTAGGATGAACATAATACTTTCTCATGAAAATCAATATTTAAATACGAATTAAACCAATCTCTCCATCACCTAATGATGGCGCTTGGTCAATACGTCCAAAACAAATCAAACTGTTACTATCATGAGAATATGCTCACTAGGATGAACATAATACTTTCTTATGAAAATCAATATTTAAATACGAATTAAACCAATCTCTTCATCACCTAATGAAGGCGCTTGGTCAATACGTCCAAAACAAATCAAACTGTTACTATCATGAGAATGTACCCATTAGGATGAATATAATACTTTCCTATGAAAACCAATATTTAAATACTAATTAAACCAATCTCGTCATCACCTAATGATGGCGCTTGGTCAATACGTCCAAAACAAATCAAACTGTTATTATCATGAGAATGTGCCCATTAGGATGAACATAATACTTTCTTATTAAAATCAATATTTAAATACGAATTAAACCAATCTCTTCATCACCTAATGATGGCGCTTGGTCAATACGTCCAAAACAAATCAAACTGTTACTATCATGAGAATGTGCCCATTAGGATGAACATAATACTTTCTTATGAAAATCAATATTTAAATACGAATTAAACCAATCTCTTCATAACCTAATGATGGCGCTTGGTCAATACGTCTAAAACAAATTAAACTGATACTATCATGAGATTGTGCCCAATAGGATGAACATAATACTTTCTTATGAAAATCAATATTTAAATACGAATTAAACCAATCTCTACATCACCTAATGATGGCACTTGGTCAATACGTCCAAAACATATCAAACTGTTACTATCATGAGAATGTGCTCATTAGGATGAACATAATACTTTGTTATGAAAATCAATATTTAAATACGAATTAAACAAATCTCTTTATCACCTAATGATGACGCTTGGTCAATACGTCCAAAACAAATCAAACTGTTACTATCATGAGAATGTGCCCATTAGGATGAATATAATACTTTCCTATGAAAATCAATATTTAAATACGAATTAAACCAATCTCTTCATCACCTAATGATGGCGCTTAGTCAATACGTCCAAAACAAATCAAACTGTTACTATCATGAGAATGTGCTCATTAGGATGAACATAATACTTTCTTATGAAAATCAATATTTAAATACGAATTAAACCAATCTCTTTATCACCTAATGATGGCGCTTGGTCAATACGTCCAAAACAAATCAAACTGTTACTATCATGAGAATGTGCTCATTAGGATGAACATAATACTTTCTTATGAAAATCAATATTTAAATACGAATTAAACCAATCTCTTCATCACCTAATGAAGGCGCTTGGTCAATACGTCCAAAACAAATCAAACTGTTACTATCATGAGAATGTGCCCATTAGGATGAATATAATACTTTCTTATGAAAACCAATATTTAAATACGAATTAAACCAATCTCTTCATCACCTAATGATGGCGCTTGGTCAATACGTCCAAAACATATTAAACTGTTACTATCATGAGAATGTGCCCATTAGGATGAACATATTACTTTCTTATGAAAGTCAATATTTAATTACGAATTAAACCAATCTCTTTATCACCTAATGATGGCGCTTGGTCAATACGTCCAAAACATATCAAACTGTTACTATCATGAGAATGTGCCCATTAGGATGAACATAATACTTTCTTATGAAAATCAATATTTAATTACGAATTAAACCAATCTCTACATCACCTAATGATGGCACTTGGTCAATACGTCCAAAACATATCAAACTGTTACTATCATGAGAATGTGCTCATTAGGATGAACATAATACTTTCTTATGAAAATCAATATTTAAATACGAATTAAACCAATCTCTTCATCGCCTAATGATGGCGCTTGGTCAATACGTCCAAAACATATTAAACTGTTACTATCATGAGAATGTGCCCATTAGGATGAACATAATACTTTCTTATGAAAATCAATATTTAAATACGAATTAAACCAATCTCTTCATCACCTAATGATGGCGCTTGGTCAATACGTCCAAAACATATCAAACTGCTACTATCATGAGAATATGCCCATTAGGATGAGCGTAATACTTTCTTATGAAAATCAATATTTAAATACGAAATTAACCAATCTCTTCTTCACCTAATGATGGCGCTTGGTCAATACGTACAAAACATATCAAACTGTTACTATCATGAGAATGTTCCCATTAGGATGAACATAATACTTTCTTATGAAAATCAATATTTAAACACGAATAATTACCATTTCTGTATCACCTAATGATGAAGCTTGGTCAATACGTCCAAAACATATCAAACTGTTACTATCATGAGAACGTGCTCATTAGGATGAACATAATACTTTCTCATGAAAATCAATATTTAAATACGAATTAAACCAATCTCTCCATCACCTAATGATGGCGCTTGGTCAATACGTCCAAAACAAATCAAACTGTTACTATCATGAGAATATGCTCACTAGGATGAACATAATACTTTCTTATGAAAATCAATATTTAAATACGAATTAAACCAATCTCTTCATCACCTAATGAAGGCGCTTGGTCAATACGTCCAAAACAAATCAAACTGTTACTATCATGAGAATGTACCCATTAGGATGAATATAATACTTTCCTATGAAAACCAATATTTAAATACTAATTAAACCAATCTCGTCATCACCTAATGATGGCGCTTGGTCAATACGTCCAAAACAAATCAAACTGTTATTATCATGAGAATGTGCCCATTAGGATGAACATAATACTTTCTTATTAAAATCAATATTTAAATACGAATTAAACCAATCTCTTCATCACCTAATGATGGCGCTTGGTCAATACGTCCAAAACAAATCAAACTGTTACTATCATGAGAATGTGCCCATTAGGATGAACATAATACTTTCTTATGAAAATCAATATTTAAATACGAATTAAACCAATCTCTTCATAACCTAATGATGGCGCTTGGTCAATACGTCTAAAACAAATTAAACTGATACTATCATGAGATTGTGCCCAATAGGATGAACATAATACTTTCTTATGAAAATCAATATTTAAATACGAATTAAACCAATCTCTACATCACCTAATGATGGCACTTGGTCAATACGTCCAAAACATATCAAACTGTTACTATCATGAGAATGTGCTCATTAGGATGAACATAATACTTTGTTATGAAAATCAATATTTAAATACGAATTAAACAAATCTCTTTATCACCTAATGATGACGCTTGGTCAATACGTCCAAAACAAATCAAACTGTTACTATCATGAGAATGTGCCCATTAGGATGAATATAATACTTTCCTATGAAAATCAATATTTAAATACGAATTAAACCAATCTCTTCATCACCTAATGATGGCGCTTAGTCAATACGTCCAAAACAAATCAAACTGTTACTATCATGAGAATGTGCTCATTAGGATGAACATAATACTTTCTTATGAAAATCAATATTTAAATACGAATTAAACCAATCTCTTTATCACCTAATGATGGCGCTTGGTCAATACGTCCAAAACAAATCAAACTGTTACTATCATGAGAATGTGCTCATTAGGATGAACATAATACTTTCTTATGAAAATCAATATTTAAATACGAATTAAACCAATCTCTTCATCACCTAATGAAGGCGCTTGGTCAATACGTCCAAAACAAATCAAACTGTTACTATCATGAGAATGTGCCCATTAGGATGAATATAATACTTTCTTATGAAAACCAATATTTAAATACGAATTAAACCAATCTCTTCATCACCTAATGATGGCGCTTGGTCAATACGTCCAAAACATATTAAACTGTTACTATCATGAGAATGTGCCCATTAGGATGAACATATTACTTTCTTATGAAAGTCAATATTTAATTACGAATTAAACCAATCTCTTTATCACCTAATGATGGCGCTTGGTCAATACGTCCAAAACATATCAAACTGTTACTATCATGAGAATGTGCCCATTAGGATGAACATAATACTTTCTTATGAAAATCAATATTTAATTACGAATTAAACCAATCTCTACATCACCTAATGATGGCACTTGGTCAATACGTCCAAAACATATCAAACTGTTACTATCATGAGAATGTGCTCATTAGGATGAACATAATACTTTCTTATGAAAATCAATATTTAAATACGAATTAAACCAATCTCTTCATCGCCTAATGATGGCGCTTGGTCAATACGTCCAAAACATATTAAACTGTTACTATCATGAGAATGTGCCCATTAGGATGAACATAATACTTTCTTATGAAAATCAATATTTAAATACGAATTAAACCAATCTCTTCATCACCTAATGATGGCGCTTGGTCAATACGTCCAAAACATATCAAACTGCTACTATCATGAGAATATGCCCATTAGGATGAGCGTAATACTTTCTTATGAAAATCAATATTTAAATACGAAATTAACCAATCTCTTCTTCACCTAATGATGGCGCTTGGTCAATACGTACAAAACATATCAAACTGTTACTATCATGAGAATGTTCCCATTAGGATGAACATAATACTTTCTTATGAAAATCAATATTTAAACACGAATAATTACCATTTCTGTATCACCTAATGATGAAGCTTGGTCAATACGTCCAAAACATATCAAACTGTTACTATCATGAGAACGTGCTCATTAGGATGAACATAATACTTTCTCATGAAAATCAATATTTAAATACGAATTAAACCAATCTCTCCATCACCTAATGATGGCGCTTGGTCAATACGTCCAAAACAAATCAAACTGTTACTATCATGAGAATATGCTCACTAGGATGAACATAATACTTTCTTATGAAAATCAATATTTAAATACGAATTAAACCAATCTCTTCATCACCTAATGAAGGCGCTTGGTCAATACGTCCAAAACAAATCAAACTGTTACTATCATGAGAATGTACCCATTAGGATGAATATAATACTTTCCTATGAAAACCAATATTTAAATACTAATTAAACCAATCTCGTCATCACCTAATGATGGCGCTTGGTCAATACGTCCAAAACAAATCAAACTGTTATTATCATGAGAATGTGCCCATTAGGATGAACATAATACTTTCTTATTAAAATTAATATTTAAATACGAATTAAACCAATCCTTTCATCACCTAATGATGGCGCTTGGTCAATACGTCCAAAACAAATCAAACTGTTACTATCATGAGAATGTGCCCATTAGGATGAACATAATACTTTCTTATGAAAATCAATATTTAAATACGAATTAAACCAATCTCTTCATAACCTAATGATGGCGCTTGGTCAATACGTCTAAAACAAATTAAACTGATACTATCATGAGATTGTGCCCAATAGGATGAACATAATACTTTCTTATGAAAATCAATATTTAAATACGAATTAAACCAATCTCTACATCACCTAATGATGGCACTTGGTCAATACGTCCAAAACATATCAAACTGTTACTATCATGAGAATGTGCTCATTAGGATGAACATAATACTTTGTTATGAAAATCAATATTTAAATACGAATTAAACAAATCTCTTTATCACCTAATGATGACGCTTGGTCAATACGTCCAAAACAAATCAAACTGTTACTATCATGAGAATGTGCTCATTAGGATGAACATAATACTTTCTTATGAAAATCGATATTTAAATACGAATTAAACCAATCTCTTCATCACATAATGAAGGCGCTTGGTCAATAAGTCCAAAACAAATCAAACTGTTACTATCATGAGAATGTGCCCATTAGGATGAATATAATACTTTCTTATGAAAATCAATATTTAAATACGAATTAAACCAATCTCTTCATCACCTAATGAAGGCGCTTGGTCAATACGTCCAAAACAAATCAAACTGTTACTATCATGAGAATGTGCCCATTAGGATGAATATAATACTTTCCTATGAAAACCAATATTTAAATACGAATTAAACCAATCTCTTCATTACCTAATGATGGCGCTTGGTCAATACGTCCAAAACAAATCAAACTGTTACTATCATGAGAATGTGCCCATTAGGATGAACATAATACTTTCTTATGAAAATCAATATTTAAATACCAATTAAACCAATCTCTTCATCACCTAATGATGGCGCTTGGTCAATACGTCCAAAACAAAACAAACTGTTACTATCATGAGAATGTGCCCATTAGGATGAACATAATACTTTCTTATGACAATCAATATTTAAATACGAATTAAACCAAACTCTTCATAACCTAATGATGGCGCTTGGTCAATACGTCCAAAACAAATCAAACTGATACTATCATGAGATTGTGCCCAATAGGATGAACATAATACTTTCTCATGAAAATCAATATTTAAATACGAATTAAACAAATCTCTACATCACCTAATGATGGCACTTGGTCAATACGTCCAAAACATATCAAACTGTTACAAACATGAGAATGTGCTCATTAGGATGAACATAATACTTTGTTATGAAAATCAATATTTAAATACGAATTAAACAAATCTCTTTATCACCTAATGATGACGCTTGGTCAAAACGTCCAAAACAAATCAAACTGTTACTATCATGAGAATGTGCTCATTAGGATGAACATAATACTTCCTTATGAAAATCAATATTTAAATACGAATTAAACCAATCTCTTCATCACCTAATGAAGGCGCTTGGTCAATACGTCCAAAACAAATAAAACTGTTACTATCATGAGAATGTGCCCATTAGGATGAATATAATACTTTCCTATGAAAATCAATATTTAAATACGAATTAAACCAATCTCTTCATCACCTAATGATGGCGCTTGGTCAATACGTCCAAAACATATCAAACTGTTACTATCATGAGAATGTGCCCATTAGGATGAACATAATACTTTCTTATGAAAATCAATATTTAAATACGAATTAAACCAATCTCTTCATCACATAATGATGGCGCTTGGTCAATACGTCCAAAACATATTAAACTGTTACTATCATGAGAATGTGCCCATTAGGATGAACATAATACTTTCTTATGAAAATCAATATTTAAATACGAATTAAACCAATCTCTTCACCACCTAATGAAGGCGCTTGGTCAATACGTCCAAAACAAATCAAACTGTTACTATCATGAGAATGTGCCCATTAGGATGAATATAATACTTTCCTATGAAAATCAATATTTAAATACGAATTAAACCAATCTCTTCATCACCTAATGATGGCGCTTGGTCAATACGTCCAAAAGATATCAAACTGTTACTATCATGAGAATGTGCCCATTAGGATGAACATAATACTTTCTTATGACAATCAATATTTAAATACGAATTAAACCAATCTCTTCATAACCTAATGATGGCGCTTGGTCAATACGTCCAAAACAAATCAAACTGATACTATCATGAGATTGTGCCCAATAGGATGAACATAATACTTTCTCATGAAAATCAATATTTAAATACGAATTAAACAAATCTCTACATCACCTAATGATGGCACTTGGTCAATACGTCCAAAACATATCAAACTGTTACAAACATGAGAATGTGCTCATTAGGATGAACATAATACTTTGTTATGAAAATCAATATTTAAATACGAATTAAACAAATCTCTTTATCACCTAATGATGACGCTTGGTCAAAACGTCCAAAACAAATCAAACTGTTACTATCATGAGAATGTGCTCATTAGGATGAACATAATACTTCCTTATGAAAATCAATATTTAAATACGAATTAAACCAATCTCTTCATCACCTAATGAAGGCGCTTGGTCAATACGTCCAAAACAAATAAAACTGTTACTATCATGAGAATGTGCCCATTAGGATGAATATAATACTTTCCTATGAAAATCAATATTTAAATACGAATTAAACCAATCTCTTCATCAACTAATGATGGCGCTTGGTCAATACGTCCAAAACATATCAAACTGTTACTATCATGAGAATGTGCCCATTAGGATGAACATAATACTTTCTTATGAAAATCAATATTTAAATACGAATTAAACCAATCTCTTCATCACATAATGATGGCGCTTGGTCAATACGTCCAAAACATATTAAACTGTTACTATCATGAGAATGTGCCCATTAGGATGAACATAATACTTTCTTATGAAAATCAATATTTAAATACGAATTAAACCAATCTCTTCACCACCTAATGAAGGCGCTTGGTCAATACGTCCAAAACAAATCAAACTGTTACTATCATGAGAATGTGCCCATTAGGATGAATATAATACTTTCCTATGAAAATCAATATTTAAATACGAATTAAACCAATCTCTTCATCACCTAATGATGGCGCTTGGTCAATACGTCCAAAAGATATCAAACTGTTACTATCATGAGAATGTGCCCATTAGGATGAACATAATACTTTCTTATGACAATCAATATTTAAATACGAATTAAACCAATCTCTTCATAACCTAATGATGGCGCTTGGTCAATACGTCCAAAACAAATCAAACTGATACTATCATGAGATTGTGCCCAATAGGATGAACATAATACTTTCTTATGAAAATCAATATTTAAATACGAATTAAACAAATCTCTACATCGCCTAATGATGGCACTTAGTCAATACGTCCAAAACATATCAAACTGTTACAATCATGAGAATGTGCTCATTAGGATGAACATAATACTTTGTTATAAAAATCAATATTTAAATACGAATTAAACAAATCTCTTTATCACCTAATGATGACGCTTGGTCAAAACGTCCAAAACAAATCAAACTGTTACTATCATGAGAATGTGCTCATTAGGATGAACATAATACTTTCTTATGAAAATCAATATTTAAATACGAATTAAACCAATCTCTTCATCACCTAATGAAGGCGCTTGGTCAATACGTCCAAAACAAATAAAACTGTTACTATCATGAGAATGTGCCCATTAGGATGAATATAATACTTTCCTATGAAAATCAATATTTAAATACGAATTAAACCAATCTCTTCATCACATAATGATGGCGCTTGGTCAATACGTCCAAAACATATTAAACTGTTACTATCATGAGAATGTGCCCATTAGGATGAACATAATACTTTCTTATGAAAATCAATATTTAAATACGAATTAAACCAATCTCTTCATCACCTAATGAAGGCGCTTGGTCAATACGTCCAAAACAAATCAAACTGTTACTATCATGAGAATGTGTCAATTAGGATGAATATAATACTTTCCTATGAAAATCAATATTTAAATACGAATTAAACCAATCTCTTCATCACCTAATGATGGCGCTTGGTCAATACGTCCAAAAGATATCAAACTGTTACTATCATGAGAATGTGCCCATTAGGATGAACATAATACTTTCTTATTAAAATCAATATTTAAATACGAATTAAACCAATCTCTTCATCACCTAATGAAGGCGCTTGGTCAATACGTCCAAAACAAATCAAACTGTTACTATCATGAGAATGTGCCCATTAGGATGAACATAATACTTTCTTATGAAAATCAATATTTAAATACGAATTAAACCAATCTCTTCATAACCTAATGATGGCGCTTGGTCAATACGTCTAAAACAAATCAAACTGATACTATCATGAGATTGTGCCCAATAGGATGAACATAATACTTTCTTATGAAAATCAATATTTAAATACGAATTAAACCAATCTCTACATCACCTAATGATGGCACTTGGTCAATACGTCCAAAACATATCAAACTGTTACTATCATGAGAATGTGCTCATTAGGATGAACATAATACTTTGTTATGAAAATCAATATTTAAATACGAATTAATCAAATCTCTTTATCACCTAATGATGACGCTTGGTCAATACGCCCAAAACAAATCAAACTCTTACTATCATGAGAATGTGCTCATTAGGATGAACATAATACTTTCTTATGAAAATCAATATTTAGATACGAATTAAACCAATCTCTTCATCACCTAATGAAGGCGCTTGGTCAATAAGTCCAAAACAAATCAAACTGTTACTATCATGAGAATGTGCCCATTAGGATGAACATAATACTTTCTTATGAAAATCAATATTTAATTACGAATTAAATCAATCTCTACATCACCTAATGATGGCACTTGGTCAATACGTCCAAAACATATCAAACTGTTACTATCATGAGAATGTGCTCATTAGGATGAACATAATACTTTCTTATGAAAATCAATATTTAAATACGAATTAAACCAATCTCTTCCTCACCTAATGATGGCGCTTGGTCAATACGTCCAAAACAAATCAAACTGTTACTATCATGAGAATGTGCTCATTAGGATGAACATAATACTTTCTTATGAAAATCAATATTTAAATACGAATTAAACCAATCTCTTCATCACCTAATGAAGGCGCTTGGTCAATACGTACAAATCAAATCAAACTGTTACTATCATGAGAATGTGCTGCCCATTAGGATGAATATAATCCTTTCCTATGAAAACCAATATTTAAATACGAATTAAACCAATCTCTTCATCACCTAATGATGGCGCTTGGTCAATACGTCCAAAACAAATCAAACTGTTACTATCATGAGAATGTGCCCATTAGGATGAACATAATACTTTCTTATGAAAATCAATATTTAAATACGAATAAAACCAATCTCTTTATCACCTAATGATGGCGCTTGGTCAATACGTCCAAAACAAATCAAACTGTTACTATCATGAGAATGTGCTCATTAGGATGAACATAATACTTTCTTGTGAAAATCAATATTTAAATACGAATTAAACCAATCTCTTCATCACCTAATGAAGGCGCTTGGTCAATACGTCCAAAACAAATCAAACTGTTACTATCATGAGAATGTGCCCATTAGGATGAATATAATACTTTCTTATGACAATCAATATTTAAATACGAATTAAACCAATCTCTTCATAACCTAATGATGGTGCTTGGTCAATACGTCCAAAACAAATCAAACTGATACTATCATGAGATTGTGCCCAATAGGATGAACATAATACTTTCTTATGAAAATCAATATTTAAATACGAATTAAACCAATCTCTACATCACCTAATGATGGCACTTGGTCAATACGTCCAAAACATATCAAACTGTTACTATCACGAGAATGTGCTCATTAGGATGAACATAATACTTTGTTATGAAAATCAATATTTAAATACGAATTAAACAAATCTCTTTATCACCTAATGATGACGCTTGGTCAATACGTCCAAAACAAATCAAACTGTTACTATCATGAGAATGTGCTCATTAGGATGAACATAATACTTTCTTATGAAAATCAATATTTAAATACGAATTAAACCAATCTCTTCATCACCTAATGAAGGCGCTTGGTCAATACGTCCAAAACAAATAAAACTGTTACTATGATGAGAATGTGCCCATTAGGATGAATATAATACTTTCCTATGAAAATCAATATTTAAATACGAATTAAACCAATCTCTTCATCACCTAATGATGGCGCTTGGTCAATACGTCCAAAACATATCAAACTGTTACTATCATGAGAATGTGCCCATTAGGATGAACATAATACTTTCTTATGAAAATCAATATTTAAATACGAATTAAACCAATCTCTTCATCACATAATGATGGCGCTTGGTCAATACGTCCAAAACATATTAAACTGTTACTATCATGAGAATGTGCCCATTAGGATGAACATAATACTTTCTTATGAAAATCAATATTTAAATACGAATTAAACCAATCTCTTCATCACCTAATGATGGCGCTTGGTCAATACGTCCAAAAGATATCAAACTGTTACTATCATGAGAATGTGCCCATTAAGATGAACATAATACTTTCTTATGAAAAGCAATATTTAAATACGAATTAAACCAATCTCTTCATCATCTAATGATGGCGCTTGGTCAATACGTCCAAAACATATCAAACTGTTACTATCAAGAGAATGTGCCCATTATGATGAACATAATACTTTCTAATGAAAATCAATATTTAAATACGAATTAAACCAATCTCTTCATCACCTAATGATGGAGCTTGGTCAATACGTCCAAAACAAATCAAACTGTTACTATCATGAGAATGTGCTCATTAGGATGAACATAATACTTTCTTATGAAAATCAATATTTAAATACGAATTAAACCAATCCCTTTATCACCTAATGATGGCGCTTGGTCAATACGTCCAAAACATATCAAATTGTTACTATAAAGAGAATGTGCCCATTAGGATGAACATAATACTTTCTTATGTAAATCAATATTTAAATACGAATTAAACCAATCTCTTTATCACCTAATGATGACGCTTGGTCAATACGTCCAAAACTTATCAAACTGTTACTATCATGAGAATGTGCTTATTAGGATGAATATAATACTTTATTATGAAAATCAAAATTTAAATACGAATAATTACCATTTCTGTATCACCTAATGTTGACGCTTGGTCAATACGTCCAAAACAAATAAAACTGTTACTATCATGAGAATGTGCCCATTAGGATGAATATAATACTTTCCTATGAAAATCAATATTTAAATACGAATTAAACCAATCTCTTCATCACCTAATGATGGCGCTTGGTCAATACGTCCAAAACATATCAAACTGTTACTATCATGAGAATGTGCCCATTAGGATGAACTAATACTTTCTTATGAAAATCAATATTTAAATACGAATTAAACCAATCTCTTCATCACATAATGATGGCGCTTGGTCAATACGTCCAAAACATATTAAACTGTTACTATCATGAGAATGTGCCCATTAGGATGAACATAATACTTTCTTATGAAAATCAATATTTAAATACGAATTAAACCAATCTCTTCATCACCTAATGAAGGCGCTTGGTCAATACGTCCAAAACAAAACAAACTGTTACTATCATGAGAATGTGCCCATTAGGATGAATATAATACTTTCCTATGAAAATCAATATTTAAATACGAATTAAACCAATCTCTTCATCACCTAATGATGGCGCTTGGTCAATACGTCCAAAAGATATCAAACTGTTACTATCATGAGAATGTGCTGCCCATTAGGATGAATATAATCCTTTCCTATGAAAACCAATATTTAAATACGAATTAAACCAATCTCTTCATCACCTAATGATGGCGCTTGGTCAATACGTCCAAAACAAATCAAACTGTTACAATCATGAGAATGTGCTCATTAGGATGAACATAATACTTTGTTATGAAAATCAATATTTAAATACGAATTAAACCAATCTCTTCATCACCTAATGAAGGCGCTTGGTCAATACGTACAAATCAAATCAAACTGTTACTATCATGAGAATGTGCTGCCCATTAGGATGAATATAATCCTTTCCTATGAAAACCAATATTTAAATACGAATTAAACCAATCTCTTCATCACCTAATGATGGCGCTTGGTCAATACGTCCAAAACAAATCAAACTGTTACTATCATGAGAATGTGCTCATTAGGATGAACATAATACTTTCTTGTGAAAATCAATATTTAAATACGAATTAAACCAATCTCTTCATCACCTAATGAAGGCGCTTGGTCAATACGTCCAAAACAAATCAAACTGTTACTATCATGAGAATGTGCCCATTAGGATGAATATAATACTTTCTTATGACAATCAATATTTAAATACGAATTAAACCAATCTCTTCATAACCTAATGATGGTGCTTGGTCAATACATCCAAAACAAATCAAACTGATACTATCATGAGATTGTGCCCAATAGGATGAACATAATACTTTCTTATGAAAATCAATATTTAAATACGAATTAAACCAATCTCTACATCACCTAATGATGGCACTTGGTCAATACGTCCAAAACATATCAAACTGTTACTATCACGAGAATGTGCTCATTAGGATGAACATAATACTTTGTTATGAAAATCAATATTTAAATACGAATTAAACAAATCTCTTTATCACCTAATGATGACGCTTGGTCAATACGTCCAAAACAAATCAAACTGTTACTATCATGAGAATGTGCTCATTAGGATGAACATAATACTTTCTTATGAAAATCAATATTTAAATACGAATTAAACCAATCTCTTCATCACCTAATGAAGGCGCTTGGTCAATACGTCCAAAACAAATAAAACTGTTACTATGATGAGAATGTGCCCATTAGGATGAATATAATACTTTCCTATGAAAATCAATATTTAAATACGAATTAAACCAATCTCTTCATCACCTAATGATGGCGCTTGGTCAATACGTCCAAAACATATCAAACTGTTACTATCATGAGAATGTGCCCATTAGGATGAACATAATACTTTCTTATGAAAATCAATATTTAAATACGAATTAAACCAATCTCTTCATCACATAATGATGGCGCTTGGTCAATACGTCCAAAACATATTAAACTGTTACTATCATGAGAATGTGCCCATTAGGATGAACATAATACTTTCTTATGAAAATCAATATTTAAATACGAATTAAACCAATCTCTTCATCACCTAATGATGGCGCTTGGTCAATACGTCCAAAAGATATCAAACTGTTACTATCATGAGAATGTGCCCATTAAGATGAACATAATACTTTCTTATGAAAAGCAATATTTAAATACGAATTAAACCAATCTCTTCATCATCTAATGATGGCGCTTGGTCAATACGTCCAAAACATATCAAACTGTTACTATCAAGAGAATGTGCCCATTATGATGAACATAATACTTTCTAATGAAAATCAATATTTAAATACGAATTAAACCAATCTCTTCATCACCTAATGATGGAGCTTGGTCAATACGTCCAAAACAAATCAAACTGTTACTATCATGAGAATGTGCTCATTAGGATGAACATAATACTTTCTTATGAAAATCAATATTTAAATACGAATTAAACCAATCCCTTTATCACCTAATGATGGCGCTTGGTCAATACGTCCAAAACATATCAAATTGTTACTATAAAGAGAATGTGCCCATTAGGATGAACATAATACTTTCTTATGTAAATCAATATTTAAATACGAATTAAACCAATCTCTTTATCACCTAATGATGACGCTTGGTCAATACGTCCAAAACTTATCAAACTGTTACTATCATGAGAATGTGCTTATTAGGATGAATATAATACTTTATTATGAAAATCAAAATTTAAATACGAATAATTACCATTTCTGTATCACCTAATGTTGACGCTTGGTCAATACGTCCAAAACAAATAAAACTGTTACTATCATGAGAATGTGCCCATTAGGATGAATATAATACTTTCCTATGAAAATCAATATTTAAATACGAATTAAACCAATCTCTTCATCACCTAATGATGGCGCTTGGTCAATACGTCCAAAACAAATCAAACTGTTACAATCATGAGAATGTGCTCATTAGGATGAACATAATACTTTGTTATGAAAATCAATATTTAAATACGAATTAAACAAATCTCTTTATCACCTAATGATGACGCTTGGTCAAAACGTCCAAAACAAATCAAACTGTTACTATCATGAGAATGTGCTCATTAGGATGAACATAATACTTTCTTATGAAAATCAATATTTAAATACGAATTAAACCAATCTCTTCATCACCTAATGAAGGCGCTTGGTCAATACGTCCAAAACAAATAAAACTGTTACTATCATGAGAATGTGCCCATTAGGATGAATATAATACTTTCCTATGAAAATCAATATTTAAATACGAATTAAACCAATCTCTTCATCACCTAATGATGGCGCTTGGTCAATACGACCAAAACATATCAAACTGTTACTATCATGAGAATGTGCCCATTAGGATGAACATAATACTTTCTTATGAAAATCAATATTTAAATACGAATTAAACCAATCTCTTCATCACATAATGATGGCGCTTGGTCAATACGTCCAAAACATATTAAACTGTTACTATCATGAGAATGTGCCCATTAGGATGAACATAATACTTTCTTATGAAAATCAATATTTAAATACGAATTAAACCAATCTCTTCATCACCTAATGAAGGCGCTTGGTCAATACGTCCAAAACAAATCAAACTGTTACTATCATGAGAATGTGCCCATTAGGATGAATATAATACTTTCCTATGAAAATCAATATTTAAATACGAATTAAACCAATCTCTACATCACCTAATGATGGCACTTGGTCAATACGTCCAAAACATATCAAACTGTTACTATCATGAGAATGTGCTCATTAGGATGAACATAATACTTTGTTATGAAAATCAATATTTAAATACGAATTAATCAAATCTCTTTATCACCTAATGATGACGCTTGGTCAATACGCCCAAAACAAATCAAACTCTTACTATCATGAGAATGTGCTCATTAGGATGAACATAATACTTTCTTATGAAAATCAATATTTAAATACGAATTAAACCAATCTCTTCATCACCTAATGAAGGCGCTTGGTCAATAAGTCCAAAACAAATCAAACTGTTACTATCATGAGAATGTGCCCATTAGGATGAACATAATACTTTCTTATGAAAATCAATATTTAATTACGAATTAAACCAATCTCTACATCACCTAATGATGGCACTTGGTCAATACGTCCAAAACATATCAAACTGTTACTATCATGAGAATGTGCTCATTAGGATGAACATAATACTTTCTTATGAAAATCAATATTTAAATACGAATTAAACCAATCTCTTCATCACCTAATGATGGCGCTTGGTCAATACGTCCAAAACAAATCAAACTGTTACTATCATGAGAATGTGCTCATTAGGATGAACATAATACTTTCTTATGAAAATCAATATTTAAATACGAATTAAACCAATCTCTTCATCACCTAATGAAGGCGCTTGGTCAATACGTACAAATCAAATCAAACTGTTACTATCATGAGAATGTGCTGCCCATTAGGATGAATATAATCCTTTCCTATGAAAACCAATATTTAAATACGAATTAAACCAATCTCTTCATCACCTAATGATGGCGCTTGGTCAATACGTCCAAAACAAATGAAACTGTTACTATCATGAGAATGTGCCCATTAGGATGAACATAATACTTTCTTATGAAAATCAATATTTAAATACGAATAAAACCAATCTCTTTATCACCTAATGATGGCGCTTGGTCAATACGTCCAAAACAAATCAAACTGTTACTATCATGAGAATGTGCTCATTAGGATGAACATAATACTTTCTTGTGAAAATCAATATTTAAATACGAATTAAACCAATCTCTTCATCACCTAATGAAGGCGCTTGGTCAATACGTCCAAAACAAATCAAACTGTTACTATCATGAGAATGTGCCCATTAGGATGAATATAATACTTTCTTATGACAATCAATATTTAAATACGAATTAAACCAATCTCTTCATAACCTAATGATGGCGCTTGGTCAATACGTCCAAAACAAATCAAACTGATACTATCATGAGATTGTGCCCAATAGGATGAACATAATACTTTCTTATGAAAATCAATATTTAAATACGAATTAAACCAATCTCTACATCACCTAATGATGGCACTTGGTCAATACGTCCAAAACATATCAAACTGTTACTATCACGAGAATGTGCTCATTAGGATGAACATAATACTTTGTTATGAAAATCAATATTTAAATACGAATTAAACAAATCTCTTTATCACCTAATGATGACGCTTGGTCAATACGTCCAAAACAAATCAAACTGTTACTATCATGAGAATGTGCTCATTAGGATGAACATAATACTTTCTTATGAAAATCAATATTTAAATACGAATTAAACCAATCTCTTCATCACCTAATGAAGGCGCTTGGTCAATACGTCCAAAACAAATAAAACTGTTACTATGATGAGAATGTGCCCATTAGGATGAATATAATACTTTCCTATGAAAATCAATATTTAAATACGAATTAAACCAATCTCTTCATCACCTAATGATGGCGCTTGGTCAATACGTCCAAAACATATCAAACTGTTACTATCATGAGAATGTGCCCATTAGGATGAACATAATACTTTCTTATGAAAATCAATATTTAAATACGAATTAAACCAATCTCTTCATCACATAATGATGGCGCTTGGTCAATACGTCCAAAACATATTAAACTGTTACTATCATGAGAATGTGCCCATTAGGATGAACATAATACTTTCTAATGAAAATCAATATTTAAATACGAATTAAACCAATCTCTTCATCACCTAATGATGGAGCTTGGTCAATACGTCCAAAACATATCAAATTGTTACTATAAAGAGAATGTGCCCATTAGGATGAACATAATACTTTCTTATGTAAATCAATATTTAAATACGAATTAAACCAATCTCTTTATCACCTAATGATGACGCTTGGTCAATACGTCCAAAACTTATCAAACTGTTACTATCATGAGAATGTGCTTATTAGGATGAATATAATACTTTATTATGAAAATCAAAATTTAAATACGAATAATTACCATTTCTGTATCACCTAATGTTGACGCTTGGTCAATACGTCCAAAAAAAATCAAACTGTTACTATCATGAGAATGTGCCCATTAGGATGAACATAATACTTTCTTATGAAAATAAATATTTAAATACGAATTAAACCAATCTCTTCATCACCTAATGATGGCGCTAGGTCAATACGACCAAAACATGTTACACTGTTACTATCATGAGAATGTGCCCATTAGGATGAACATAATACTTTCTTATGAAAATCAATATTTAATTACGAATTAAACCAATCTCTTTATTACCTAATGATGGCGCTTGGTCAATACGTCCAAAACATATCAAACTGTTACTATCATGAGAATGTGCCCATTAGGATGAACATAATACTTTCTTATGAAAATCAATATTTAAATACGAATTAAACCAATCTCTTCATAACCTAATGATGGCGCTTGGTCAATACGTCCAAAACAAATCAAACTGATACTATCATGAGATTGTGCCCAATAGGATGAACATAATACTTTCTTATGAAAATCAATATTTAAATACGAATTAAACCAATCTCTACATCACCTAATGATGGCACTTGGTCAATACGTGCAAAACATATCAAACTGTTACTATCATGAGAATGTGCTCATTAGGATGAACATAATATTTTGTTATGAAAATCAATATTTAAATACGAATTAAACAAATCTCTTTATCACCTAATGATGACGCTTGGTCAATACGTCCAAAACAAATCAAACTGTTACTATCATGAGAATGTGCTCATTAGGATGAACATAATACTTTCTTATGAAAATCAATATTTAAATACGAATTAAACCAATCTCTTCATCACCTAATGAAGGCGCTTGGTCAATACGTCCAAAACAAATAAAACTGTTACTATCATGAGAATGTGCCCATTAGGATCAATATAATTCTTTCCTATGAAAAGCAATATTTAAATACGAATTAAACCAATCTCTTCATCACCTAATGATGGCGCTTGGTCAATACGTCCAAAACATATCAAACTGTTACTATCATGAGAATGTGCCCATTAGGATGAACATAATACTTTCTTATGAAAATCAATATTTAAATACGAATTAAACCAATCTCTTCATCACATAATGATGGCGCTTGGTCAATACGTCCAAAACGTTTTAAACTGTTACTATCAAGAGAATGTGCCCATTATGATGAACATAATACTTTCTAATGAAAATCAATATTTAAATACGAATTAAACCAATCTCTTCATCACCTAATGATGGCGCTTGTTCAATACGTCCAAAACAAATCAAACTGTTACTATCATGAGAATGTGCTCATTAGGATGAACATAATACTTTCTTATGAAAATCAATATTTAAATACGAATTAAACCAATCCCTTTATCACCTAATGATGACGCTTGGTCAATACGTCCAAAACAAATCAAACTGTTACTATCATGAGAATGTGCTCATTAGGATGAACATAATACTTTCTTATGAAAAATAATATTTAAATACGAATTAAACCAATCTCTTTATCACCTAATGATGACGCTTGGTCAATACGTCCAAAACTTATCAAACTGTTACTATCATGAGAATGTGCTTATTAGGATGAATATAATACTTTATTATGAAAATCAAAATTTAAATACGAATAATTACCATTTCTGTATCACCTAATGTTGACGCTTGGTCAATACGTCCAAAAAAAATCAAACTGTTACTATCATGAGAATGTGCCCATTAGGATGAACATAATACTTTCTTATGAAAATAAATATTTAAATACGAATTAAACCAATCTCTTCATCACCTAATGATGGCGCTAGGTCAATACGTCCAAAACATATTAAACTGTTACTATCATGAGAATGTGCCCATTAGGATGAACATAATACTTTCTTATGAAAATCAATATTTAAATACGAATTAAACCAATCTCTTCATCACCTAATGAAGGCGCTTGGTCAATACGTCCAAAACAAATAAAACTGTTACTATCATGAGAATGTGCCTATTAGGATGAATATAATACTTTCCTATGAAAATCAATATTTAAATACGAATTAAACCAATCTCTTCATCACCTAATGAAGGCGCTTGTTCAATACGTCCAAAACAAATCAAACTGTTACTATCATGAGAATGTGCCCATTAAGATGAACATAATACTTTCTTATGAAAATCAATATTTAAATACGAATTAAACCAATCTCTTCATCATCTAATGATGGCGCTTGGTCAATACGTCCAAAACATATCAAACTGTTACTATCAAGAGAATGTGCCCATTATGATGAACATAATACTTTCTAATGAAAATCAATATTTAAATACGAATTAAACCAATCTCTTCATCACCTAATGATGGCGCTTGGTCAATACGTCCAAAACAAATCAAACTGTTACTATCATGAGAATGTGCTCATTAGGATGAACATAATAATTTCTTATGAAAATCAATATTTAAATACGAATTAAACCAATCCCTTTATCACCAAATGATGACGCTTGGTCAATACGTCCAAAACAAATCAAACTGTTACTATCATGAGAATGTGCTCATTAGGATGAACATAATACTTTCTTATGAAATATAATATTTAAATACGAATTAAACCAATCTCTTTATCACCTAATGATGACGCTTGGTCAATACGTCCAAAACTTATCAAACTGTAACTATCATGAGAATGTGCCCATTAGGATGAACATAATACTTTCTTATGAAAATCAATATTTAAATACGAATTAAACCAATCTCTTCATCACCTAATGAAGGCGCTTGGTCAATACGTCCAAAACAAATCAAACTGTTACTATCATGAGAATGTGCCCATTAAGATGAACATAATACTTTCTTATGAAAATCAATATTTAAATACGAATTAAACCAATCACTTCATCATCTAATGATGGCGCTTGGTCAATACGTCCAAAACATATCAAACTGTTACTATCAAGAGAATGTGCCCATTATGATGAACATAATACTTTCTAATGAAAATCAATATTTAAATACGAATTAAACCAATCTCTTCATCACCTAATGATGGCGCTTGGTCAATACGTCCAAAACAAATCAAACTGTTACTATCATGAGAATGTGCTCATTAGGATAAACATAATACTTTCTTATGAAAATCAATATTTAAAAACGAATTAAACCAATCCCTTTATCACCTAATGATGACGCTTGGTCAATACGTCCAAAACAAATCAAACTGTTACTATCATGAGAATGTGCTCATTAGGATGAACATAATACTTTCTTATGAAAAATAATATTTAAATACGAATTAAACCAATCTCTTTATCACCTAATGATGACGCTTGGTCAATACGTCCAAAACTTATCAAACTGTTACTATCATGAGAATGTGCTTATTAGGATGAATATAATACTTTATTATGAAAATCAAAATTTAAATACGAATAATTACCATTTCTGTATCACCTAATGTTGACGCTTGGTCAATACGTCCAAAAAAAATCAAACTGTTACTATCATGAGAATGTGCCCATTAGGATGAACATAATACTTTCTTATGAAAATAAATATTAAAATACGAATTAAACCAATCTCTTCATCACCTAATGATGGCGCTAGGTCAATACGTCCAAAACATATTAAACTGTTACTATCATGAGAATGTGCCCATTAGGATGAACATAATACTTTCTTATGAAAATCAATATTTAAATACGAATTAAACCAATCTCTTCATCACCTAATGAAGGCGCTTGGTCAATACGTCCAAAACAAATAAAACTGTTACTATCATGAGAATGTGCCTATTAGGATGAATATAATACTTTCCTATGAAAATCAATATTTAAATACGAATTAAACCAATCTCTTCATCACCTAATGAAGGCGCTTGGTCAATACGTCCAAAACATATCAAACTGTTACTATCATGAGAATGTGCCCATTAGGATGAACATAATACTTTCTTATGAAAATCAATATTTAAATACGAATTAAACCAATCTCTTCATCACATAATGATGGCGCTTGGTCAATACGTCCAAAACATATTAAACTGTTACTATCATGAGAATGTGCCCATTAGGATGAACATAATACTTTCTTATGAAAATCAATATTTAAATACGAATTAAACTAATCTCTTCATCACCTAATGAAGGCGCTTGGTCAATACGTCCAAAACAAATAAAACTGTTACTATCATGAGAATGTGCCCATTAGGATGAATATAATACTTTCCTATGAAAATCAATATTTAAATACGAATTAAACCAATCTCTTCATCACCTAATGATGGCGCTTGGTCAATACGTCCAAAAGATATCAAACTGTTACTATCATGAGAATGTGCCCATTAGGATGAACATAATACTTTCTTATGAAAATCAATATTTAAATACGAATTAAACCAATCTCTTCATCACATAATGATGGCGCTTGGTCAATACGTCCAAAACATATTAAACTGTTACTATCATGAGAATGTGCCCATTAGGATGAACATAATACTTTCTTATGAAAATCAATATTTAAATACGAATTAAACCAATCTCTTCATCACCTAATGATGGCGCTTGGTCAATACGTCCAAAAGATATCAAACTGTTACTATCATGAGAATGTGCCCATTAAGATGAACATAATACTTTCTTATGAAAAGCAATATTTAAATACGAATTAAACCAATCTCTTCATCACCTAATGATGGCGCTTGGTCAATACGTCCAAAAAAATCAAACTGTTACTATCAAGAGAATGTGCCCATTATGATGAACATAATAATTTCTAATGAAAATCAATATTTAAATACGAATTAAACCAATCTCTTCATCACCTAATGATGGCGCTTGGTCAATACGTCCAAAACAAATCAAACTGTTACTATCATGAGAATGTGCTCATTAGGATGAACATAATACTTTCTTATGAAAATCAATATTTAAATACGAATTAAACCAATCCCTTTATCACCTAATGATGACGCTTGGTCAATACGTCCAAAACAAATCAAACTGTTACTATCATGAGAATGTGCTCATTAGGATGAACATAATACTTTCTTATGAAAAATAATATTTAAATACGAATTAAACCAATCTCTTTATCACCTAATGATGACGCTTGGTCAATACGTCCAAAACAAATCAAACTGTTACTATCATGAGAATGTGCCCATTAGGATGAACATAATACTTTCTTATGAAAATCAATATTTAAATACGAATTAAACCAATCTCTTCATCACCTAATGATGGCGCTAGGTCAATACGACCAAAACATATTACACTGTTACTATCATGAGAATGTGCCCATTAGGATGAACATAATACTTTCTTATGAAAATCAATATTTAATTACGAATTAAACCAATTTCTTTATTACCTAATAATGGCGCTTGGTCAATACGTCCAAAACATATCAAACTGTTACTATCATGAGAATGTGCCCATTAGGATGAACATAATACTTTCTTATGAAAATCAATATTTAAATACGAATTAAACCAATCTCTTTATAACCTAATGATGGCGCTTGGTCAATACGTCCAAAACAAATCAAACTGATACTATCATGAGATTGTGCCCAATAGGATGAACATAATACTTTCTTATGAAAATCAATATTTAAATACGAATTAAACCAATCTCTACATCACCTAATGATGGCACTTGGTCAATACGTCCAAAACATATAAAACTGTTACTATCATGAGAATGTGCTCATTAGGATGAACATAATACTCTGTTATGAAAATCAATATTTAGATACGAATTAAACAAATCTCTTTATCACCTAATGATGACGCTTGGTCAATACGTCCAAAAAAAATCAAACTGTTACTATCATGAGAATGTGCCCATTAGGATGAACATAATACTTTCTTATGAAAATCAATATTTAAATACGAATTAAACCAATCTCTTCATCACCTAATGATGGCGCTAGGTCAATACGACCAAAACATATTACACTGTTACTATCATGAGAATGTGCCCATTAGGATGAACATAATACTTTCTTATGAAAATCAATATTTAATTACGAATTAAACCAATTTCTTTATTACCTAATGATGGCGCTTGGTCAATACGTCCAAAACATATCAAACTGTTACTATCATGAGAATGTGCCCATTAGGATGAACATAATACTTTCTTATGAAAATCAATATTTAAATACGAATTAAACCAATCTCTTCATAACCTAATGATGGCGCTTGGTCAATACGTCCAAAACAAATCAAACTGATACTATCATGAGATTGTGCCCAATAGGATGAACATAATACTTTCTTATGAAAATCAATATTTAAATACGAATTAAACCAATCTCTACATCACCTAATGATGGCACTTGGTAAATACGTCCAAAACATATCAAACTGTTACTATCATGAGAATGTGCTCATTAGGATGAACATAATACTTTGTTATGAAAATCAATATTTAAATACGAATTAAACAAATCTCTTTATCACCTAATGATGACGCTTGGTCAATACGTCCAAAAAAAATCAAACTGTTACTATCATGAGAATGTGCCCATTAGGATGAACATAATACTTTCTTATGAAAATAAATATTTAAATACGAATTAAACCAATCTCTTCATCACCTAATGATGGCGCTAGGTCAATACGACCAAAACATATTACACTGTTACTATCATGAGAATGTGCCCATTAGGATGAACATAATACTTTCTTATGAAAATCAATATTTAATTACGAATTAAACCAATCTCTTTATTACCTAATGATGGCGCTTGGTCAATACGTCCAAAACATATCAAACTGTTACTATCATGAGAATGTGCCCATTAGGATGAACATAATACTTTCTTATGAAAATCAATATTTAAATACGAATTAAACCAATCTCTTCATAACCTAATGATGGCGCTTGGTCAATACGTCCAAAACAAATCAAACTGATACTATCATGAGATTGTGCCCAATAGGATGAACATAATACTTTCTTATGAAAATCAATATTTAAATACGAATTAAACCAATCTCTACATCACCTAATGATGGCACTTGGTCAATACGTGCAAAACATATCAAACTGTTACTATCATGAGAATGTGCTCATTAGGATGAACATAATACTTTGTTATGAAAATCAATATTTAAATACGAATTAAACAAATCTCTTTATCACCTAATGATGACGCTTGGTCAATACGTCCAAAACAAATCAAACTGTTACTATCATGAGAATGTGCTCATTAGGATGAACATAATACTTTCTTATGAAAATCAATATTTAAATACGAATTAAACCAATCTCTTCATCACCTAATGAAGGCGCTTGGTCAATACGTCCAAAACAAATAAAACTGTTACTATCATGAGAATGTGCCCATTAGGATGAATATAATACTTTCCTATGAAAATCAATATTTAAATACGAATTAAACCAATCTCTTCATCACCTAATGATGGCGCTTGGTCAATACGTCCAAAACATATCAAACTGTTACTATCATGAGAATGTGCCCATTAGGATGAACATAATACTTTCTTATGAAAATCAATATTTAAATACGAATTAAACCAATCTCTTCATCACATAATGATGGCGCTTGGTCAATACGTCCAAAACGTATTAAACTGTTACTATCATGAGAATGTGCCCATTAGGATGAACATAATACTTTCTTATGAAAATCAAAATTTAAATACGAATTAAACCAATCTCTTCATCACCTAATGAAGGCGCTTGGTCTATACGTCCAAAACAAATCAAACTGTTACTATCATGAGAATGTGCCCATTAAGATGAACATAATACTTTCTTATGAAAATCAATATTTAAATACGAATTAAACCAATCTCTTCATCATCTAATGATGGCGCTTGGTCAATACGTCCAAAACATATCAAACTGTTACTATCAAGAGAATGTGCCCATTATGATGAACATAATACTTTCTAATGAAAATCAATATTTAAATACGAATTAAACCAATCTCTTCATCACCTAATGATGGCGCTTGGTCAATACGTCCAAAACAAATCAAACTGTTACTATCATGAGAATGTGCTCATTAGGATGAACATAATACTTTCTTATGAAAATCAATATTTAAATACGAATTAAACCAATCCCTTTATCACCTAATGATAACGCTTGGTCAATACGTCCAAACCAAATCAAACTGTTACTATCATGAGAATGTGCTCATTAGGATGAACATAATACTTTCTTATGAAAAATAATATTTAAATACGAAATAAACCAATCTCTTTATCACCTAATGATGACGCTTGGTCAATACGTCCAAAACTTATCAAACTGTTACTATCATGAGAATGTGCTTATTAGGATGAATATAATACTTTATTATGAAAATCAAAATTTAAATACGAATAATTACCATTTCTGTATCACCTAATGTTGACGCTTGGTCAATACGTCCAAAAAAAATCAAACTGTTACTATCATGAGAATGTGCCCATTAGGATGAACATAATACTTTCTTATGAAAATAAATATTTAAATACGAATTAAACCAATCTCTTCATCACCTAATGATGGCGCTAGGTCAATACGTCCAAAACATATTAAACTGTTACTATCATGAGAATGTGCCCATTAGGATGAACATAATACTTTCTTATGAAAATCAATATTTAAATACGAATTAAACCAATCTCTTCATCACCTAATGAAGGCGCTTGGTCAATACGTCCAAAACAAATAAAACTGTTACTATCATGAGAATGTGCCCATTAGGATGAATATAATACTTTCCTATGAAAATCAATATTTAAATACGAATTAAACCAATCTCTTCATCACCTAATGATGGCGCTTGGTCAATACGTCCAAAACATATCAAACTGTTACTATCATGAGAATGTGCCCATTAGGATGAACATAATACTTTCTTATGAAAATCAATATTTAAATACGAATTAAACCAATCTCTTCATCACAAAATGATGGCGCTTGGTCAATACGTCCAAAACATATTAAACTGTTACTATCATGAGAATGTGCCCATTAGGATGAACATAATACTTTCTTATGAAAATCAATATTTAAATACGAATTAAACTAATCTCTTCATCACCTAATGAAGGCGCTTGGTTAATACGTCCAAAACAAATAAAACTGTTACTATCATGAGAATGTGCCCATTAGGATCAATATAATACTTTCCTATGAAAAGCAATATTTAAATACGAATTAAACCAATCTCTTCATCACCTAATGATGGCGCTTGGTCCATACGTCCAAAACATATCAAACTGTTACTATCATGAGAATGTGCCCATTAGGATGAACATAATACTTTCTTATGAAAATCAATATTTAAATACGAATTAAACCAATCTCTTCATCACATAATGATGGCGCTTGGTCAATACGTCCAAAACATATTAAACTGTTACTATCATGAGAATGTGCCCATTAAGATGAACATAATACTTTCTTATGAAAAGCAATATTTAAATACGAATTAAACCAATCTCTTCATCATCTAATGATGGCGCTTGGTCAACACGTGAAAAACATATCAAACTGTTACTATCAAGAGAATGTGCCCATTATGATGAACATAATACTTTCTTATGAAAATCAATATTTAAATACGAATTAAACCAATCTCTTCATCACCTAATGATGGCGCTAGGTCAATACGACCAAAACATATTACACTGTTACTATCATGAGAATGTGCCCATTAGGATGAACATAATACTTTCTTATGAAAATCAATATTTAATTACGAATTAAACCAATTTCTTTATTACCTAATGATGGCGCTTGGTCAATACGTCCAAAACATATCAAACTGTTACTATCATGAGAATGTGCCCATTAGGATGAACATAATACTTTCTTATGAAAATCAATATTTAAATACGAATTAAACCAATCTCTTCATAACCTAATGATGGCGCTTGGTCAATACGTCCATAACAAATCAAACTGATACTATCATGAGATTGTGCCCAATAGGATGAACATAATACTTTCTTATGAAAAGCAATATTTAAATACGAATTAAACCAATCTCTACATCACCTAATGATGGCACTTGGTCAATACGTCCAAAACATATCAAACTGTTACTATCATGAGAATGTGCTCATTAGGATGAACATAATACTTTGTTATGAAAATCAATATTTAAATACGAATTAAACAAATCTCTTTATCACCTAATGATGACGCTTGGTCAATACGTCCAAAAAAAATCAAACTGTTACTATCATGAGAATGTGCCCATTAGGATGAACATAATACTTTCTTATGAAAATAAATATTTAAATACGAATTAAACCAATCTCTTCATCACCTAATGATGGCGCTAGGTCAATACGACCAAAACATATTACACTGTTACTATCATGAGAATGTGCCCATTAGGATGAACATAATACTTTCTTATGAAAATCAATATTTAATTACGAATTAAACCAATCTCTTTATTACCTAATGATGGCGCTTGGTCAATACGTCCAAAACATATCAAACTGTTACTATCATGAGAATGTGCCCATTAGGATGAACATAATACTTTCTTATGAAAATCAATATTTAAATACGAATTAAACCAATCTCTTCATAACCTAATGATGGCGCTTGGTCAATACGTCCAAAACAAATCAAACTGATACTATCATGAGATTGTGCCACATAGGATGAACATAATACTTTCTTATGAAAATCAATATTTAAATACGAATTAAACCAATCTCTACATCACCTAATGATGGCACTTGGTCAATACGTGCAAAACATATCAAACTGTTACTATCATGAGAATGTGCTCATTAGGATGAACATAATACTTTGTTATGAAAATCAATATTTAAATACGAATTAAACAAATCTCTTTATCACCTAATGATGACGATTGGTCAATACGTCCAAAACAAATCAAACTGTTACTATCATGAGAATGTGCTCATTAGGATGAACATAATACTTTCTTATGAAAATCAATATTTAAATACGAATTAAACCAATCTCTTCATCACCTAATGAAGGCGCTTGGTCAATACGTCCAAAACAAATAAAACTGTTACTATCATGAGAATGTGCCCATTAGGATGAATATAATACTTTCCTATGAAAATCAATATTTAAATACGAATTAAACCAATCTCTTCATCACCTAATGATGGCGCTTGGTCAATACGTCCAAAACATATCAAACTGTTACTATCATGAGAATGTGCCCATTAGGATGAACATAATACTTTCTTATGAAAATCAATATTTAAATATGAATTAAACCAATCTCTTCATCACATAATGATGGCGCTTGGTCAATACGTCCAAAACGTATTAAACTGTTACTATCATGAGAATGTGCCCATTAGGATGAACATAATACTTTCTTATGAAAATCAATATTTAAATACGAATTAAACCAATCTCTTCATCACCTAATGAAGGCGCTTGGTCAATACGTCCAAAACAAATCAAACTGTTACTATCATGAGAATGTGCCCATTAAGATGAACATAATACTTTCTTATGAAAATCAATATTTAAATACGAATTAAACCAATCTCTTCATCATCTAATGATGGCGCTTGGTCAATACGTCCAAAACATATCAAACTGTTACTATCAAGAGAATGTGCCCATTATGATGAACATAATACTTACTTATGAAAATCAATATTTAAATACGAATTAAACAAATTTCTTCATCACATAATGATGGCGCTTGGTCAATACGTCCAAAACAAATAAAACTGTTACTATCATGAGAATGTGCTCATTAGGATGAACATAATACTTTCTTATGAAAAATAATATTTAAATACGAATTAAACCAATCTCTTTATCACCTAATGATGACGCTTGGTCAATACGTCCAAAACTTATCAAACTGTTACTATCATGAGAATGTGCTTATTAGGATGAATATAATACTTTATTATGAAAATCAAAATTTAAATACGAATAATTACCATTTCTGTATCACCTAATGTTGACGCTTGGTCAATACGTCCAAAAAAAATCAAACTGTTACTATCATGAGAATGTGCCCATTAGGATGAACATAATACTTTCTTATGAATATAAATATTTAAATACGAATTAAACCAATCTCTTCATCACCAAATGATGGCGCTAGGTCAATACGTCCAAAACATATTAAACTGTTACTATCATGAGAATGTGCCCATTAGGATGAACATAATACTTTCTTATGAAAATCAATATTTAAATACGAATTAAACCAATCTCTTCATCACCTAATGAAGGCGCTTGGTCAATACGTCCAAAACAAATAAAACTGTTACTATCATGAGAATGTGCCCATTAGGATGAATATAATACTTTCCTATGAAAATCAATATTTAAATACGAATTAAACCAATCTCTTCATCACCTAATGATGGCGCTTGGTCAATACGTCCAAAACATATCAAACTGTTACTATCATGAGAATGTGCCCATTAGGATGAACATAATACTTTCTTATGAAAATCAATATTTAAATACGAATTAAACCAATCTCTTCATCACATAATGATGGCGCTTGGTCAATACGTCCAAAACAAATAAAACTGTTACTATCATGAGAATGTGCCCATTAGGATGAATATAATACTTTCCTATGAAAATCAATATTTAAATACGAATTAAACCAATCTCTTCATCACCTAATGATGGCGCTTGGTCAATACGTCCAAAACATATCAAACTGTTACTATCATGAGAATGTGCCCATTAGGATGAACATAATACTTTCTTATGAAAATCAATATTTAAATACGAATTAAACCAATCTCTTCATCACATAATGATGGCGCTTGGTCAATACGTCCAAAACATATTAAACTGTTACTATCATGAGAATGTGCCCATTACGATGAACATAATACTTTCTTATGAAAATCAATATTTAAATACGAATTAAACCAATCTCTTCATCACCTAATGATGGCGCTTGGTCAATACGTCCAAAAGATATCAAACTGTTACTATCATGAGAATGTGCCCATTAAGATGAACATAATACTTTCTTATGAAAAGCAATATTTAAATACGAATTAAACCAATCTCTTCATCATCTAATGATGGCGCTTGGTCAATACGTGAAAAACATATCAAACTGTTACTATCAAGAGAATGTGCCCATTATGATGAACATAATACTTTCTAATGGAAATCAATATTTAAATACGAATTAAACCAATCTCTTCATCACCTAATGATGACGCTTGGTCAATACGTCCAAAACAAATCAAACTGTTACTATCATGAGAATGTGCTCATTAGGATGAACATAATACTTTCTTATGAAAAATAATATTTAAATACGAATTAAACCAATCTCTTTATCACCTAATGATGACGCTTGGTCAATACGTCCAAAACTTATCAAACTGTTACTATCATGAGAATGTGCTTATTAGGATGAATATAATACTTTATTATGAAAATCAAAATTTAAATACGAATAATTACCATTTCTGTATCACCTAATGTTGACGCTTGGTCAATACGTCCAAAACAAATCAAACTGTTACTATCATGAGAATGTGCCCATTATGATGAACATAATACTTTCTTATGAAAATCAATATTTAAATACGAATTAAACCAATCTCTTCATCACCTAATGATGGCGCTAGGTCAATACGACCAAAACATATTACACTGTTACTATCATGAGAATGTGCCCATTAGGATGAACATAATACTTTCTTATGAAAATCAATATTTAATTACGAATTAAACCAATTTCTTTATTACCTAATGATGGCGCTTGGTCAATACGTCCAAAACATATCAAACTGTTACTATCATGAGAATGTGCCCATTAGGATGAACATAATACTTTCTTATGAAAATCAATATTTAAATACGAATTAAACCAATCTCTTCATCACCTAATGATGGCGCTTGGTCAATACGTCCAAAACAAATAAAACTGTTACTATCATGAGAATGTGCTCATTAGGATGAACATAATACTTTCTTATGAAAATCAATATTTAAATACGAATTAAACCAATACCTTTATCACCTAATGATGACGCTTGGTCAATACGTCCAAAACAAATCAAACTGTTACTATCATGAGAATGTGCTCATTAGGATGAACATAATACTTTCTTATGAAAAATAATATTTAAATACGAATTAAACCAATCTCTTTATCACCTAATGATGACGCTTGGTCAATACGTCCAAAACTTATCAAACTGTTACTATCATGAGAATGTGCTTATTAGGATGAATATAATACTTTATTATGAAAATCAAAATTTAAATACGAATAATTACCATTTCTGTATCACCTAATGTTGACGCTTGGTCAATACGTCCAAAAAAAATCAAACTGTTACTATCATGAGAATGTGCCCATTAGGATGAACATAATACTTTCTTATGAAAATAAATATTTAAATACGAATTAAACCAATCTCTTCATCACCTAATGATGGCGCTAGGTCAATACGTCCAAAACATATTAAACTGTTACTATCATGAGAATGTGCCCATTAGGATGAACATAATACTTTCTTATGAAAATCAATATTTAAATACGAATTAAACCAATCTCTTCATCACCTAATGAAGGCGCTTGGTCAATACGTCCAAAACAAATAAAACTGTTACTATCATGAGAATGTGCCCATTAGGATGAATATAATACTTTCCTATGAAAATCAATATTTAAATACGAATTAAACCAATCTCTTCATCACCTAATGATGGCGCTTGGTCAATACGTCCAAAACATATCAAACTGTTACTATCATGAGAATGTGCCCATTAGGATGAACATAATACTTTCTTATGAAAATCAATATTTAAATACGAATTAAACCAATCTCTTCATCACATAATGATGGCGCTTGGTCAATACGTCCAAAACAAATAAAACTGTTACTATCATGAGAATGTGCCCATTAGGATGAATATAATACTTTCCTATGAAAATCAATATTTAAATACGAATTAAACCAATCTCTTCATCACCTAATGATGGCGCTTGGTCAATACGTCCAAAACATATCAAACTGTTACTATCATGAGAATGTGCCCATTAGGATGAACATAATACTTTCTTATGAAAATCAATATTTAAATACGAATTAAACCAATCTCTTCATCACATAATGATGGCGCTTGGTCAATACGTCCAAAACATATTAAACTGTTACTATCATGAGAATGTGCCCATTAGGATGAACATAATACTTTCATATGAAAATCAATATTTAAATACGAATTAAACCAATCTCTTCATCACCTAATGATGGCGCTTGGTCAATACGTCCAAAAGATATCAAACTGTTACTATCATGAGAATGTGCCCATTAAGATGAACATAATACTTTCTTATGAAAAGCAATATTTAAATACGAATTAAACCAATCTCTTCATCATCTAATGATGGCGCTTGGTCAATACGTGAAAAACATATCAAACTGTTACTATCAAGAGAATGTGCCCATTATGATGAACATAATACTTTCTAATGAAAATCAATATTTAAATACGAATTAAACCAATCTCTTCATCACCTAATGATGACGCTTGGTCAATACGTCCAAAACAAATCAAACTGTTACTATCATGAGAATGTGCTCATTAGGATGAACATAATACTTTCTTATGAAAAATAATATTTAAATACGAATTAAACCAATCTCTTTATCACCTAATGATGACGCTTGGTCAATACGTCCAAAACGTATCAAACTGTTACTATCATGAGAATGTGCTTATTAGGATGAATATAATACTTTATTATGAAAATCAAAATTTAAATACGAATAATTACCATTTCTGTATCACCTAATGTTGACGCTTGGTCAATACGTCCAAAACAAATCAAACTGTTACTATCATGAGAATGTGCCCATTAGGATGAACATAATACTTTCTTATGAAAATCAATATTTAAATACGAATTAAACCAATCTCTTCATCACCTAATGATGGCGCTAGGTCAATACGACCAAAACATATTACACTGTTACTATCATGAGAATGTGCCCATTAGGATGAACATAATACTTTCTTATGAAAATCAATATTTAATTACGAATTAAACCAATTTCTTTATTACCTAATGATGGCGCTTGGTCAATACGTCCAAAACATATCAAACTGTTACTATCATGAGAATGTGCCCATTAGGATGAACATAATACTTTCTTATGAAAATCAATATTTAAATACGAATTAAACCAATCTCTTCATAACCTAATGATGGCGCTTGGTCAATACGTCCAAAACAAATCAAACTGATACTATCATGAGATTGTGCCCAATAGGATGAACATAATACTTTCTTATGAAAATCAATATTTAAATACGAATTAAACCAATCTCTACATCACCTAATGAAGGCGCTTGGTCAATACGTCCAAAACAAATAAAACTGTTACTATCATGAGAATGTGCCCATTAGGATGAATATAATACTTTCCTATGAAAATCAATATTTAAATACGAATTAAACCAATCTCTTCATCACCTAATGATGGCGCTTGGTCAATACGTCCAAAACATATCAAACTGTTACTATCATGAGAATGTGCCCATTAGGATGAACATAATACTTTCTTATGAAAATCAATATTTAAATACGAATTAAACCAATCTCTTCATCACATAATGATGGCGCTTGGTCAATACGTCCAAAAGATATCAAACTGTTACTATCATGAGAATGTGCCCATTAAGATGAACATAATACTTTCTTATGAAAATCAATATTTAAATACGAATTAAACCAATCTCTTCATCATCTAATGATGGCGCTTGGTCAATACGTCCAAAACATATCAAACTGTTACTATCAAGAGAATGTGCCCATTATGATGAACTTAATACTTTCTAATGAAAATCAATATTTAAATACGAATTAAACCAATCTCTTCATCACCTAATGATGGCGCTTGGTCAATACGTCCAAAACAAATCAAACTGTTACTATCATGAGAATGTGCTCATTAGGATGAACATAATACTTTCTTATGAAAATCAATATTTAAATACGAATTAAACCAATCCCTTTATCACCTAATGATGACGCTTGGTCAATACGTCCAAAACAAATCAAACTGTTACTATCATGAGAATGTGCTCATTAGGATGAACATAATACTTTCTTATGAAAAATAATATTTAAATACGAATTAAACCAATCTCTTTATCACCTAATGATGACGCTTGGTCAATACGTCCAAAACTTATCAAACTGTTACTATCATGAGAATGTGCTTAATAGGATGAATATAATACTTTATTATGAAAATCAAAATTTAAATACGAATAATTACCATTTCTGTATCACCTAAGGTTGACGCTTGGTCAATACGTCCAAAAAAAATCAAACTGTTACTATCATGAGAATGTGCCCATTAGGATGAACATAATACTTTCTTATGAAAATAAATATTTAAATACGAATTAAACCAATCTCTTCATCACCTAATGATGGCGCTAGGTCAATACGTCCAAAACATATTAAACTGTTACTATCATGAGAATGTGCCCATTAGGATGAACATAATACTTTCTTATGAAAATCAATATTTAATTACGAATTAAACCAATCTCTTTATTACCTAATGATGGCGCTTGGTCAATACGTCCAAAACAAATCAAACTGTTACTATCATGAGAATGTGCTCATTAGGATGAACATAATACTTTCTTATGAAAATCAATATTTAAATACGAATTAAACCAATCCCTTTATCACCTAATGATGACGCTTGGTCAATACGTCCAAAACAAATCAAACTGTTACTATCATGAGAATGTGCTCATTAGGATGAGCATAATACTTTCTTATGAAAATCAATATTTAAATACGAAATAAACCAATCTCTTCTTCACCTAATGATGGCGCTTGGTCAATACGTACGAAACATATCAAACTGTTACTATCATGAGAATGTTCCCATTAGGATGAACATAATACTTTCTTATGAAAATCAATATTTAAACACGAATAATTACCATTTCTGTATCACCTAATGATGACGCTTGGTCAATACGTCCAAAACATATCAAACTGTTACTATCATGAGAATGTGCTCATTAGGATGAACATAATACTTTCTTCTGAAAATCAATATTGAAATATGAATACTTACCATTTCTGTATCACCTAATGATGAAGCTTGGTCAATACGTCCAAAACATATCAAACTGTTACTATCATGAGAACGTGCTCATTAGGATGAACATAATACTTTCTCATGAAAATCAATATTTAAATATGAATTAAACCAATCTCTTCATCACCTAATGATGGCGCTTGGTCAATACGTCCAAAACAAATCAAACTGTTACTATCATGAGAATATGCTCATTAGGATGAACATAATACTTTCTTATGAAAATCAATATTTAAATACTAATTAAACCAATCTCTTCATCACCTAATGAAGGCGCTTGGTCAATACGTCCAAAACAAATCAAACTGTTACTATCATGAGAATGTACCCATTAGGATGAATATAATACTTTCCTATGAAAACCAATATTTAAATACGAATTAAACCAATCTCTTCATCACCTAATGATGGCGCTTGGTCAATACGTCCAAAACAAATCAAACTGTTACTATCATGAGAATGTGCCCATTAGGATGAACATAATACTTTCTTATTAAAATCAATATTTAAATACGAATTAAACCAATCTCTTCATCACCTAATGATGGCGCTTGGTCAATACGTCCAAAACAAATCAAACTGTTACTATCTTGAGAATGTGCTCATTAGGATGAACATAATACTTTCTTATGAAAATCAATATTTAAATACGAAATAAACCAATCTCTTCATCACCTAATGAAGGCGCTTGGTCAATAAGTCCAAAACAAATCAAACTGTTACTATCATGAGAATGTGCCCATTAGGATGAATATAATACTTTCCTATGAAAATCAATATTTAAATACGAATTAAACCAATCTCTTCATCACCTAATGATATCGCTTCGTCAATACGTCCAAAACAAATCAAACTGTTACTATCATAAGAATGTGCCCATTAGGATGAACATATTACTGTCTTATGGAAATAAATATTTAAATACGAATTAAACCAATCTCTTCATCACCTAATGAAGGCGCTTGGTCAATACGTCCAAAACAAATCAAACTGTTACTATCATGAGAATGTGCCCATTAGGATGAATATAATACTTTCTTATGAAAACCAATATTTAAATACGAATTAAACCAATCTCTTCATCACCTAATGATGGCGCTTGGTCAATACGTCCAAAACAAATCAAACTGTTACTATCATGAGAATGTGCCCATTAGGATGAACATAATACTTTCTTATGACAATCAATATTTAAATACGAATTAAACCAATCTCTTCATAACCTAATGATGGCGCTTGGTCAATACGTCCAAAACAAATCAAACTGATACTATCATGAGATTGTGCCCAATAGGATGAACATAATACTTTCTTATCAAAATCAATATTTAAATACGAATTAAACCAATCTCTACATCACCTAATGATGGCACATGGTCAATACGTCCAAAACATATCAAACTGTTACTATCATGAGAATGTGCTCATTAGGATGAACATAATACTTTGTTATAAAAATCAATATTTAAATACGAATTAAACAAATCTCTATATCACCTAATGATGACGCTTGGTCAATACGTCCAAAACAAATCAAACTGTTACTATCATGAGATTGTGCTCATTAGGATGAACATAATACTTTCTTATGAAAATCAATATTTAAATACGAATTAAACCAATCTCTTCATCACCTAATGAAGGCGCTTGGTCATTACGTCCAAAACAAATAAAACTGTTACTATCATGAGAATGTGCCCATTAGGATGAATATAATACTTTCCTATGAAAATCAATATTTAAATACGAATTAAACCAATCTCTTCATCACCTAATGATGGCGCTTGGTCAATACGTCCAAAACATATCAAACTGTTACTATCATGAGAATGTGCCCATTAGGATGAACATAATACTTTCTTATGAAAATCAATATTTAAATACGAATTAAACCAGTCTCTTCATCACATAATGATGGCGCTTGGTCAATACGTCCAAAACATATTAAACTGTTACTATCATGAGATTGTGTCCATTAGGATGAACATAATACTTTCTTATGAAAATCAATATTTAAATACGAATTAAACCAATCTCTTCATCACCTAATGAAGGCGCTTGGTCAATACGTCCAAAACAAATCAAACTGTTACTATCATGCGAATGTGCCCATTAGGATGAATATAATACTTTCCTATGAAAACCAATATTTAAATACGAATTAAACCAATCTCTTCATCACCTAATGATGGCGCTTGGTCAATACGTCCAAAACAAATCAAACTGTTACTATCATGAGAATGTGCCCATTAGGATGAACATAATACTTTCTTATTAAAATCAATATTTAAATACGAATTAAACCAATCTCTTCATCATCTAATGATGGCGCTTGGTCAATACGCCCAAAACATATCAAACTGTTACTATCAAGAGAATGTGCCCATTAGGATGAACATAATACTTTCTAATGAAAATCAATATTTAAATAAGAATTAAACCAATCTCTTCATCACCTAATGATGGCGCTTGGTCAATACGTCCAAAACAAATCAAACTGTTACTATCATGAGAATGTGCTCATTAGGATGAACATAATACTTTCTTATGAAAATCAATATTTAAATACGAATTAAACCAATCCCTTTATCACCTAATGATGACGCTTGATCAATACGTCCAAAACAAATCAAACTGTTACTATCATGAGAATGTGCCCATTAGGATGAACATAATACTTTCTTATGAAAATCAATATTTAAATACGAATTAAACCAATCTCTTCATCACCTAATGATGGCGCTTGGTCAATACGTCCAAAACATATTAAACTGTTACTATCATGAGAATGTGCCCATTAGGATGAACATAATACTTTCTTATGAAAATCAATATTTAAATACGAATTAAACCAATCTCTTCATCACCTAATGATGGCGCTTGGTCAATACGTCCAAAACATATCAACCTGCTACTATCATGAGAATATGCCCATTAGGATGAGCATAATACTTTCTTATGAAAATCAATATTTAAATACGAAATAAACCAATCTCTTCTTCACCTAATGATGGCGCTTGGTCAATACGTACAAAACATATCAAACTGTTACTATCATGAGAATGTTCCCATTAGGATGAACATAATACTTTCTTATGAAAATCAATATTTAAACACGAATAATTACCATTTCTGCATCACCTAATGATGACGCTTGGTCAATACGTCCAAAACATATCAAACTGTTACTATCATGAGAACGTGCTCATTAGGATGTACATAATACTTTCTCATGAAAAACAATATTTAAATACGAATTAAACCAATCTCTTCATCACCTAATGATGGCGCTTGGTCAATACGTCCAAAACAAATCAAACTGTTACTATCATGAGAATATGCTCATTAGGATGAACATAATACTTTCTTATGAAAATCAATATTTAAATACGAATTAAACCAATCTCTTCATCACCTAATGAAGGCGCTTGGTCAATACGTCCAAAACAAATCAAACTGTTACTATCATGAGAATGTACCCATTAGGATGAATATAATACTTTCCTATGAAAACCAATATTTAAATACGAATTAAAACAATCTCTTCATCACCTAATGATGGCGATTGGTCAATACGTCCAAAACAAATCAAACTGTTACTATCATGAGAATGTGCCCATTAGGATGAACATAATACATTTTTATTAAAATCAATATTTAAATACAAATTAAACCAATCTCTTCATCACCTAATGATGGCGCTTGGTCAATACGTCCAAAACAAATCAAGCTGATACTATCATGAGATTGTGCCCAATAGGATAAACATAATACTTTCTTATGAAAATCAATATTTAAATACGAATTAAACAAATCTCTTTATCACCTAATGATGACGCTTGGTCAATACGTCCAAAACAAATCAAACTGTTACTATCATGAGAATGTGCTCATTAGGATGAACATAATACTTTCTTATGAAAATCAATATTTAAATACGAATTAAACCAATCTCTTCATCACCTAATGATGGCGCTTGGTCAATACGTCCAAAACAAATCAAACTGTTACTATCATGAGAATGTGCCCATTAGGATGAACATAATACTTTCTTATTAAAATCAATATTTAAATACGAATTAAACCAATCTCTTCATCACCTAATGATGGCGCTTGGTCATTACGTCCAAAACAAATCAAACTGTTACTATCATGAGAATGTGCCCATTAGGATGAACATAATACTTTCGTATGAAAATCAATATTTAAATACGAATTAAACCAATCTCTTCATCACCTAATGATGGCGCTTGGTCAATACGTCCAAAACAAATCAAACTGTTACTATCATGAGAATGTGCTCATTAGGATGAACATAATACTTTCTTATGAAAATCAATATTTAAATACGAATTAAACCAATCTCTTCATCACCTAATGAAGGTGCTTGGTCAATACGTCCAAAACAAATCAAACTGTTACTATCATGAGAATGTGCCCATTAGGATGAATATAATACTTTCCTATGAAAACCAATATTTAAATACGAATTAAACCAATCTCTTCATCACCTAATGATGGCGCTTGGTCAATACGTCCAAAACAAATCAAACTGTTACAATCATGAGAATGTGCAAATTAGGATGAACATAATACTTTCTTATTAAAATCAATATTTAAATACGAATTAAACCAATCTCTTCATTACCTAATGATGGCGCTTGGTCAATACGTCCAAAACAAATCAAACTGTAACTATCATGAGAATGTGCCCATTAGGATGAACATAATACTTTCTTATGAAAATCAATATTTAAATACGAATTAAACCAATCTCTTCATAACCTAATGATGGCGCTTGGTCAATACGTCCAAAACAAATCAAACTGATACTATCATGAGATTGTGCCCAATAGGATGAACATAATACTTTATTATGAAAATCAATATTTAAATACGAATTAAACCAATCTCTACATCACCTAATGATGGCACTTGGTCAATACGTCCAAAACAAATCAAACTGTTACTATCATGAGAATGTGCTCATTAGGATGAACATAATACTTTCTTATGAAAATCAATATTTAAATACGAATTAAACCAATCTCTTCATCACCTAATGAAGGCGCTTGGTCAATAAGTCCAAAACAAATCAAACTGTTACTATCATGAGAATGTGCCCATTAGGATGAATATAATACTTTCCTATGAAAATCAATATTTAAATACGAATTAAACCAATCTCTTCATCACCTAATGATGGCGCTTGGTCAATACGTCCAAAACAAATCAAACTGTTACTATCATGAGAATGTGCCCATTAGGATGAACATAATACTGTCTTATGGAAATAAATATTTAAATACGAATTAAACCAATCTCTTCATCACCTAATGATGGCGCTAGGTCAATACGTCCAAAACATATTAAACTGTTACTATCATGAGAATGTGCCCATTAGGATGAACATAATACTTTCTTATGAAAATCAATATTTAATTACGAATTAAACCAATCTCTACATCCCCTAATGATGGCACTTGGTCAATACGTCCAAAACATATCAAACTGTTACTATCATGAGAATGTGCTCATTAGGATGAACATAATACTTTCTTATGAAAATCAATATTTAAATACGAATTAAACCAATCTCTTCATCACCTAATGATGGCGCTTGGTCAATACGTCCAAAACAAATCAAACTGTTACTATCATGAGAATGTGCTCATTAGGATGAACATAATACTTTCTTATGAAAATCAATATTTAAATACGAATTAAACAATCTCTTCATCACCTAATGATGGCGCTTGGTCAATACGTCCAAAACAAATCAAACTGTTACTATCATGAGAATGTGCCCATTAGGATGAACATAATACTTTCTTATGAAAATCAATATTTAAATACGAATTAAACCAATCTCTTCATAACCTAATGATGGCGCTTGGTCAATACGTCCAAAACAAATCAAACTGATACTATCATGAGATTGTGCCCAATAGGATGAACATAATACTTTCTTATGAAAATCAATATTTAAATACGAATTAAACCAATCTCTACATCACCTAATGATGGCACTTGGTCAATACGTCCAAAACAAATCAAACTGTTACTATCATGAGAATGTGCTCATTAGGATGAACATAATACTTTCTTATGAAAATCAATATTTAAATACGAATTAAACCAATCTCTTCATCACCTAATGAAGGCGCTTGGTCAATACGTCCAAAACAAATCAAACTGTTACTATCATGAGAATGTGCCCATTAGGATGAATATAATACTTTCCTATGAAAATCAATATTTAAATACGAATTAAACCAATCTCTTCATCACCTAATGATGGCGCTTGGTCAATACGTCCAAAACAAATCAAACTGTTACTATCATGAGAATGTGCCCATTAGGATGAACATAATACTGTCTTATGGAAATAAATATTTAAATACGAATTAAACCAATCTCTTCATCACCTAATGATGGCGCTTGGTCAATACGTACAAAACATATCAAACTGTTACTATCATGAGAATGTTCCCATTAGGATGAACATAATACTTTCTTATGAAAATCAATATTTAAACACGAATAATTACCATTTCTGCATCACCTAATGATGACGCTTGGTCAATACGTCCAAAACATATCAAACTGTTACTATCATGAGAACGTGCTCATTAGGATGTACATAATACTTTCTCATGAAAAACAATATTTAAATACGAATTAAACCAATCTCTTCATCACCTAATGATGGCGCTTGGTCAATACGTCCAAAACAAATCAAACTGTTACTATCATGAGAATATGCTCATTAGGATGAACATAATACTTTCTTATGAAAATCAATATTTAAATACGAATTAAACCAATCTCTTCATCACCTAATGAAGGCGCTTGGTCAATACGTCCAAAACAAATCAAACTGTTACTATCATGAGAATGTACCCATTAGGATGAATATAATACTTTCCTATGAAAACCAATATTTAAATACGAATTAAAACAATCTCTTCATCACCTAATGATGGCGATTGGTCAATACGTCCAAAACAAATCAAACTGTTACTATCATGAGAATGTGCCCATTAGGATGAACATAATACATTTTTATTAAAATCAATATTTAAATACAAATTAAACCAATCTCTTCATCACCTAATGATGGCGCTTGGTCAATACGTCCAAAACAAATCAAGCTGATACTATCATGAGATTGTGCCCAATAGGATAAACATAATACTTTCTTATGAAAATCAATATTTAAATACGAATTAAACAAATCTCTTTATCACCTAATGATGACGCTTGGTCAATACGTCCAAAACAAATCAAACTGTTACTATCATGAGAATGTGCTCATTAGGATGAACATAATACTTTCTTATGAAAATCAATATTTAAATACGAATTAAACCAATCTCTTCATCACCTAATGATGGCGCTTGGTCAATACGTCCAAAACAAATCAAACTGTTACTATCATGAGAATGTGCCCATTAGGATGAACATAATACTTTCTTATTAAAATCAATATTTAAATACGAATTAAACCAATCTCTTCATCACCTAATGATGGCGCTTGGTCAATACGTCCAAAACAAATCAAACTGTTACTATCATGAGAATGTGCCCATTAGGATGAACATAATACTTTCTTATGAAAATCAATATTTAAATACGAATTAAACCAATCTCTTCATCACCTAATGATGGCGCTTGGTCAATACGTCCAAAACAAATCAAACTGTTACTATCATGAGAATGTGCTCATTAGGATGAACATAATACTTTCTTATGAAAATCAATATTTAAATACGAATTAAACCAATCTCTTCATCACCTAATGAAGGTGCTTGGTCAATACGTCCAAAACAAATCAAACTGTTACTATCATGAGAATGTGCCCATTAGGATGAATATAATACTTTCCTATGAAAACCAATATTTAAATACGAATTAAACCAATCTCTTCATCACCTAATGATGGCGCTTGGTCAATACGTCCAAAACAAATCAAACTGTTACAATCATGAGAATGTGCAAATTAGGATGAACATACTACTTTCTTATTAAAATCAATATTTAAATACGAATTAAACCAATCTCTTCATTACCTAATGATGGCGCTTGGTCAATACGTCCAAAACAAATCAAACTGTTACTATCATGAGAATGTGCCCATTAGGATGAACATAATACTTTCTTATGAAAATCAATATTTAAATACGAATTAAACCAATCTCTTCATAACCTAATGATGGCGCTTGGTCAATACGTCCAAAACAAATCAAACTGATACTATCATGAGATTGTGCCCAATAGGATGAACATAATACTTTATTATGAAAATCAATATTTAAATACGAATTAAACCAATCTCTACATCACCTAATGATGGCACTTGGTCAATACGTCCAAAACAAATCAAACTGTTACTATCATGAGAATGTGCTCATTAGGATGAACATAATACTTTCTTATGAAAATCAATATTTAAATACGAATTAAACCAATCTCTTCATCACCTAATGAAGGCGCTTGGTCAATAAGTCCAAAACAAATCAAACTGTTACTATCATGAGAATGTGCCCATTAGGATGAATATAATACTTTCCTATGAAAATCAATATTTAAATACGAATTAAACCAATCTCTTCATCACCTAATGATGGCGCTTGGTCAATACGTCCAAAACAAATCAAACTGTTACTATCATGAGAATGTGCCCATTAGGATGAACATAATACTGTCTTATGGAAATAAATATTTAAATACGAATTAAACCGATCTCTTCATCACCTAATGATGGCGCTAGGTCAATACGTCCAAAACATATTAAACTGTTACTATCATGAGAATGTGCCCATTAGGATGAACATAATACTTTCTTATGAAAATCAATATTTAATTACGAATTAAACCAATCTCTACATCCCCTAATGATGGCACTTGGTCAATACGTCCAAAACATATCAAACTGTTACTATCATGAGAATGTGCTCATTAGGATGAACATAATACTTTCTTATGAAAATCAATATTTAAATACGAATTAAACCAATCTCTTCATCGCCTAATGATGGCGCTTGGTCAATACGTCCAAAACAAATCAAACCGTTACTATCATGAGAATGTGCTCATTAGGATGAACATAATACTTTCTTATGAAAATCAATATTTAAATACGAATTAAACAATCTCTTCATCACCTAATGATGGCGCTTGGTCAATACGTCCAAAACAAATCAAACTGTTACTATCATGAGAATGTGCCCATTAGGATGAACATAATACTTTCTTATGAAAATCAATATTTAAATACGAATTAAACCAATCTCTTCATAACCTAATGATGGCGCTTGGTCAATACGTCCAAAACAAATCAAACTGATACTATCATGAGATTGTGCCCAATAGGATGAACATAATACTTTCTTATGAAAATCAATATTTAAATACGAATTAAACCAATCTCTACATCACCTAATGATGGCACTTGGTCAATACGTCCAAAACAAATCAAACTGTTACTATCATGAGAATGTGCTCATTAGGATGAACATAATACTTTCTTATGAAAATCAATATTTAAATACGAATTAAACCAATCTCTTCATCACCTAATGAAGGCGCTTGGTCAATACGTCCAAAACAAATCAAACTGTTACTATCATGAGAATGTGCCCATTAGGATGAATATAATACTTTCCTATAAAAATCAATATTTAAATACGAATTAAACCAATCTCTTCATCACCTAATGATGGCGCTTGGTCAATACGTCCAAAACAAATCAAACTGTTACTATCATGAGAATGTGCCCATTAGGATGAACATAATACTGTCTTATGGAAATAAATATTTAAATACGAATTAAACCAATCTCTTCATCACCTAATGATGGCGCTAGGTCAATACGTCCAAAACTTATTAAACTGTTACTATCATGAGAATGTGCCCATTAGGATGAACATAATACTTTCTTATGAAAATCAATATTTAATTACGAATTAAACCAATCTCTACATCACCTAATGATGGCACTTGGTCAATACGTCCAAAACATATCAAACTGTTACTATCATGAGAATGTGCTCATTAGGATGAACATAATACTTTCTTATGAAAATCAATATTTAAATACGAATTAAACCAATCTCTTCATCGCCTAATGATGGCGCTTGGTCAATACGTCCAAAACAAATCAAACTGTTACTATCATGAGAATGTGCTCATTAGGATGAACATAATACTTTCTTATGAAAATCAATATTTAAATACGAATTAAACCAATCTCTTCATCACCTAATGAAGGCGCTTGGTCAATACGTCCAAAACAAATCAAACTGTGACTATCATGAGAATGTGCCCATTAGGATGAATATAATACTTTCCTATGAAAACCAATATTTAAATACGAATTAAACCAATCTCTTCATCACCTAATGATGGCGCTTGGTCTATACGTCCAAAACAAATCAAACTGTTACTATCATGAGAATGTGCCCATTAGGATGAACATAATACTTTCTTATGAAAATCAATATTTAAATACGAATTAAACCAATCTCTTTATCACCTAATGATGGCGCTTGGTCAATACGTCCAAAACAAATCAAACTGTTACTATCATGAGAATGTGCTCATTAGGATGAACATAATACTTTCTTATGAAAATCAATATTTAAATACGAATTAAACCAATCTCTTCATCACCTAATGAAGGCGCTTGGTCAATACGTCCAAAACAAATCAAACTGTTACTATCATGACAATTTGCCCATTTGGATGAATATAATACTTTCCTATGAAAACAAATATTTAAATACGAATTAAACCAATCTCTTCATCACCTAATGATGGCGCTTGGTCAATACGTCCAAAACAAATCAAACTGTTACTATCATGAGAATGTGCCCATTAGGATGAACATAATACTTTCTTTTGAAAATCAATATTTAAATACGAATTAAACCAATCTCTTCATCACCTAATGATGGCGCTTGGCCAATACGTCCAAACCAAATCAAACTGTTACTATCATGAGAATGTGCCCATTAGGATGAACATAATACTTTGTAAAGAAAATCAATATTTAAATACGAATTAAACAAATCTCTTTATCACCTAATGATGACGCTTGGTCAATACGTCCAAAACAAATCAAACTGTTACTATCATGAGAATGTGCTCATTAGGATGAACATAATACTTTCTTATGAAAATCAATATTTAAATACGAATTAAACCAATCTCTTCATCACCTAATGAAGGCGCTTGGTCAATACGTCCAAAACAAATCAAACTGATACTATCATGAGATTGTGTCCAATAGGATGAACATAATACTTTCTTATGAAAATCAATATTGAAATACGAATTAAACCAATCTCTACATCACCTAATGATGGCACTTGGTGAATACGTCCAAAACATATCAAACTGTTACTATCATGAGAATGTGCTCATTAGGATGAACATAATACTTTGTTATGAAAATCAATATTTAAATACGAATTAAACAAATCTCTTCATCACCTAATGAAGGCGCTTGGTCAATACGTCCAAAACAAATCAAACTGTTACTATCATGCGAATGTGCCCATTAGGATGAACATAATACTTTCTCATGAAAATCAATATTTAAATACGAATTAAACCAATCTCTTCATCACCTAATGATGGCGCTTGGTCAATACGTCCAAAACAAATCAAACTGTTACTATCATGAGAATGTGCCCATTAGGATGAACATAATACTTTCTTATGAAAATCAATATTTAAATACGAATTAAACCAATCTCTTCATAACCTATTGATGGCGCTTGGTCAATACGTCCAAAACAAATCAAACTGATACTATCATGAGATTGTGCCCAATAGGATGAACATAATACTTTCTTATGAAAACCAATATTTAAATACGAATTAAACCAATCTCTTCATCACCTAATGATGGCGCTTGGTCAATACGTCCAAAACAAATCAAACTGTTACTATCATGAGAATGTGCCCATTAGGATGAACATAATACTTTCTTATGAAAATCAATATTTAAATACGAATTAAACCAATCTCTTCATAACCTAATGATGGCGCTTGGTCAATACGTCCAAAACATATTAAACTGTTACTATCATGAGAATGTGCCCATTAGGATGAACATAATACTTTCTTATGAAAATCAATATTTAATTACGAATTAAACCAATCTCTACATCACCTAATGATGGCACTTGGTCAATACGTCCCAAACATATCAAACTGTTACTATCATGAGAATGTGCTCATTAGGATGAACATAATACTTTCTTATGAAAATCAATATTTAAATACGAATTAAACCAATCTCTTCATCACCTAATGAAGGCGCTTGGTCAATACGTCCAAACCAAATCAAACTGTTACTATCATGAGAATGTGCCCATTAGGATGAACATAATACTTTGTAAAGAAAATCAATATTTAAATACGAATTAAACAAATCTCTTTATCACCTAATGATGACGCTTGGTCAATACGTCCAAAACAAATCAAACTGTTACTATCATGAGAATGTGCTCATTAGGATGAACATAATACTTTCTTATGAAAATCAATATTTAAATACGAATTAAACCAATCTCTTCATCACCTAATGAAGGCGCTTGGTCAATACGTCCAAAACAAATCAAACTGATACTATCATGAGATTGTGTCCAATAGGATGAACATAATACTTTCTTATGAAAATCAATATTGAAATACGAATTAAACCAATCTCTACATCACCTAATGATGGCACTTGGTGAATACGTCCAAAACATATCAAACTGTTACTATCATGAGAATGTGCTCATTAGGATGAACATAATACTTTGTTATGAAAATCAATATTTAAATACGAATTAAACAAATCTCTTCATCACCTAATGAAGGCGCTTGGTCAATACGTCCAAAACAAATCAAACTGTTACTATCATGAGAATGTGCCCATTAGGATGAACATAATACTTTCTCATGAAAATCAATATTTAAATACGAATTAAACCAATCTCTTCATCACCTAATGATGGCGCTTGGTCAATACGTCCAAAACAAATCAAACTGTTACTATCATGAGAATGTGCCCATTAGGATGAACATAATACTTTCTTATTAAAATCCAATTTAAATACGAATTAAACCAATCTCTTCATAACCTATTGATGGCGCTTGGTCAATACGTCCAAAACAAATCAAACTGATACTATCATGAGATTGTGCCCAATAGGATGAACATAATACTTTCTTATGAAAACCAATATTTAAATACGAATGAAACCAATCTCTTCATCACCTAATGATGGCGCTTGGTCAATACGTCCAAAACAAATCAAACTGTTACTATCATGAGAATGTGCCCATTAGGAAGAACATAATACTTTCTTATTAAAATCAATATTTAAATACGAACTAAACCAATCTCTTCATCACCTAATGATGGCGCTTGGTCAATACGTCCAAAACAAATCAAACTGTTACTATCATGAGAATGTGCCCATTAGGATGAACATAATACTTTCTTATGAAAATCAATATTTAAATACGAATTAAACCAATCTCTTCATAACCTAATGATGGCGCTTGGTCAATACGTCCAAAACATATTAAACTGTTACTATCATGAGAATGTGCCCATTAGGATGAACATAATACTTTCTTATGAAAATCAATATTTAATTACGAATTAAACCAATCTCTACATCACCTAATGATGGCACTTGGTCAATACGTCCCAAACATATCAAACTGTTACTATCATGAGAATGTGCTCATTAGGATGAACATAATACTTTCTTATGAAAATCAATATTTAAATACGAATTAAACCAATCTCTTCATCGCCTAATGATGACGCTTGGTCAATACGTCTAAAACAAATCAAACTGTTACTATCATGAGAATGTGCTCATTAGGATGAACATAATACTTTCTTATGATAATCAATATTTAAATACGAATTAAACCAATCTCTTCATCACCTAATGAAGGCGCTTGGTCAATACGTCCAAAACAAATCCAACTGTTACTATCATGAGAATGTGCCCATTAGGATGAATATAATACTTTCCTATGAAAACCAATATTTAAATACGAATTAAACCAATCTCTTCATCACCTAATGATGGCGCTTGGTCAATACGTCCAAAACAAATCAAACTGTTACTATCATGAGAATGTGCCCATTAGGATGAACATAATACTTTCTTATTAAAATCAATATTTAAATACGAACTAAACCAATCTCTTCATCACCTAATGATGGCGCTTGGTCAATACGTCCAAAACAAATCAAATTGTTACTATCATGAGAATGTGCCCATTAGGATGAACATAATACTTTCTTATGAAAATCAATATTTAAATACGAATTAAACCAATCTCTTTATCACCTAATGATGGCGCTTGGTCAATACGTCCAAATAAATCAAACTGTTACTATCATGAGAATGTGCTCATTAGGATGAACATAATACTTTCTTATGAAAATCAATATTTAAATACGAATTAAACCAATCTCTTCATCACCTAATGAACGCGCTTGGTCAATAAGTCCAAAACAAATAAAACTGTTACTATCATGAGAATGTGCCCATTAGGATGAATATAATACTTTCCTATGAAAATCAATATTTAAATACGAATTAAACCAATCTCTTCATCACCTAATGATGGCGCTTGGTCAATACGTCCAAAACAAATCAAACTGTTACTATCATGAGAATGTGCCCATTAGGATGAACATAATACTGTCTTATGGAAATAAATATTTAAATACGAATTAAACCAATCTCTTCATCACCTAATGATGGCGCTAGGTCAATACGTCCAAAACATATTAAACTGTTACTATCATGAGAATGTGCCCATTAGGATGAACATAATACTTTCTTATGAAAATCAATATTTAATTACGAATTAAACCAATCTCTACATCACCTAATGATGGCACTTGGTCAATACGTCCAAAACATATCAAACTGTTACTATCATGAGAATGTGCTCATTAGGATGAACATAATACTTTCTTATGAAAATCAATATTTAAATACGAATTAAACCAATCTCTTCATCGCCTAATGATGGCGCTTGGTCAATACGTCCAAAACAAATCAAACTGTTACTATCATGAGAATGTGCTCATTAGGATGAACATAATACTTTCTTATGAAAATCAATATTTAAATACGAATTTAACCAATCTCTTCATCACCTAATGAAGGCGCTTGGTCAATAGTCCAAAACAAATCAAACTGTGACTATCATGAGAATGTGCCCATTAGGATGAATATAATACTTTCCTATGAAAACCAATATTTAAATACGAATTAAACCAATCTCTTCATCACCTAATGATGGCGCTTGGTCAATACGTCCAAAACAAATCAAACTGTTACTATCATGAGAATGTGCCCATTAGGATGAACATAATACTTTCTTATGAAAATCAATATTTAAATACGAATTAAACCAATCTCTTTATCACCTAATGATGGCGCTTGGTCAATACGTCCAAAACAAATCAAACTGTTACTATCATGAGAATGTGCTCATTAGGATGAACATAATACTTTCTTATGAAAATCAATATTTAAATACGAATTAAACCAATCTCTTCATCACCTAATGAAGGCGCTTGGTCAATACGTCCAAAACAAATCAAACTGTTACTATCATGACAATGTGCCCATTTGGATGAATATAATACTTTCCTATGAAAACCAATATTTAAATACGAATTAAACCAATCTCTTCATCACCTAATGATGGCGCTTGGTCAATACGTCCAAAACAAATCAAACTGTTACTATCATGAGAATGTGCCCATTAGGATGAACATAATACTTTCTTTTGAAAATCAATATTTAAATACGAATTAAACCAATCTCTTCATCACCTAATGATGGCGCTTGGTCAATACGTCCAAACCAAATCAAACTGTTACTATCATGAGAATGTGCCCATTAGGATGAACATAATACTTTCTTATGAAAATCAATATTTAAATACGAATCAAACCAATCTCTTCATAACCTAATAATGGCGCTTGGTCAATACGTCCAAAACAAATCAAACTGATACTATCATGAGATTGTGCCCAATAGGATGAACATAATACTTTCTTATGAAAATCAATATTTAAATACGAATTAAACCAATCTCTACATCACCTAATGATGGCACTTGGTCAATACGTAAAAAACATATCATACTGTTACTATCATGAGAATGTGTTCATTAGGATGAACATAATACTTTGTTATGAAAATCAATATTTAAATACGAATTAAACAAATCTCTTTATCACCTAATGATGACGCTTGGTCAATACGTCCAAAACAAATCAAACTGTTACTATCATGAGAATGTGCCCATTAGGATGAACATAATACTTTCTCATGAAAATCAATATTTAAATACGAATTAAACCAATCTCTTTATCACCTAATGATGGCGCTTGGTCAATACGTCCAAAACAAATCAAACTGTTACTATCATGAGAATGTGCCCATTAGGAAGAACATAATACTTTCTTATTAAAATCAATATTTAAATACGAACTAAACCAATCTCTTCATCACCTAATGATGGCGCTTGGTCAATACGTCCAAAACAAATCAAACTGTTACTATCATGAGAATGTGCCCATTAGGATGAACATAATACTTTCTTATTAAAATCAAATTTAAATACGAATTAAACCAATCCCTTCATCACCTAATGATGGCGCTTGGTCAATACGTCCAAAACAAATCAAACTGTTACTATCATGAGATTGTGCCCAATAGGATGAACATAATACTTTCTTATGAAAACCAATATTTAAATACGAATTAAACCAATCTCTTCATCACCTAATGATGGCGCTTGGTCAATACGTCCAAAACAAATCAAACTGTTACTATCATGAGAATGTGCCCATTAGGAAGAACATAATACTTTCTTATTAAAATCAATATTTAAATACGAACTAAACCAATCTCTTCATCACCTAATGATGGCGCTTGGTCAATACGTCCAAAACAAATCAAACTGTTACTATCATGAGAATGTGCCCATTAGGATGAACATAATACTTTCTTTTGAAAATCAATATTTATATACGAATTAAACCAATCTCTTCATCACCTAATGAAGGCGCTTGGTCAATACGTCCAAAACAAATCAAACTGTTACTATCATGACAATGTGCCCATTTGGATGAATATAATACTTTCCTATGAAAACCAATATTTAAATACGAATTAAACCAATCTCTTCATCACCTAATGATGGCGCTTGGTCAATACGTCCAAAACAAATCAAACTGTTACTATCATGAGAATGTGCCCATTAGGATGAACATAATACCTTCTTATTAAAATCAAATTTAAATACGAATTAAACCAATCCCTTCATCACCTAATGATGGCGCTTGGTCAATACGTCCAAAACAAATCAAACTGTTACTATCATGAGATTGTGCCCAATAGGATGAACATAATACTTTCTTATGAAAACCAATATTTAAATACGAATTAAACCAATCTCTTCATCACCTAATGATGGCGCTTGGTCAATACGTCCAAAACAAATCAAACTGTTACTATCATGAGAATGTGCCCATTAGGAAGAACATAATACTTTCTTATTAAAATCAATATTTAAATACGAACTAAACCAATCTCTTCATCACCTAATGATGGCGCTTGGTCAATACGTCCAAAACAAATCAAACTGTTACTATCATGAGAATGTGCCCATTAGGATGAACATAATACTTTCTTATGAAAATCAATATTTAAATACGAATTAAACCAATCTCTTCATAACCTAATGAAGGCGCTTGGTCAATACGTCCAAAACAAATCAAACTGTTACTATCATGAGAATGTGCCCATTAGGATGAACATAATACTTTCTTATGAAAATCAATATTTAATTACGAATTAAACCAATCTCTACATCACCTAATGATGGCACTTGGTCAATACGTCCCAAACATATCAAACTGTTACTATCATGAGAATGTGCTCATTAGGATGAACATAATACTTTCTTATGAAAATCAATATTTAAATACGAATTAAACCAATCTCTTCATCGCCTAATGATGGCGCTTGGTCAATACGTCTAAAACAAATCAAACTGTTACTATCATGAGAATGTGCTCATTAGGATGAACATAATACTTTCTTATGAAAATCAATATTTAAATACGAATTAAACCAATCTCTTCATCACCTAATGAAGGCGCTTGGTCAATACGTCCAAAACAAATCCAACTGTTACTATCATGAGAATGTGCCCATTAGGATGAATATAATACTTTCCTATGAAAACCAATATTTAAATACGAATTAAACCAATCTCTTCATCACCTAATGATGGCGCTTGGTCAATACGTCCCAAACATATCAAACTGTTACTATCATGAGAATGTGCCCATTAGGATGAACATAATACTTTCTTCTTAAAATCAATATTTAAATACGAACTAAACCAATCTCTTCATCACCTAATGATGGCGCTTGGTCAATACGTCCAAAACAAATCAAACTGTTACTATCATGAGAATGTGCCCATTAGGATGAACATAATACTGTCTTATGGAAATAAATATTTAAATACGAATTAAACCAATCTCTTCATCACCTAATGATGGCGCTAGGTCAATACGTCCAAAACATATTAAACTGTTACTATCATGAGAATGTGCCCATTAGGATGAACATAATACTTTCTTATGAAAATCAATATTTAATTACGAATTAAACCAATCTCTACATCACCTAATGATGGCACTTGGTCAATACGTCCAAAACATATCAAACTGTTACTATCATGAGAATGTGCTCATTAGGATGAACATAATACTTTCTTATGAAAATCAATATTTAAATACGAATTAAACCAATCTCTTCATCGCCTAATGATGGCGCTTGGTCAATACGTCCAAAACAAATCAAACTGTTACTATCATGAGAATGTGCTCATTAGGATGAACATAATACTTTCTTATGAAAATCAATATTTAAATACGAATTTAACCAATCTCTTCATCACCTAATGAAGGCGCTTGGTCAATACGTCCAAAACAAATCAAACTGTGACTATCATGAGAATGTGCCCATTAGGATGAATATAATACTTTCCTATGAAAACGAATATTTAAATACGAATTAAACCAATCTCTTCATCACCTAATGATGGCGCTTGGTCAATACGTCCAAAACAAATCAAACTGTTACTATCATGAGAATGTGCCCATTAGGATGAACATAATACTTTCTTATGAAAATCAATATTTAAATACGAATTAAACCAATCTCTTCATCACCTAATGAAGGCGCTTGGTCAATACGTCCAAAACAAATCAAACTGATACTATCATGAGATTGTGCCCAATAGGATGAACATAATACTTTCTTATGAAAATCAATATTTAAATACGAATTAAACCAATCTCTACATCACCTAATGATGGCGCTTGGTCGATACGTCCAAAATATATCAAACTGTTACTATCATGAGAATGTGCCCATTAGGATGAACATAATACTTTCTTATGAAAATCAATATTTAAATACGAATTAAACCAATCTCTTCATCACATAATGATGGCGCTTGGTCAATACGTCCAAAACATATTAAACTGTTACTATCATGAGAATGTGACCATTAGGATGAACATAATACTGTCTTATGGAAATAAATATTTAAATACGAATTAAACCAATCTCTTCATCACCTAATGATGGCGCTTGGTCAATACGTCCAAAACAAATCCAACTGTTACTATCATGAGAATGTGCCCATTAGGATGAATATAATACTTTCCTATGAAAACCAATATTTAAATACGAATTAAACCAATCTCTTCATCACCTAATGATGGCGCTTGGTCAATACGTCCAAAACAAATCAAACTGTTACTATCATGAGATTGTGCCCAATAGGATGAACATAATACTTTCTTATGAAAATCAATATTTAAATACGAATTAAACCAATCTCTTCATAACCTAATGATGGCGCTTGGTCAATACGTCCAAAACATATTAAACTGTTACTATCATGAGAATGTGCCCATTAGGATGAACATAATACTTTCTTATGAAAATCAATATTTAATTACGAATTAAACCAATCTCTACATCACCTAATGATGGCACTTGGTCAATACGTCCCAAACATATCAAACTGTTACTATCATGAGAATGTGCTCATTAGGATGAACATAATACTTTCTTATGAAAATCAATATTTAAATACGAATTAAACCAATCTCTTCATCGCCTAATGATGGCGCTTGGTCAAACGTCTAAAACAAATCAAACTGTTACTATCATGAGAATGTGCTCATTAGGATGAACATAATACTTTCTAATGAAAATCAATATTTAAATACGAATTAAACCAATCTCTTCATCACCTAATGATGGCGCTTGGTCAATACGTCCAAAACAAATCAAACTGTTACTATAATGAGAATGTGCCCATTAGGATGAATATAATACTTTCCTATGAAAATCAATATTTAAATACGAATTAAACCAATCTCTTCATCACCTAATGATGGCGCTTGGTCAATACGTCCAAAACATATCAAACTGTTACTATCATGAGAATGTGCCCATTAAGATGAACATAATACTTTCTTATGAAAATCAATATTTAAATACGAATTAAACCAATCTCTTCATCATCTAATGATGGCGCTTGGTCAATACGTCCAAAACAAATCAAACTGTTACTATCATGAGAATGTGCCCATTAGGATGAACATAATACTTTCTTATTAAAATCAATATTTAAATACGAATTAAACCAATCTCTTCATCACCTAATGATGGCGCTTGGTCAATACGTCCAAAACAAATCAAACTGTTACTATCATGATAATGTGCCCATTAGGATGAACATAATACTTTCTTATGAAAATCAATATTTAAATACGAATTAAACCAATCTCTTCATAACCTATTGATAGCGCTAGGTCAATACGTCCAAAACAAATCAAACTGATACTATCATGAGATTGTGCCCAATAGGATGAACATAATACTTTCTTATGAAAACCAATATTTAAATACAAATTAAACCAATCTCTTCATCACCTAATGATAGCGCTTGGTCAATACGTCCAAAACAAATCAAACTGTTACTATCATGAGAATGTGCCCATTAGGAAGAACATAATACTTTCTTATGAAAATCAATATTTAAATACGAATTAAACCAATCTCTTCATAACCTAATGATGGCGCTAGGTCAATAAGTCCAAAACAAATCAAACTGTTACTATCATGAGAATGTGCCCATTAGGATGAATATAATACTTTCCTATGAAAATCAATATTTAAATACGAATTAAACCAATCTCTTCATCACCTAATGATGGCGCTTGGTCAATACGTCCAAAACAAATCAAACTGTTACTATCATGAGAATGTGCCCATTAGGATGAACATAATACTGTCTTATGGAAATAAATATTTAAATACGAATTAAACCAATCTCTTCATCACCTAATGATGGCGCTAGGTCAATACGTCCAAAACATATTAAACTGTTACTATCATGAGAATGTGCCCATTAGGATGAACATAATACGCTCTTATGAAAATCAATATTTAATTACGAATTAAAGCAATCTCTACATCACCTAATGATGGCACTTGGTCAATACGTCCAAAACATATCAAACTGTTACTATCATGAGAATGTGCTCATTAGGATGAACATAATACTTTCTTATGAAAATCAATATTTAAATACGAATTAAACCAATCTCTTCATCGCCTAATGAAAGCGCTTGGTCAATACGTCCAAAACAAATCAAACTGTTACTATCATGAGAATGTGCTCATTAGGATGAACATAATACTTTCTTATGAAAATCAATATTTAAATACGAATTAAACCAATCTCTTCATCACCTAATGAAGGCGCTTGGTCAATACGTCCAAAACAAATCAAACTGTTAGTATCATGAGAATGTGCTCATTAGGATGAACATAATACTTTCTTATGAAAATCAATATTTAAATACGAATTAAACCAATCTCTTTATCACCTAATGATGGCGCTTGGTCAATACGTCCAAAACAAATCAAACTGTTACTATCATGAGAATGTTCCCATTAGGATGAACATAATACTTTCAAATGAAAATCAATATTTAAATACGAATTAAACCAATCTCTTCATCGCCTAATGAAGGCGCTTGGTCAATACGTCCAAAACAAATCAAACTGATACTATCATGAAAATGTGCCCATTAGGATGATTATAATACTTTCCTATGAAAACCAATATTTAAATACGAATTAAACCAATCTCTTCATCACCTAATGATGGCGCTTGGTCAATACGTCCAAAACAAATCAAACTGTTACTATCATGAGAATGTGCCCATTAGGATGAACATAATACTTTCTTTTGAAAATCAATATTTAAATACGAATTAAACCAATCTCTTCATCACCTAATGATGGCGCTTGGTCAATACGTCCAAAACAAATCAAACTGTTACTATCATGAGAATGTGCCCATTAGGATGAACATAATACTTTCTTATGAAAATCAATATTTAAATACGAATTAAACCAATCTCTTCATAACCTAATGATGGCGCTTGGTCAATACGTCCAAAACAAATCAAACTGTTACTATCATGAGAATGTGCCCATTAGGATGAACATAATACTTTCTTTTGAAAATCAATATTTAAATACGAATTAAACCAATCTCTTCATCACCTAATGATGGCGCTTGGTCAATACGTCCAAAACAAATCAAACTGTTACTATCATGAGAATGTGCCCATTAGGATGAACATAATACTTTCTTATGAAAATCAATATTTAAATACGAATTAAACCAATCTCTTCATAACCTAATGATGGCGCTTGGTCAATACGTCCAAAACAAATCAAACTGATACTATCATGAGAATGTGCTCATTAGGATGAACATAATACTTTCTTATGAAAATCAATATTTAAATACGAATTAAACCAATCTCTTCATCGCCTAATGAAAGCGCTTGGTCAATACGTCCAAAACAAATCAAACTGTTACTATCATGAGAATGTGCTCATTAGGATGAACATAATACTTTCTTATGAAAATCAATATTTAAATACGAATTAAACCAATCTCTTCATCACCTAATGAAGGCGCTTGGTCAATACGTCCAAAACAAATCAAACTGTTAGTATCATGAGAATGTGCTCATTAGGATGAACATAATACTTTCTTATGAAAATCAATATTTAAATACGAATTAAACCAATCTCTTTATCACCTAATGATGGCGCTTGGTCAATACGTCCAAAACAAATCAAACTGTTACTATCATGAGAATGTTCCCATTAGGATGAACATAATACTTTCAAATGAAAATCAATATTTAAATACGAATTAAACCAATCTCTTCATCGCCTAATGAAGGCGCTTGGTCAATACGTCCAAAACAAATCAAACTGATACTATCATGAAAATGTGCCCATTAGGATGATTATAATACTTTCCTATGAAAACCAATATTTAAATACGAATTAAACCAATCTCTTCATCACCTAATGATGGCGCTTGGTCAATACGTCCAAAACAAATCAAACTGTTACTATCATGAGAATGTGCCCATTAGGATGAACATAATACTTTCTTTTGAAAATCAATATTTAAATACGAATTAAACCAATCTCTTCATCACCTAATGATGGCGCTTGGTCAATACGTCCAAAACAAATCAAACTGTTACTATCATGAGAATGTGCCCATTAGGATGAACATAATACTTTCTTATGAAAATCAATATTTAAATACGAATTAAACCAATCTCTTCATAACCTAATGATGGCGCTTGGTCAATACGTCCAAAACAAATCAAACTGATACTATCATGAGAATGTGTTCATTAGGATGAACATAATACTTTGTTATGAAAATCAATATTTAAATACGAATTAAACCAATCTCTTTATCACCTAATGATGACGCTTGGTCAATACGTCCAAAACAAATCAAACTGTAACTATCATGAGAATGTGCTCATTAGGATGAACATAATACTTTCTTATGAAAATCAATATTTAAATACGAATTAAACCAATCTCTTCATCACCTAATGAAGGCGCTTGGTCAATACGTCCAAAACAAATCAAACTGATACTATCATGAGATTGTGCCCAATAGGATGAACATAATACTTTCTTATGAAAATCAATATTTAAATACGAATTAAACCAATCTCTACATCACCTAATGATGGCACTTGGTCAATACGTCCAAAACATATCAAACTGTTACTATCATGAGAATGTGCCCATTAGGATGAACATAATACTTTCTTTTGAAAATCAATATTTAAATACGAATTAAACCAATCTCTTCATCACCTAATGATGGCGCTTGGTCAATACGTCCAAAACAAATCAAACTGTTACTATCATGAGAATGTGCCCATTAGGATGAACATAATACTTTCTTATGAAAATCAATATTTAAATACGAATTAAACCAATCTCTTCATAACCTAATGATGGCGCTTGGTCAATACGTCCAAAACAAATCAAACTGATACTATCATGAGAATGTGTTCATTAGGATGAACATAATACTGTCTTTTGGAAATAAATATTTAAATACGAATTAAACCAATCTCTTCATAACCTAATGATGGCGCTTGGTCAATACGTCCAAAACAAATCAAACTGTTACTATCATGAGAATGTGCTCATTAGAATGAACATAATACTTTCTTATGAAAATCAATATTTAAATACGAATTAAACCAATCTCTTTATCACCTAATGATGGCGCTTGGTCAATACGTCCAAAACAAATCAAACTGTTACTATCATGAGAATGTTCCCATTAGGATGAACATAATACTTTCTTATGAAAATCAATATTTAAATACGAATTAAACCAATCTCTTCATCACCTAATGAAGGCGCTTGGTCAATACGTCCAAAACAAATCAAACTGATACTATCATGAGAATGTGCCCATTAGGATGATTATAATACTTCCCTATGAAAACCAATATTTAAATACGAATTAAACCAATCTCTTCATCACCTAATGATGGCGCTTGGTCAATACGTCCAAAACAAATCAAACTGTTACTATCATGAGAATGTGCCCATTAGGATGAACATAATACTTTCTTATGAAAATCAATATTTAAATACGAATTAAACCAATCTCTTCATAACCTAATGATGGCGCTTGGTCAATACGTCCAAAACAAATCTAACTGATACTATCATGAGAATGTGTTCATTAGGATGAACATAATACTTTGTTATGAAAATCAATATTTAAATACGAATTAAACCAATCTCTTTATCACCTAATGATGACGCTTGGTCAATACGTCCAAAACAAATCAAACTGTAACTATCATGAGAATGTACTCATTAGGATGAACATAATACTTTCTTATGAAAATCAATATTTAAATACGAATTAAACCAATCTCTTCATCACCTAATGAAGGCGCTTGGTCAATACGTCCAAAACAAATCAAACTGATACTATCATGAGATTGTGCCCAATAGGATGAACATAATACTTTCTTATGAAAATCAATATTTAAATACGAATTAAACCAATCTCTACATCACCTAATGATGGCACTTGGTCAATACGTCCAAAACATATCAAACTGTTACTATCATGAGAATGTGCTCATTAGGATGAACATAATACTTTCTTATGAAAATCAATATTTAAATACGAATTAAACCAATCTCTTCATCATCTAATGATGGCGCTTGGTCAATACGTCCAAAACATATCAAACTGTTACTATCAAGAGAATGTGCCCATTAGGATGAACATAATACTTTCTAATGAAAATCAATATTTAAATACGAATTAAACCAATCTCTTCATCACCTAATGATGGCGCTTGGTCAATACGTCCAAAACAAATCAAACTGTTACTATCATGAGAATGTGCCCATTAGGATGAATATAATACTTTCCTATGAAAATCAATATTTAAATACGAATTAAACCAATCTCTTCATCACCTAATGATGGCGCTTGGTCAATACGTCCAAAACATATCAAACTGTTACTATCATGAGAATGTGCCCATTAAGATGAACATAATACTTTCTTATGAAAATCAATATTTAAATACGAATAAAACCAATCTCTTCATCATCTAATGATGGCGCTTGGTCAATACGTCCAAAACATATCAAACTGTTACTATCAAGAGAATGTGCCCATTAGGATGAACATAATACTTTCTTATTAAAATCAATATTTAAATACGAACTAAACCAATCTCTTCATCACCTAATGATGGCGCTTGGTCAATACGTCCAAAACAAATCAAACTGTTACTATCATGAGAATGTGCCCATTAGGATGAACATAATACTTTCTTATGAAAATCAATATTTAAATACGAATTAAACCAATCTCTTCATAACCTAATGATGGCGCTTGGTCAATACGTCCAAAACATATTAAACTGTTACTATCATGAGAATGTGCCCATTAGGATGAACATAATACTTTCTTATGAAAATCAATATTTAATTACGAATTAAACCAATCTCTACATCACCTAATGATGGCACTTGGTCAATACGTCCCAAACATATCAAACTGTTACTATCATGAGAATGTGCTCATTAGGATGAACATAATACTTTCTTATGAAAATCAATATTTAAATACGAATTAAACCAATCTCTTCATCGCCTAATGATGGCGCTTGGTCAATACGTCTAAAACAAATCAAACTGTTACTATCATGAGAATGTGCTCATTAGGATGAACATAATACTTTCTTATGAAAATCAATATTTAAATACGAATTAAACCAATCTCTTCATCACCTAATGAAGGCGCTTGGTCAATACGTCCAAAACAAATCCAACTGTTACTATCATGAGAATGTGCCCATTAGGATGAATATAATACTTTCCTATGAAAACCAATATTTAAATACGAATTAAACCAATCTCTTCATCACCTAATGAAGGCGCTTGGTCAATACGTCCAAAACAAATCAAACTGTTACTATCATGAGAATGTGCCCATTAGGATGAACATAATACTTTCTCATGAAAATCAATATTTAAATACGAATTAAACAAATCTCTTCATCACCTAATGATGGCGCTTGGTCAATACGTCCAAAACAAATCAAACTGTTACTATCATGAGAATGTGCCCATTAGGATGAACATAATACTTTCTTATTAAAATCAATATTTAAATACGAATTAAACCAATCTCTTCATCACCTAATGATGGCGCTTGGTCAATACGTCCAAAACAAATCAAACTGTTACTATCATGATAATGTGCCCAATAGGATGAACATAATACTTTCTTATGAAAATCAATATTTAAATACGAATTAAACCAATCTCTTCATAACCTATTGATGGCGCTTGGTCAATACGTCCAAAACAAATCAAACTGATACTATCATGAGATTGTGCCCAATAGGATGAACATAATACTTTCTTATGAAAACCAATATTTAAATACAAATTAAACCAATCTCTTCATCACCTAATGATAGCGCTTGGTCAATACGTCCAAAATAAATCAAACTGTTACTATCATGAGAATGTGCCCATTAGGAAGAACATAATACTTTCTTATGAAAATCAATATTTAAATACGAATTAAACCAATCTCTTCATCACCTAATGATGGCGCTTGGTCAATACGTCCAAAACAAATCAAACTGTTACTATCATGAGAATGTGCCCATTAGGATGAACATAATACTTTCTTATGAAAATCAATATTTAAATACGAATTAAACCAATCTCTTCATAACCTAATGATGGCGCTTGGTCAATACGTCCAAAACAAATCAAACTGATACTATCATGAGAATGTGCTCATTAGGATGAACATATTACTTTCTTATGAAAATCAATATTTAAATACGAGTTACACGAATCTCTTCATCACCTAATGAAGGCGCTTGGTCAATAAGTCCAAAACAAATCAAACTGTTACTATCATGAGAATGTGCCCATTAGGATGAATATAATACTTTCCTATGAAAATCAATATTTAAATACGAATTAAACCAATCTCTTCATCACCTAATGATGGCGCTTGGTCAATACGTCCAAAACAAATCAAACTGTTACTATCATGAGAATGTGCCCATTAGGATGAACATAATACTGTCTTATGGAAATAAATATTTAAATACGAATTAAACCAATCTCTTCATCACCTAATGATGGCGCTAGGTCAATACGTCCAAAACATATTAAACTGTTACTATCATGAGAATGTGCCCATTAGGATGAACATAATACGTTCTTATGAAAATCAATATTTAATTACGAATTAAAGCAATCTCTACATCACCTAATGATGGCACTTGGTCAATACGTCCAAAACATATCAAACTGTTACTATCATGAGAATGTGCTCATTAGGATGAACATAATACTTTCTTATGAAAATCAATATTTAAATACGAATTAAACCAATCTCTTCATCGCCTAATGAAAGCGCTTGGTCAATACGTCCAAAACAAATCAAACTGTTACTATCATGAGAATGTGCTCATTAGGATGAACATAATACTTTCTTATGAAAATCAATATTTAAATACGAATTAAACCAATCTCTTCATCACCTAATGAAGGCGCTTGGTCAATACGTCCAAAACAAATCAAACTGTTAGTATCATGAGAATGTGCTCATTAGGATGAACATAATACTTTCTTATGAAAATCAATATTTAAATACGAATTAAACCAATCTCTTTATCACCTAATGATGGCGCTTGGTCAATACGTCCAAAACAAATCAAACTGTTACTATCATGAGAATGTTCCCATTAGGATGAACATAATACTTTCTTATGAAAATCAATATTTAAATACGAATTAAACCAATCTCTTCATCGCCTAATGAAGGCGCTTGGTCAATACGTCCTAAACAAATCAAACTGATACTATCATGAGAATGTGCCCATTAGGATGATTATAATACTTTCCTATGAAAACCAATATTTAAATACGAATTAAACCAATCTCTTCATCACCTAATGATGGCGCTTGGTCAATACGTCCAAAACAAATCAAACTGTTACTATCATGAGAATGTGCCCATTAGGATGAACATAATACTTTCTTTTGAAAATCAATATTTAAATACGAATTAAACCAATCTCTTCATCACCTAATGATGGCGCTTGGTCAATACGTCCAAAACAAATCAAACTGTTACTATCATGAGAATGTGCCCATTAGGATGAACATAATACTTTCTTATGAAAATCAATATTTAAATACGAATTAAACCAATCTCTTCATAACCTAATGATGGCGCTTGGTCAATACGTCCAAAACAAATCAAACTGATACTATCATGAGAATGTGTTCATTAGGATGAACATAATACTTTGTTATGAAAATCAATATTTAAATACGAATTAAACCAATCTCTTTATCACCTAATGATGACGCTTGGTCAATACGTCCAAAACAAATCAAACTGTAACTATCATGAGAATGTGCTCATTAGGATGAACATAATACTTTCTTATGAAAATCAATATTTAAATACGAATTAAACCAATCTCTTCATCACCTAATGAAGGCGCTTGGTCAATACGTCCAAAACAAATCAAACTGATACTATCATGAGATTGTGCCCAATAGGATGAACATAATACTTTCTTATGAAAATCAATATTTAAATACGAATTAAACCAATCTCTACATCACCTAATGATGGCACTTGGTCAATACGTCCAAAACATATCAAACTGTTACTATCATGAGAATGTGCCCATTAGGATGAACATAATACTTTCTTTTGAAAATCAATATTTAAATACGAATTAAACCAATCTCTTCATCACCTAATGATGGCGCTTGGTCAATACGTCCAAAACAAATCAAACTGTTACTATCATGAGAATGTGCCCATTAGGATGAACATAATACTTTCTTATGAAAATCAATATTTAAATACGAATTAAACCAATCTCTTCATAACCTAATGATGGCGCTTGGTCAATACGTCCAAAACAAATCAAACTGATACTATCATGAGAATGTGTTCATTAGGATGAACATAATACTGTCTTATGGAAATAAATATTTAAATACGAATTAAACCAATCTCTTCATAACCTAATGATGGCGCTTGGTCAATACGTCCAAAACAAATCAAACTGTTACTATCATGAGAATGTGCTCATTAGGATGAACATAATACTTTCTTATGAAAATCAATATTTAAATACGAATTAAACCAATCTCTTTATCACCTAATGATGGCGCTTGGTCAATACGTCCAAAACAAATCAAACTGTTACTATCATGAGAATGTTCCCATTAGGATGAACATAATACTTTCTTATGAAAATCAATATTTAAATACGAATTAAACCAATCTCTTCATCACATAATGAAGGCGCTTGGTCAATACGTCCAAAACAAATCAAACTGATACTATCATGAGAATGTGCCCATTAGGATGATTATAATACTTCCCTATGAAAACCAATATTTAAATACGAATTAAACCAATCTCTTCATCACCTAATGATGGCGCTTGGTCAATACGTCCAAAACAAATCAAACTGTTACTATCATGAGAATGTGCCCATTAGGATGAACATAATACTTTCTTTTGAAAATCAATATTTAAATACGAATTAAACCAATCTCTTCATCACCTAATGATGGCGCTTGGTCAATACGTCCAAAACAAATCAAACTGTTACTATCATGAGAATGTGCCCATTAGGATGAACATAATACTTTCTTATGAAAATCAATATTTAAATACGAATTAAACCAATCTCTTCATAACCTAATGATGGCGCTTGGTCAATACGTCCAAAACAAATCTAACTGATACTATCATGAGAATGTGTTCATTAGGATGAACATAATACTTTGTTATGAAAATCAATATTTAAATACGAATTAAACCAATCTCTTTATCACCTAATGATGACGCTTGGTCAATACGTCCAAAACAAATCAAACTGTAACTATCATGAGAATGTGCTCATTAGGATGAACATAATACTTTCTTATGAAAATCAATATTTAAATACGAATTAAACCAATCTCTTCATCACCTAATGAAGGCGCTTGGTCAATAGGTCCAAAACAAATCAAACTGTTACTATCATGAGAATGTGCCCATTAGGATGAACATAATACTTTCTTATGAAAATCAATATTTAAATACGAATTAAACCAATCTCTTCATCACCTAATGAAGGCGCTTGGTCAATACGTCCAAAACAAATCAAACTGATACTATCATGAGATTGTGCCCAATAGGATGAACATAATACTTTCTTATGAAAATCAATATTTAAATACGAATTAAACCAATCTCTACATCACCTAATGATGGCACTTGGTCAATACGTCCAAAACATATCAAACTGTTACTATCATGAGAATGTGCCCATTAGGATGAACATAATACTTTCTTTTGAAAATCAATATTTAAATACGAATTAAACCAATCTCTTCATCACCTAATGATGGCGCTTGGTCAATACGTCCAAAACAAATCAAACTGTTACTATCATGAGAATGTGCCCATTAGGATGAACATAATACTTTCTTATGAAAATCAATATTTAAATACGAATTAAACCAATCTCTTCATAACCTAATGATGGCGCTTGGTCAATACGTCCAAAACAAATCAAACTGATACTATCATGAGAATGTGTTCATTAGGATGAACATAATACTGTCTTATGGAAATAAATATTTAAATACGAATTAAACCAATCTCTTCATAACCTAATGATGGCGCTTGGTCAATACGTCCAAAACAAATCAAACTGTTACTATCATGAGAATGTGCTCATTAGGATGAACATAATACTTTCTTATGAAAATCAATATTTAAATACGAATTAAACCAATCTCTTTATCACCTAATGATGGCGCTTGGTCAATACGTCCAAAACAAATCAAACTGTTACTATCATGAGAATGTTCCCATTAGGATGAACATAATACTTTCTTATGAAAATCAATATTTAAATACGAATTAAACCAATCTCTTCATCACCTAATGAAGGCGCTTGGTCAATACGTCCAAAACAAATCAAACTGATACTATCATGAGAATGTGCCCATTAGGATGATTATAATACTTCCCTATGAAAACCAATATTTAAATACGAATTAAACCAATCTCTTCATCACCTAATGATGGCGCTTGGTCAATACGTCCAAAACAAATCAAACTGTTACTATCATGAGAATGTGCCCATTAGGATGAACATAATACTTTCTTTTGAAAATCAATATTTTAATACGAATTAAACCAATCTCTTCATCACCTAATGATGGCGCTTGGTCAATACGTCCAAAACAAATCAAACTGTTACTATCATGAGAATGTGCCCATTAGGATGAACATAATACTTTCTTATGAAAATCAATATTTAAATACGAATTAAACCAATCTCTTCATAACCTAATGATGGCGCTTGGTCAATACGTCCAAAACAAATCTAACTGATACTATCATGAGAATGTGTTCATTAGGATGAACATAATACTTTGTTATGAAAATCAATATTTAAATACGAATTAAACCAATCTCTTTATCACCTAATGATGACGCTTGGTCAATACGTCCAAAACAAATCAAACTGTAACTATCATGAGAATGTGCTCATTAGGATGAACATAATACTTTCTTATGAAAATCAATATTTAAATACGAATTAAACCAATCTCTTCATCACCTAATGAAGGCGCTTGGTCAATACGTCCAAAACAAATCAAACTGATACTATCATGAGATTGTGCCCAATAGGATGAACATAATACTTTCCTATGAAAATCAATATTTAAATACGAATTAAACCAATCTCTTCATCACCTAATGATGGCGCTTGGTCAATACGTCCAAAACATATCAAACTGTTACTATCATGAGAATGTGCCCATTAAGATGAACATAATACTTTCTTATGAAAATCAATATTTAAATACGAATTAAACCAATCTCTTCATCATCTAATGATGGCGCTTGGTCAATACGTCCAAAACATATCAAACTGTTACTATCAAGAGAATGTGCCCATTAGGATGAACATAATACTTTCTAATGAAAATCAATATTTAAATACGAATTAAACCAATCTCTTCATCACCTAATGATGGCGCTTGGTCAATACGTCCAAAACAAATCAAACTGTTACTATCATGAGAATGTGCTCATTAGGATGAACATAATACTTTCTTATGAAAATCAATATTTAAACACGAATAATTACCATTTCTGTATCACCTAATGATGACGCTTGGACAATACGTCCAAAACATATCAAACTGTTACTATCATGAGAATGTGCTCATTAGGATGAACATAATACTTTCTTCTGAAAATCAATATTGAAATATGAATACTTACCATTTCTGTATCACCTAATATGAAGCTTGGTCAATACGTCCAAAACATATCAAACTGTTACTATCATGAGAACGTGCTCATTAGGATGAACATAATACTTTCTCATGAAAATCAATATTTAAATACGAATTAAACCAATCTCTTCATTACCTAATGATGGCGCTTGGTCAATACGTCCAAAACAAATCAAACTGTTACTATCATGAGAATATGCTCATTAGGATGAACATAATACTTTCTTATGAAAATCAATATTTAAATACGAATTAAACCAATCTCTTCATCACCTAATGATGGCGCTTGGTCAATACGTCCAAAACAAATCAAACTGTTACTATCATGAGAATGTGCCCATTAGGATGAACATAATACTTTCTTATTAAAATCAATATTTAAATACGAATTAAACCAATCTCTTCATCACATAATGATGGCGCTTGGTCAATACGTCCAAAACATATTAAACTGTTACTATCATGAGAATGTGCCCATTAGGATGAACATAATACTTTCTTATGAAAATCAATATTTAAATACGAATTAAACCAATCTCTTCATCACCTAATGAAGGCGCTTGGTCAATACGTCCAAAACAAATCAAACTGTTACTATCATGAGAATGTGCCCATTAGGATGAATATAATACTTTCCTATGAAAATCAATATTTAAATACGAATTAAACCAATCTCTTCATCACCTAATGATGGCGCTTGGTCAATACGTCCAAAACATATCAAACTGTTACTATCATGAGAATGTGCCCATTAAGATGAACATAATACTTTCTTATGAAAATCAATATTTAAATACGAATTAAACCAACCTCGTCATCATCTAATGATGGCGCTTGGTCAATACGTCCAAAACAAATCAAACTGTTACTATCATGAGAATGTGCTCATTAGGATGAAAATAATACTTTCTTATGAAAATCAATATTTAAACACGAATAATTACCATTTCTGTATCACCTAATGATGACGCTTGGTCAATACGTCCAAAACATATCAAACTGTTACTATCATGAGAATGTGCTCATTAGGATGAACATAATACTTTCTTCTGAAAATCAATATTGAAATATGAATACTTACCATTTCTGTATCACCTAATGATGAAGCTTGGTCAATACGTCCAAAACATATCAAACTGTTACTATCATGAGGACGTGCTCATTAGGATGAACATAATACTTTCTCATGAAAATCAATATTTGAATACGAATTAAACCAATCTCTTCTTCACCTAATGATGGCGCTTGGTCAATACGTCCAAAACAAATCAAACTGTTACTATCATGAGAATATGGTCATTAGGATGAACATAATACTTTCTTATGAAAATCAATATTTAAATACGAATTAAACCAATCTCTTCATCACCTAATAAAGGCGCTTGGTCAATACGTCCAAAACAAATCAAACTGTTACTATCATGAGAATGTACCCACTAGGATGAATATAATACTTTCCTATGAAAACCAATATTTAAATACGAATTAAACCAATCTCTTCATCACCTAATGATGGCGCTTGGTCAATACGTTCAAAACAAATCAAACTGTTACTATCATGAGAATGTGCCCATTAGGATGAACATAATACTTTCTTATAAAAATCAATATTTAAATACGAATTAAAACAATCTCTTCATCACCTAATGATGGCGCTTGGTCAATACGACCAAAACAAATAAACTGTTACTATCATGAGAATGTGCCCATTAGGATGAACATAATACTTTCTTATGAAAATCAATATTTAAATACGAATTAAACCAATCTCTTCATAACATAATGATGGCGCTTGGTCAATACGTCCAAAACAAATCAAACTGTTACTATCATGAGAATATGCTCATTAGGATGAACATAATACTTTCTTATGAAAATCAATATTTAAATACGAATTAAACCAATCTCTTCATCACCTAATGATGGCGCTTGGTCAATACGTCCAAAACAAATCAAACTGTTACTATCATGAGAATGTGCCCATTAGGATGAACATAATACTTTCTTATTAAAATCAATATTTAAATACGAATTAAACCAATCTCTTCATCACATAATGATGGCGCTTGGTCAATACGTCCAAAACATATTAAACTGTTACTATCATGAGAATGTGCCCATTAGGATGAACATAATACTTTCTTATGAAAATCAATATTTAAATACGAATTAAACCAATCTCTTCATCACCTAATGAAGGCGCTTGGTCAATACGTCCAAAACAAATCAAACTGTTACTATCATGAGAATGTGCCCATTAGGATGAATATAATACTTTCCTATGAAAATCAATATTTAAATACGAATTAAACCAATCTCTTCATCACCTAATGATGGCGCTTGGTCAATACGTCCAAAACATATCAAACTGTTACTATCATGAGAATGTGCCCATTAAGATGAACATAATACTTTCTTATGAAAATCAATATTTAAATACGAATTAAACCAACCTCGTCATCATCTAATGATGGCGCTTGGTCAATACGTCCAAAACAAATCAAACTGTTACTATCATGAGAATGTGCTCATTAGGATGAAAATAATACTTTCTTATGAAAATCAATATTTAAACACGAATAATTACCATTTCTGTATCACCTAATGATGACGCTTGGTCAATACGTCCAAAACATATCAAACTGTTACTATCATGAGAATGTGCTCATTAGGATGAACATAATACTTTCTTCTGAAAATCAATATTGAAATATGAATACTTACCATTTCTGTATCACCTAATGATGAAGCTTGGTCAATACGTCCAAAACATATCAAACTGTTACTATCATGAGGACGTGCTCATTAGGATGAACATAATACTTTCTCATGAAAATCAATATTTAAATACGAATTAAACCAATCTCTTCATCACCTAATGATGGCGCTTGGTCAATACGTCCAAAACAAATCAAACTGTTACTATCATGAGAATATGGTCATTAGGATGAACATAATACTTTCTTATGAAAATCAATATTTAAATACGAATTAAACCAATCTCTTCATCACCTAATAAAGGCGCTTGGTCAATACGTCCAAAACAAATCAAACTGTTACTATCATGAGAATGTACCCACTAGGATGAATATAATACTTTCCTATGAAAACCAATATTTAAATACGAATTAAACCAATCTCTTCATCACCTAATGATGGCGCTTGGTCAATACGTTCAAAACAAATCAAACTGTTACTATCATGAGAACGTGCCCATTAGGATGAACATAATACTTTCTTATAAAAATCAATATTTAAATACGAATTAAAACAATCTCTTCATCACCTAATGATGGCGCTTGGTCAATACGACCAAAACAAATAAACTGTTACTATCATGAGAATGTGCCCATTAGGATGAACATAATACTTTCTTATGAAAATCAATATTTAAATACGAATTAAACCAATCTCTTCATAACATAATGATGGCGCTTGGTCAATACGTCCAAAACAAATCAAACTGTTACTATCATGAGAATGTGCCCATTAGGATGAATATAATACTTTCCTATGAAAATCAATATTTAAATACGAATTAAACCAATCTCTTCATCACCTAATGATGGCGCTTGGTCAATACGTCCAAAACAAATCAAACTGTTACTATCATGAGAATGTGCCCATTAGGATGAACATAATACTTTCTTATGAAAATCAATATTTAATTACGAATTAAACCAATCTCTACATCACCTAATGATGGCACTTGGTCAATACGTCCAAAACATATCAAACTGTTACTATCATGAGAATGTGCCCATTAGGATGAACATAATAGTTTCTTTTGAAAATCAATATTTAAATACGAATTAAACCAATCTCTTCATCACCTAATGATGGCGCTTGGTCAATACGTCCAAAACAAATCAAACTGTTACTATCATGAGAATGTGCTCATTAGGATGAACATAATACTTTCTTATGAAAATCAATATTTAAATACGAATTAAACCAATCTCTTCATCACCTAATGAAGGCGCTTGGTCAATAGGTCCAAAACAAATCAAACTGTTACTATCATGAGAATGTGCCCATTAGGATGAATATAATACTTTCCTATGAAAACCAATATTTAAATACGAATTAAACCAATCTCTTCATCACCTAATGATGGCGCTTGGTCAATACGTCCAAAACTAATCAAACTGTTACTATCATGAGAATGTGCCCATTAGGATGAACATAATACTTTCTTTTGAAAATCAATATTTAAATACGAATTAAACCAATCTCTTCATCACCTAATGATGGCGCTTGGTCAATACGTCCAAAACAAATCAAACTGTTACTATCATGAGAATGTGCCCATTTTGATGAACATAATACTTTCTTATGAAAATCAATATTTAAATACGAATTAAACCAATCTCTACATCACCTAATGATGGCGCTTGGTCAATACGTCCAAAACAAATCAAACTGATACCATCATGAGATTGTGCCCAATAGGATGAACATAATACTTTCTTATGAAAATCAATATTTAATTACGAATTAAACCAATCTCTACATCACCTAATGATGGCACTTGGTCAATACGTCCAAAACATATCAAACTGTTACTATCATGAGAATGTGTTCATTAGGATGAACATAATACTTTCTTATGAAAATCAATATTTAAATACGAATTAAACCAATCTCTTCATCACCTAATGAAGGCGCTTGGTCAATACGTCCAAAATAAATCAAACTGTTACTATCATGAGAATGTGCCCATTAGGATGAATATAATACTTTCCTATGAAAATCAATATTTAAATACGAATTAAACCAATCTCTTCATAACCTAATGATGGCGCTTGGTCAATACGTCCAAAACAACTCAAACTGATACTATCATGAGATTGTGCCCAATAGGATGAACATAATACTTTCTTATGAAAATCAATATTTAAATACGAATTAAACCAATCTCTACATCACCTAATGATGGCACTTGGTCAATACGTTCAAAACATATCAAACTGTTACTATCATGAGAATGTGCTCATTAGGATGAACATAATACTTTGTTATGAAAATCAATATTTAAATACGAATTAAACAAATCTCTTTATCACCTAATGATGACGCTTGGTCAATACGTCCAAAACAAATCAAACTGTTACTATCATGAGAATGTGCTCATTAGGATGAACATAATACTTTCTTATGAAAATCAATATTTAAATACGAATTAAACCAATCTCTTCATCACATAATGATGGCGCTTGGTCAATACGTCCAAAACAAATCAAACTGTTACTATCATGAGAATGTGCTCATTAGGATGAACATAATACTTTCTTATGAAAATCAATATTTAAATACGAATTAAACCTATCTCTTCATAACCTAATGATGACGCTTGGTCAATACGTCCAAAACAAATCAAACTGTTACTATCATGAGAATGTGCTCATTAGGATGAACATAATACTTTCTTATGAAAATTAATATTTAAATACGAATTAAACCAATCTCTTTATCACCTAATGATGACGCTTGGTCAATACGTCCAAAACTTATCAAACTGTTACTATCATGAGAATGTGCTCATTAGGATGAATATAATACTTTATTATGAAAATCAAAATTTAAATACGAATAATTACCATTTCTGTATCACCTAATGTTGACGCTTGGTCAATACGTCCAAAAAAAATCAAACTGTTACTATCATGAGAATGTGCCCATTAGGATGAACATAATACTTTCTTATGAAAATCAATATTTAAATACGAATTAAACCAATCTCTTCATCACCTAATGATGGCGCTTGGTCAATACGTCCAAAACATATCAAACTGTTACTATCAAGAGAATGTGCCCATTAGGATAAACATAATACTTTCTTATGAAAATCAATATTTAAATACGAATTAAACCAATCTCTTCATCACCTAATGATGGAGCTTGGTCAATACGTCCAAAAAAAATCAAACTGTTACTATCATGAGAATGTGCCCATTAGGATGAATATAATACTTTCCTATGAAAACCAATATTTAAATACGAATTAAACCAATCTCTACATCACCTAATGATGGCACTTGGTCAATACGTCCAAAACATATCAAACTGTTACTATCATGAGAATGTGTTCATTAGGATGAACATAATACTTTGTTATGAAAATCAATATTTAAATACGAATTAAACCAATCTCTACATCACCTAATGATGACGCTTGGTCAATACGTCCAAAACAAATCAAACTGTTACTATCATGAGAATGTGCTCATTAGGATGAACATAATACTTTCTTATGAAAATCAATATTTAAATACGAATTAAACCAATCTCTTCATCACCTAATGAAGGCGCTTGGTCAATACGTCCAAAACAAATCAAACTGTTACTATCATGAGAATGTGCCCATTAGGATGAATATAATACTTTCCTATGAAAATCAATATTTAAATACGAATTAAACCAATCTCTTCATAACCTAATGATGGCGCTTGGTCAATACGTCCAAAACAACTCAAACTGATACTATCATGAGATTGTGCCCAATAGGATGAACATAATACTTTCTTATGAAAATCAATATTTAAATACGAATTAAACAAATCTCTTTATCACCTAATGAAGACGCTTGGTCAATACGTCCAAAACAAATCAAACTGTTACTATCATGAGAATGTGGTCATTAGGATGAACATAATACTTTCTTATGAAAATCAATATTTAAATACGAATTAAACCAATCTCTTCATCACATAATGATGGCGCTTGGTCAATACGTCCAAAACAAATCAAACTGTTACTATCATGAGAATGTGCTCATTAGGATGAACATAATACTTTCTTATGAAAATCAATATTTAAATACGAATTAAACCTATCTCTTCATAACCTAATGATGACGCTTGGTCAATACGTCCAAAACAAATCAAACTGTTACTATCATGAGAATGTGCCCATTAAGATGAACATAATACTTTCTTATGAAAATCAATATTTAAATACGAATTAAACCAACCTCGTCATCATCTAATGATGGCGCTTGGTCAATACGTCCAAAACAAATCAAACTGTTACTATCATGAGAATGTGCTCATTAGGATGAAAATAATACTTTCTTATGAAAATCAATATTTAAACACGAATAATTACCATTTCTGTATCACCTAATGATGACGCTTGGTCAATACGTCCAAAACATATCAAACTGTTACTATCATGAGAATGTGCTCATTAGGATGAACATAATACTTTCTTCTGAAAATCAATATTGAAATATGAATACTTACCATTTCTGTATCACCTAATGATGAAGCTTGGTCAATACGTCCAAAACATATCAAACTGTTACTATCATGAGGACGTGCTCATTAGGATGAACATAATACTTTCTCATGAAAATCAATATTTAAATACGAATTAAACCAATCTCTTCATCACCTAATGATGGCGCTTGGTCAATACGTCCAAAACAAATCAAACTGTTACTATCATGAGAATATGGTCATTAGGATGAACATAATACTTTCTTATGAAAATCAATATTTAAATACGAATTAAACCAATCTCTTCATCACCTAATAAAGGCGCTTGGTCAATACGTCCAAAACAAATCAAACTGTTACTATCATGAGAATGTACCCACTAGGATGAATATAATACTTTCCTATGAAAACCAATATTTAAATACGAATTAAACCAATCTCTTCATCACCTAATGATGGCGCTTGGTCAATACGTTCAAAACAAATCAAACTGTTACTATCATGAGAATGTGCCCATTAGGATGAACATAATACTTTCTTATAAAAATCAATATTTAAATACGAATTAAAACAATCTCTTCATCACCTAATGATGGCGCTTGGTCAATACGTCCAAAAAAAATCAAACTGTTACTATCATGAGAATGTGCCCATTAGGATGAATATAATACTTTCCTATGAAAACCAATATTTAAATACGAATTAAACCAATCTCTACATCACCTAATGATGGCACTTGGTCAATACGTCCAAAACATATCAAACTGTTACTATCATGAGAATGTGTTCATTAGGATGAACATAATACTTTGTTATGAAAATCAATATTTAAATACGAATTAAACCAATCTCTACATCACCTAATGATGACGCTTGGTCAATACGTCCAAAACAAATCAAACTGTTACTATCATGAGAATGTGCTCATTAGGATGAACATAATACTTTCTTATGAAAATCAATATTTAAATACGAATTAAACCAATCTCTTCATCACCTAATGAAGGCGCTTGGTCAATACGTCCAAAACAAATCAAACTGTTACTATCATGAGAATGTGCCCATTAGGATGAATATAATACTTTCCTATGAAAATCAATATTTAAATACGAATTAAACCAATCTCTTCATAACCTAATGATGGCGCTTGGTCAATACGTCCAAAACAACTCAAACTGATACTATCATGAGATTGTGCCCAATAGGATGAACATAATACTTTCTTATGAAAATCAATATTTAAATACGAATTAAACAAATCTCTTTATCACCTAATGAAGACGCTTGGTCAATACGTCCAAAACAAATCAAACTGTTACTATCATGAGAATGTGGTCATTAGGATGAACATAATACTTTCTTATGAAAATCAGTATTTAAATACGAATTAAACCAATCTCTTCATCACATAATGATGGCGCTTGGTCAATACGTCCAAAACAAATCAAACTGTTACTATCATGAGAATGTGCTCATTAGGATGAACATAATACTTTCTTATGAAAATCAATATTTAAATACGAATTAAACCTATCTCTTCATAACCTAATGATGACGCTTGGTCAATACGTCCAAAACAAATCAAACTGTTACTATCATGAGAATGTGCCCATTAAGATGAACATAATACTTTCTTATGAAAATCAATATTTAAATACGAATTAAACCAACCTCGTCATCATCTAATGATGGCGCTTGGTCAATACGTCCAAAACAAATCAAACAGTTACTATCATGAGAATGTGCTCATTAGGATGAAAATAATACTTTCTTATGAAAATCAATATTTAAACACGAATAATTACCATTTCTGTATCACCTAATGATGACGCTTGGTCAATACGTCCAAAACATATCAAACTGTTACTATCATGAGAATGTGCTCATTAGGATGAACATAATACTTTCTTCTGAAAATCAATATTGAAATATGAATACTTACCATTTCTGTATCACCTAATGATGAAGCTTGGTCAATACGTCCAAAACATATCAAACTGTTACTATCATGAGGACGTGCTCATTAGGATGAACATAATACTTTCTCATGAAAATCAATATTTAAATACGAATTAAACCAATCTCTTCATCACCTAATGATGGCGCTTGGTCAATACGTCCAAAACAAATCAAACTGTTACTATCATGAGAATATGGTCATTAGGATGAACATAATACTTTCTTATGAAAATCAATATTTAAATACGAATTAAACCAATCTCTTCATCACCTAATAAAGGCGCTTGGTCAATACGTCCAAAACAAATCAAACTGTTACTATCATGAGAATGTACCCACTAGGATGAATATAATACTTTCCTATGAAAACCAATATTTAAATACGAATTAAACCAATCTCTTCATCACCTAATGATGGCGCTTGGTCAATACGTTCAAAACAAATCAAACTGTTACTATCATGAGAATGTGCCCATTAGGATGAACATAATACTTTCTTATGAAAATCAATATTTAAATACGAATTAAAACAATCTCTTCATCACCTAATGATGGCGCTTGGTCAATACGACCAAAACAAATAAACTGTTACTATCATGAGAATGTGCCCATTAGGATGAACATAATACTTTCTTATGAAAATCAATATTTAAATACGAATTAAACCAATCTCTTCATAACATAATGATGGCGCTTGGTCAATACGTCCAAAACAAATCAAACTGATACTATCATGAGATTGTGCCCAATAGGATGAACATAATACTTTCTTATGAAAATCAATATTTAAATACGAATTAAACCAATCTCTACATCACCAAATGATGGCACTTGGTCAATACGTCCAAAACATATCAAACTGTTACTATCATGAGAATGTGCTCATTAGGATGAACATAATACTTTGTTATGAAAATCAATATTTAAATACGAATTAAACAAATCTCTTTATCACCTAATGATGACGCTTGGTCAATACGTCCAAAACAAATCAAACTGTTACTATCATGAGAATGTGCCCATTAGGATGAATATAATACTTTCCTATGAAAATCAATATTTAAATACGAATTAAACCAATCTCTTCATCACCTAATGATGGCGCTTGGTCAATACGTCCAAAACAAATCAAACTGTTACTATCATGAGAATGTGCCCATTAGGATGAACATAATACTTTCTTATGAAAATCAATATTTAATTACGAATTAAACCAATCTCTACATCACCTAATGATGGCACTTGGTCAATACGTCCAAAACATATCAAACTGTTACTATCATGAGAATGTGCCCATTAGGATGAACATAATAGTTTCTTTTGAAAATCAATATTTAAATACGAATTAAACCAATCTCTTCATCACCTAATGATGGCGCTTGGTCAATACGTCCAAAACAAATCAAACTGTTACTATCATGAGAATGTGCTCATTAGGATGAACATAATACTTTCTTATGAAAATCAATATTTAAATACGAATTAAACCAATCTCTTCATCACCTAATGAAGGCGCTTGGTCAATAGGTCCAAAACAAATCAAACTGTTACTATCATGAGAATGTGCCCATTAGGATGAATATAATACTTTCCTATGAAAACCAATATTTAAATACGAATTAAACCAATCTCTTCATCACCTAATGATGGCGCTTGGTCAATACGTCCAAAACTAATCAAACTGTTACTATCATGAGAATGTGCCCATTAGGATGAACATAATACTTTCTTTTGAAAATCAATATTTAAATACGAATTAAACCAATCTCTTCATCACCTAATGATGGCGCTTGGTCAATACGTCCAAAACAAATCAAACTGTTACTATCATGAGAATGTGCCCATTTTGATGAACATAATACTTTCTTATGAAAATCAATATTTAAATACGAATTAAACCAATCTCTACATCACCTAATGATGGCGCTTGGTCAATACGTCCAAAACAAATCAAACTGATACCATCATGAGATTGTGCCCAATAGGATGAACATAATACTTTCTTATGAAAATCAATATTTAATTACGAATTAAACCAATCTCTACATCACCTAATGATGGCACTTGGTCAATACGTCCAAAACATATCAAACTGTTACTATCATGAGAATGTGTTCATTAGGATGAACATAATACTTTCTTATGAAAATCAATATTTAAATACGAATTAAACCAATCTCTTCATCACCTAATGAAGGCGCTTGGTCAATACGTCCAAAATAAATCAAACTGTTACTATCATGAGAATGTGCCCATTAGGATGAATATAATACTTTCCTATGAAAATCAATATTTAAATACGAATTAAACCAATCTCTTCATAACCTAATGATGGCGCTTGGTCAATACGTCCAAAACAACTCAAACTGATACTATCATGAGATTGTGCCCAATAGGATGAACATAATACTTTCTTATGAAAATCAATATTTAAATACGAATTAAACCAATCTCTACATCACCTAATGATGGCACTTGGTCAATACGTTCAAAACATATCAAACTGTTACTATCATGAGAATGTGCTCATTAGGATGAACATAATACTTTGTTATGAAAATCAATATTTAAATACGAATTAAACAAATCTCTTTATCACCTAATGATGACGCTTGGTCAATACGTCCAAAACAAATCAAACTGTTACTATCATGAGAATGTGCTCATTAGGATGAACATAATACTTTCTTATGAAAATCAATATTTAAATACGAATTAAACAAATCTCTTCATCACATAATGATGGCGCTTGGTCAATACGTCCAAAACAAATCAAACTGTTACTATCATGAGAATGTGCTCATTAGGATGAACATAATACTTTCTTATGAAAATCAATATTTAAATACGAATTAAACCTATCTCTTCATAACCTAATGATGACGCTTGGTCAATACGTCCAAAATAAATTAACTGTTACTATCATGAGAATGTGCTCATTAGGATGAACATAATACTTTCTTATGAAAATTAATATTTAAATACGAATTAAACCAATCTCTTTATCACCTAATGATGACGCTTGGTCAATACGTCCAAAACTTATCAAACTGTTACTATCATGAGAATGTGCTCATTAGGATGAATATAATACTTTATTATGAAAATCAAAATTTAAATACGAATAATTACCATTTCTGTATCACCTAATGTTGACGCTTGGTCAATACGTCCAAAAAAAAATCAAACTGTTACTATCATGAGAATGTGCCCATTAGGATGAACATAATACTTTCTTATGAAAATCAATATTTAAATACGAATTAAACCAATCTCTTCATCACCTAATGATGGCGCTTGGTCAATACGTCCAAAACATATCAAACTGTTACTATCAAGAGAATGTGCCCATTAGGATAAACATAATACTTTCTTATGAAAATCAATATTTAAATACGAATTAAACCAATCTCTTCATCACCTAATGATGGAGCTTGGTCAATACGTCCAAAAAAAATCAAACTGTTACTATCATGAGAATGTGCCCATTAGGATGAATATAATACTTTCCTATGAAAACCAATATTTAAATACGAATTAAACCAATCTCTACATCACCTAATGATGGCACTTGGTCAATACGTCCAAAACAAATCAAACTGTTACTATCATGAGAATGTGCTCATTAGGATGAACATAATACTTTCTTATGAAAATCAATATTTAAATACGAATTAAACCAATCTCTTCATCACCTAATGAAGGCGCTTGGTCAATACGTCCAAAACAAATCAAACTGTTACTATCATGAGAATGTGCCCATTAGGATGAATATAATACTTTCCTATGAAAATCAATATTTAAATACGAATTAAACCAATCTCTTCATAACCTAATGATGGCGCTTGGTCAATACGTCCAAAACAACTCAAACTGATACTATCATGAGATTGTGCCCAATAGGATGAACATAATACTTTCTTATGAAAATCAATATTTAAATACGAATTAAACAAATCTCTTTATCACCTAATGAAGACGCTTGGTCAATACGTCCAAAACAAATCAAACTGTTACTATCATGAGAATGTGGTCATTAGGATGAACATAATACTTTCTTATGAAAATCAATATTTAAATACGAATTAAACCAATCTCTTCATCACATAATGATGGCGCTTGGTCAATACGTCCAAAACAAATCAAACTGTTACTATCATGAGAATGTGCTCATTAGGATGAACATAATACTTTCTTATGAAAATCAATATTTAAATACGAATTAAACCTATCTCTTCATAACCTAATGATGACGCTTGGTCAATACGTCCAAAACAAATCAAACTGTTACTATCATGAGAATGTGCTCATTAGGATGAACATAATACTTTCTTATGAAAATTAATATTTAAATACGAATTAAACCAATCTCTTTATCACCTAATGATGACGCTTGGTCAATACGTCCAAAACTTATCAAACTGTTACTATCATGAGAATGTGCTCATTAGGATGAATATAATACTTTATTATGAAAATCAAAATTTAAATACGAATAATTACCATTTCTGTATCACCTAATGTTGACGCTTGGTCAATACGTCCAAAAAAAATCAAACTGTTACTATCATGAGAATGTGCCCATTAGGATGAACATAATACTTTCTTATGAAAATCAATATTTAAATACGAATTAAACCAATCTCTTCATCACCTAATGATGGCGCTTGGTCAATACGTCCAAAACATATTAAACTGTTACTATCATGTGAATGTGCCAATTAGGATGAATATAATACTTTCTTATGAAAATCAATATTTAAATACGAAATAAACTAATCTCTTCTTCACCTAATGATGGCGCTTGGTCAATACGTCCAAAACATATCAAACTGTTACTATCAAGAGAATGTGCCCATAAGGATAAACATAATACTTTCTTATGAAAATCGATATTTAAATACGAATTAAACCAATCTCTTCATCACCTAATGATGAAGCTTGGTCAATACGTCCAAAAAAAATCAAACTGTTACTATCATGAGAATGTGCCCATTAGGATGAATATAATACTTTCCTATGAAAACCAATATTTAAATACGAATTAAACCAATCTCTACATCACGTAATGATGGCACTTGGTCAATACGTCCAAAACATATCAAACTGTTACTATCATGAGAATGTGTTCATTAGGATGAACATAATACTTTGTTATGAAAATCAATATTTAAATACGAATTAAACCAATCTCTACATCACCTAATGATGACGCTTGGTCAATACGTCCAAAACAAATCAAACTGTTACTATCATGAGAATGTGCTCATTAGGATGAACATAATACTTTCTTATGAAAATCAATATTTAAATACGAAATAAACCAATCTCTTCATCACCTAATGAAGGCGCTTGGTCAATACGTCCAAAACAAATCAAACTGTTACTATCAGGAGAATGTGCCCATTAGGATGAATATAATACTTTCCTATGAAAATCAATATTTAAATACGAATTAAACCAATCTCTTCATAACCTAATGATGGCGCTTGGTCAATACGTCCAAAACAAATCAAACTGATACTATCATGAGATTGTGCCCAATAGGATGAACATAATACTTTCTTATGAAAATCAATATTTAAATACGAATTAAACCAATCTCTACATCAACTAATGATGGCACTTGGTCAATACGTCCAAAACATATCAAACTGTTACTATCATGAGAATGTGCTCATTAGGATGAACATAATACTTTGTTATAAAAATCAATATTTAAATACGAATTAAACAAATCTCTTTATCACCTAATGATGACGCTTGGTCAATACGTCCAAAACAAATCAAACTGTTACTATCATGAGAATGTGCTCATTAGGATGAACATAATACTTTCTTATGAAAATCAATATTTAAATACGAATTAAACCAATCTCTTCATCACCTAATGAAGGCGCTAGGTCAATACGTCCAAAACAAATCAAACTGTTACTATCATGAGAATGTGCCCATTAGGATGAATATAATACTTTCCTATGAAAATCAATATTTAAATACGAATTAAACCAATCTCTTCATCATCTAATGATGGCGCTTGGTCAATACGTCCAAAACATATCAAACTGTTACTATCATGAGAATGTGCCCATTAGGATGAATATAATACTTTCCTATGAAAACCAATATTTAAATACGAATTAAACCAATCTCTACATCACGTAATGATGGCACTTGGTCAATACGTCCAAAACATATCAAACTGTTACTATCATGAGAATGTGTTCATTAGGATGAACATAATACTTTGTTATGAAAATCAATATTTAAATACGAATTAAACCAATCTCTACATCACCTAATGATGACGCTTGGTCAATACGTCCAAAACAAATCAAACTGTTACTATCATGAGAATGTGCTCATTAGGATGAACATAATACTTTCTTATGAAAATCAATATTTAAATACGAAATAAACCAATCTCTTCATCACCTAATGAAGGCGCTTGGTCAATACGTCCAAAACAAATCAAACTGTTACTATCAGGAGAATGTGCCCATTAGGATGAATATAATACTTTCCTATGAAAATCAATATTTAAATACGAATTAAACCAATCTCTTCATAACCTAATGATGGCGCTTGGTCAATACGTCCAAAACAAATCAAACTGATACTATCATGAGATTGTGCCCAATAGGATGAACATAATACTTTCTTATGAAAATCAATATTTAAATACGAATTAAACCAATCTCTACATCAACTAATGATGGCACTTGGTCAATACGTCCAAAACATATCAAACTGTTACTATCATGAGAATGTGCTCATTAGGATGAACATAATACTTTGTTATAAAAATCAATATTTAAATACGAATTAAACAAATCTCTTTATCACCTAATGATGACGCTTGGTCAATACGTCCAAAACAAATCAAACTGTTACTATCATGAGAATGTGCTCATTAGGATGAACATAATACTTTCTTATGAAAATCAATATTTAAATACGAATTAAACCAATCTCTTCATCACCTAATGAAGGCGCTAGGTCAATACGTCCAAAACAAATCAAACTGTTACTATCATGAGAATGTGCCCATTAGGATGAATATAATACTTTCCTATGAAAATCAATATTTAAATACGAATTAAACCAATCTCTTCATCATCTAATGATGGCGCTTGGTCAATACGTCCAAAACATATCAAACTGTTACTATCATGAGAATGTGCCCATTAGGATGAACATAATACTTTCTTATGAAAATCAATATTGAAATACGAATTAAACCAATCTCTTCATCACATAATGATGGCGCTTGGTCAATACGTCCAAAACAAATCAAACTGTTACTATCATGAGAATGTGCTCATTAGGATGAACATAATACTTTCTTATGAAAATCAATATTTAAATACGAATTAAACCAATCCCTTTATCACCTAATGATGACGCTTGGTCAATACGTCCAAAACAAATCAAACTGTTACTATCATGAGAATGTGCTCATTAGGATGAACATAATACTTTCTTATGAAAATCAATATTTAAATACGAATTAAACCAATCCCTTTATCACCTAATGATGACGCTTGGTCAATACGTCCAAAACAAATCAAACTGTTACTATCATGAGAATGTGCTCATTAGGATGAACATATTACTTTCTTATGAAAATCAATATTTAAATACGAATTAAACCAATCTCTACATCACCTAATGATGACGCTTGGTCAATACGTCCAAAACAAATCAAACTGTTACTATCATGAGAATGTGCTCATTAGGATGAACATAATACTTTCTTATGAAAATTAATATTTAAATACGAATTAAACCAATCTCTTTATCACCTAATGATGACGCTTGGTCAATACGTCCAAAACTTATCAAACTGTTACTATCATGAGAATGTGCTCATTAGGATGAATATAATACTTTATTATGAAAATCAAAATTTAAATACGAATAATTACCATTTCTGTATCACCTAATGTTGACGCTTGGTCAATACGTCCAAAAAAAATCAAACTGTTACTATCATGAGAATGTGCCCATTAGGATGAACATAATACTTTCTTATGAAAATCAATATTTAAATACGAATTAAACCAATCTCATCATCACCTAATGATGGCGCTTGTTCAATACGTCCAAAACATATTAAACTGTTACTATCATGTGAATGTGCCAATTAGGATGAACATAATACTTTCTAATGAAAATCAGTATTTAAATACGAATTAAACCAATCTCTTCATCACCTAATGATGGCGCTTGGTCAATACGTCCAAAACAAACCAAACTGTTACTATCATGAGAATGTGCCCATTAGGATGAATATAAAACTTTCTTATGAAAATCAATATTTAAATACGAAATAAACTAATCTCTTCTTCACCTAATGATGGCGCTTGGTCAATACGTCCAAAACATATCAAACTGTTACTATCAAGAGAATGTGCCCATTAGGATAAACATAATACTTTCTTATGAAAATCAATATTTAAATACGAATTAAACCAATCTCTTCATCACCTAATGATGGAGCTTGGTCAATACGTCCAAAACAAATCAAACTGTTACTATCATGAGAATGTGCCCATTATGATGAATATAATACTTTCCTATGAAAACCAATATTTAAATACGAATTAAACCAATCTCTACATCACCTAATGATGGCACTTGGTCAATACGTCCAAAACATATCAAACTGTTACTATCATGAGAATGTGTTCATTAGGATGAACATAATACTTTGTTATGAAAATCAATATTTAAATACGAATTAAACCAATCTCTACATCACCTAATGATGACGCTTGGTCAATACGTCCAAAACAAATCAAACTGTTACTATCATGAGAATGTCCTCATTAGGATGAACATAATACTTTCTTATGAAAATCAATATTTAAATACGAATTAAACCAATCTCTTCATCACCTAATGAAGGCGCTTGGTCAATACGTCCAAAACAAATCAAACTGTTACTATCATGAGAATGTGCCCATTAGGATGAATATAATACTTTCCTATGAAAATCAATATTTAAATACGAATTAAACCAATCTCTTCATAACCTAATGATGGCGCTTGGTCAATACGTCCAAAACAAATCAAACTGATACTATCATGAGATTGTGCCCAATAGGATGAACATAATACTTTCTTATGAAAATCAATATTTAAATACGAATTAAACCAATCTCTACATCAACTAATGATGGCACTTGGTCAATACGTCCAAAACATATCAAACTGTTACTATCATGAGAATGTGCTCATTAGGATGAACATAATACTTTGTTATAAAAATCAATATTTAAATACGAATTAAACAAATCTCTTTATCACCTAATGATGACGCTTGGTCAATACGTCCAAAACAAATCAAACTGTTACTATCATGAGAATGTGCCCATTAGGATGAATATAATACTTTCCTATGAAAATCAATATTTAAATACGAATTAAACCAATCTCTTCATCATCTAATGATGGCGCTTGGTCAATACGTCCAAAACATATCAAACTGTTACTATCATGAGAATGTGCCCATTAGGATGAACATAATACTTTCTTATGAAAATCAATATTTAAATACGAATTAAACCAATCTCTTCATCACATAATGATGGCGCTTGGTCAATACGTCCAAAACAAATCAAACTAATACTATCATGAGAATGTGCTCATTAGGATGAACATAATACTTTCTTATGAAAATCAATTTTTAAATACGAATTAAACCAATCCCTTTATCACCTAATGATGACGCTTGGTCAATACGTCCAAAACAAATCAAACTGTTACTATCATGAGAATGTGCTCATTAGGATGAACATAATACTTTCTTATGAAAATTAATATTTAAATACGAATTAAACCAATCTCTTTATCACCTAATGATGACGCTTGGTCAATACGTCCAAAACTTATCAAACTGTTACTATCATGAGAATGTGCTCATTAGGATGAATATAATACTTTATTATGAAAATCAAAATTTAAATACGAATAATTACCATTTCTGTATCACCTAATGTTGACGCTTGGTCAATACGTCCAAAAAAAATCAAACTGTTACTATCATGAGAATGTGCCCATTAGGATGAACATAATACTTTCTTATGAAAATCAATATTTAAATACGAATTAAACCAATCTCTTCATCACCTAATGATGGCGCTTGGTCAATACGTCCAAAACATATTAAACTGTTACTATCATGTGAATGTGCCAATTAGGATGAACATAATACTTTCTTATGAAAATTAATATTTAAATACGAATTAAACCAATCTCTTCATAACCTAATGATGGCGCTTGGTCAATACGTCCAAAACATATCAAACTGTTACTATCATGAGAATGTGCCCATTAGGATGAACATAATAATTTCTTATGAAAATCAATATTTAAATACGAATTAAACCAATCTCTTCATCACCTAATGATGGCGCTTGGTCAATACGTCCAAAACAAACCAAACTGTTACTATCATGAGAATGTGCCCATTAGGATGAATATAATTCTTTCTTATGAAAATCAATATTTAAATACGAAATAAACTAATCTCTTCTTCACCTAGATGGAGCTTGGTCAATACGTCCAAAACAAATCAAACTGTTACTATCATGAGAATGTGCCCATTAGGATGAATATAATACTTTCCTATGAAAACCAATATTTAAATACGAATTAAACCAATCTCTTCATAACCTAATGATGGCGCTTGGTCAATACGTCCAAAACAAATCATACTGTTACTATCAAGAGAATGTGCCCATTAGGATGAACATAATACTGTCTTATGGAAATAAATATTTAAATACGAATTAAACCAATCTCTTCATCACCTAATGATGGCGCTAGGTCAATACGTCCAAAACATATTAAACTGTTATTATCATGAGAATGTGCCCATTAGGATGAACATAATACTTTCTTATGAAAATCAATATTTAATTACGAATTAAACCAATCTCTTTATCACCTAATGATGGCGCTTGGTCAATACGTCCAAAACATATCAAACTGTTACTATCATGAGAATGTGCTCATTAGGATGAACATAATACTTTCTTATGAAAATCAATATTTAAATACGAATTAAACCAATCTCTTCATCACCTAATGATGGCGCTTGGTCAATACGTCCAAAACAAATCAATCTGTTACTATCATGAGAATGTCCTCATTAGGATGAACATAATACTTTCTTATGAAAATCAATATTTAAATACGAATTAAACCAATCTCTCCATCACCTAATGAAGGCGCTTGGTCAATACGTCCAAAACAAATCAAACTGTTACTATCATGAGAATGTGCCCATTAGGATGAATATAATACTTTCCTATGAAAATCAATATTTAAATACGAATTAAACCAATCTCTTCATAACCTAATGATGGCGCTTGGTCAATACGTCCAAAACAAATCAAACTGATACTATCATGAGATTGTGCCCAATAGGATGAACATAATACTTTCTTATGAAAATCAATATTTAAATACGAATTAAACCAATCTCTACATCAACTAATGATGGCACTTGGTCAATACGTCCAAAACATATCAAACTGTTACTATCATGAGAATGTGCTCATTAGGATGAACATAATACTTTGTTATAAAAATCAATATTTAAATACGAATTAAACAAATCTCTTTATCACCTAATGATGACGCTTGGTCAATACGTCCAAAACAAATCAAACTGTTACTATCATGAGAATGTGCCCATTAGGATGAATATAATACTTTCCTATGAAAATCAATATTTAAATACGAATTAAACCAATCTCTTTATCACCTAATGATGACGCTTGGTCAATACGTCCAAAACAAATCAAACTGTTACTATCATGAGAATGTGCTCATTAGGATGAACATAATACTTTCTTATGAAAATTAATATTTAAATACGAATTAAACCAATCTCTTTATCACCTAATGATGACGCTTGGTCAATACGTCCAAAACTTATCAAACTGTTACTATCATGAGAATGTGCTCATTAGGATGAATATAATACTTTATTATGAAAATCAAAATTTAAATACGAATAATTACCATTTCTGTATCACCTAATGTTGACGCTTGGTCAATACGTCCAAAAAAAATCAAACTGTTACTATCATGAGAATGTGCCCATTAGGATGAACATAATACTTTCTTATGAAAATCAATATTTAAATACGAATTAAACCAATCTCTTCATCACCTAATGATGGCGCTTGGTCAATACGTCCAAAACATATTAAACTGTTACTATCATGTGAATGTGCCAATTAGGATGAACATAATACTTTCTTATGAAAATTAATATTAAGTACGAATTAAACCAATCTCTTCATAACCTAATGATGGCGCTTGGTCAATACGTCCAAAACATATCAAACTGTTACTATCATGAGAATGTGCCCATTAGGATGAACATAATAATTTCTTATGAAAATCAATATTTAAATACGAATTAAACCAATCTCTTCATCACCTAATGATGGCGCTTGGTCAATACGTCCAAAACAAACCAAACTGTTACTATCATGAGAATGTGCCCATTAGGATGAATATAATTCTTTCTTATGAAAATCAATATTTAAATACGAAATAAACTAATCTCTTCTTCACCTAGATGGAGCTTGGTCAATACGTCCAAAACAAATCAAACTGTTACTATCATGAGAATGTGCCCATTAGGATGAATATAATACTTTCCTATGAAAACCAATATTTAAATACGAATTAAACCAATCTCTTCATAACCTAATGATGGCGCTTGGTCAATACGTCCAAAACAAATCAAACTGTTACTATCAAGAGAATGTGCCCATTAGGATGAACATAATACTGTCTTATGGAAATAAATATTTAAATACGAATTAAACCAATCTCTTCAACACCTAATGATGGCGCTAGGTCAATACGTCCAAAACATATTAAACTGTTATTATCATGAGAATGTGCCCATTAGGATGAACATAATACTTTCTTATGAAAATCAATATTTAATTACGAATTAAACCAATCTCTTTATCACCTAATGATGGCGCTTGGTCAATACGTCCAAAACATATCAAACTGTTACTATCATGAGAATGTGCTCATTAGGATGAACATAATACTTTCTTATGAAAATCAATATTTAAATACGAATTAAACCAATCTCTTCATCACCTAATGATGGCGCTTGGTCAATACGTCCAAAACAAATCAAACTGTTACTATCATGAGAATGTGCTCATTAGGATGAACATAATACTTTCTTATGAAAATCAATATTTAAATACGAATTAAACCAATCTCTTCATCACCTAATGATGACGCTTGGTCAATTCGTCCAAAACAAATCAAACTGTTACTATCATGAGAATGTGCCCATTAGGATGAATATAATACTTTCCTATGAAAACCAATATTTAAATACGAATTAAACCAATCTCTTCATCACCTAATGATGGCGCTTGGTCAATACGTCCAAAACAAATCAAACTGTTACTATCATGAGAATGTGCCCATTAGGATGAACATAATACTGTCTTATGGAAATAAAACAGATTTGGGGTTTTTTATTCAAAAAATTTTTTATACAAAGAAATACATATTTAAAAAGAATAAGAAAAAATACAATTTTATTTAGATACAAAAAATTACTTATTTTAATAGGGAGGCTGCTTCCGCTTCTCTGCGTCGTTGCCGTCGCCATGCCCGCTGCTTATTACGCCACCGGCGTTTAGCCCTGAGCTCCTTTTCCTCCTCGTTCATCATGAGGTCCTCGTATAAGTCGATGTGTCCCACTGCAAAGTCTTTGTCCGGGATGCAGACTCCCGGAGCCAGGACGAGCTCGGTTATTTCTTTAAACGATGTAGCGAGCTCGTCGCGTGGGATCAGCTCAGTACACGTGTCGTCGGCTTCCTCGGAGTCCCAGAAGAAGTACTTCTTCTTCAACTCCTCGACACGTGCCGGCTTGGTCTTCAGCCGACGGCGGCGACGCCACACTCTCTCCCAGCCGGTAGCCACAGCAGCGGGCTCCTCCCTGTACTCCGTGTTGCGGTACTTCCTCTTACGAGGGGGAGCAGCCTTCTTGGATACCGCAACAGTATCCGGCGGCGACGACGACGACGACGCAGCCTCTTTGCTGGCCGCAGGTGTTGGCGGCAGCACCTCGGGGGAGACTACGAATTAAACCAATCTCTTCATCACCTAATGAAGGCGCTTGGTCAATACGTCCAAAACAAATTAAACTGTTACTATCATGAGAATGTGCCCATTAGGATGAACATAATACTTTCTTATGAAAATTAATATTTAAATACGAATTAAACCAATCTCTTCATAACCTAATGATGGCGCTTGGTCAATACGTCCAAAACATATCAAACTGTTACTATCATGAGAATGTGCCCATTAAGATGAACATAATACTTTCTTATGAAAATCAATATTTAAATACGAATCAAACCAATCTCTTCATCATCTAATGATGACGCTTGGTCAATACGTCCAAAAAATATCAAACTGTTACTATCAAGAGAATGTGCCCATTAGGATGAACATAATACTTTCTAATGAAAATCAATATTTAAATACGAATTAAACCAATCTCTTCATCACCTAATGATGGCGCTTGGTCAATACGTCCAAAACAAATCAAACTGTTACTATCATGAGAATGTGCTCATTAGGATGAACATAATACTTTCTTATGAAAATCAATATTTAAATACGAATTAAACCAATCCCTTTATCACCTAATGATGACGCTTGGTCAATACGTCCAAAACAAATCAAACTGTTACTATCATGAGAATGTGCTCATTAGGATGAACATAATACTTTCTTATGAAAATAATATTTAAATACGAATTAAACCAATCTCTTTATCACCTAATGATGACGCTTGGTCAATACGTCCAAAACTTATCAAACTGTTACTATCATGAGAATGTGCTCATTAGGATGAACATAACACTTTGCTATGAAAATCAATATTTAAATACGAATTAAACCAATCTCTTCATCATCTAATGATGGCGCTTGGTCAATACGTCCAAAACATATCAAACTGTTACTATCAAGAGAATGTGCCCATTAGGATGAACATAATACTTTCTAATGAAAATCAATATTTAAATACGAATTAAACCAATCTCTTCATCACCTAATGATGGCGCTTGGTGAATACGTCCAAAACAAATCAAACTGTTACTATCATGAGAATGTGCCCATTAGGATGAACATAATACTTTCTTATGAAAATCAATATTTAAATACGAATTAAACCAATCTCTTCATAACCTAATGATGGCGCTTGGTCAATACGTCCAAAAAAAATCAAACTGTTACTATCATGAGAATGTGCTCATTAGGATGAACATAATACTTTCTTATGAAAATTAATATTTAAATACGAATTAAACCAATCACTTTATCACCTAATGATGACGCTTGGTCAATACGTCCAAAACTTATCAAACTGTTACTATCATGAGAATGTGCTAATTAGGATGAACATAATACTTTCTTATGAAAATCAATATTTAAATACGAATTAAACCAATCTCTTCATCACCTAATGATGACGCTTGGTCAATTCGTCCAAAACAATTCAAACTGTTACTATCATGAGAATGTGCCCATTAGGATGAATATAATACTTTCCTATGAAAACCAATATTTAAATACGAATTAAACCAATCTCTTCATCACCTAATGATGGCGCTTGGTCAATACGTCCAAAGCAAATCAAACTGTTACTATCATGAGAATGTGCCCATTAGGATGAACATAATACTTTCTTATGAAAATCAATATTTAAATACGAATTAAACCAAACTCTTCATCACCTAATGATGGCGCTTGGTCAATACGTCCAAAACAAATCAAACTGTTACTATCATGAGAATGTGCCCATTAGAATGAACATAATTCTTTCTTATGAAAATCAATATTTAAATACGAATTAAACCAATGTCTTTATCACCTAATGATGACGCTTGGTCAATTCGTCCAAAACAACTCAAACTGTTACTATCATGAGAATGTGCCCATTAGGATGAATATAATACTTTCCTATGAAAACCAATATTTAAATACGAATTAAACCAATCTCTTCTTAACCTAATAATGGCGCTTGGTCAATACGTCCAAAACAAATCAAACTGTTACTATCAAGAGAATGTGCCCATTAGGATGAACATAATACTGTCTTATGGAAATAAATATTTAAATACGAATTAAACCAATCTATTCATCACCTAATGATGGCGCTAGGTCAATACGTTCAAAACATATTAAACTGTTACTATCATGAGAATGTGCCCATTAGGATGAACATAATACTTTCTTATGAAAATCAATATTTAATTACGAATTAAACCAATCTCTTTATCACCTAATGATGGAGCTTGGTCAATATGTCCAAAACATATCAAACTGTTACTATCATGAGAATGTGCTCATTAGGATGAACATAATACTTTCTTATGAAAATAAATATTTAAATACGAATTAAACCAATCTCTTCATCACCTAATGATGGCGCTTGGTCAATACGTCTAAAACAAATCAAACTGTTACTATCATGAGAATGTGCCCATTAGGATGAACATAATACTTTCTTATGAAAATCAATATTTAAATACGAATGTAACCAATCTCTTCATCACCTAATGATGACGCTTGGTCAATACGTCCAAAACAAATCAAACTGTTACTATCATGAGAATGTGCCCATTAGGATGAACATAATTCTTTCTTATGAAAATCAATATTTAAATACGAATTAAACCAATCTCTTTATCACCTAATGATGACGCTTGGTCAATTCGTCCAAAACAAATCAAACTGTTACTATCATGAGAATGTGCCCATTAGGATGAATATAATACTTTCCTATGAAATCCAATATTTAAATACGAATTAAACCAATCTCTTCATAACCTAATGATGGCGCTTGATCAATACGTCCAAAACAAATCAAACTGTTACTATCAAGAGAATGTGCCCATTAGGATGAACATAATACTGTCTTATGGAAATAAATATTTAAATACGAATTAAACCAATCTCTTCATCACCTAATGATGGCGCTAGGTCAATACGTCCAAAACATATTAAACTGCTACTATCATGAGAATGTGCCCATTAGGATGAACATAATACTTTCTTATGAAAATCAATATTTAATTACGAATTAAACCAATCTCTTTATCACCTAATGATGGCGCTTGGTCAATACGTCCAAAACAAATCAAACTGTTACTATCATGAGAATGTGCTCATTAGGATGAACATAATACTTTCTTATGAAAATCAATATTTAAATACGAATTAAACCAATCTCTTTATCACCTAATGAAGGCGCTTGGTCAATACGTCCAAAACAAATCAAACTGTTACTATCATGAGAATGTGCCCATTAGGATGAATATAATACTTTCCTATGAAAACCAATATTTAAATACGAATTAAACCAATCTCTTCATCACCTAATGATGGCGCTTGGTCAATACGTCCAAAACAAATCAAACTGTTACTATCATGAGAATGTGCTCATTAGGATGAACATAATACTTTCTTATGATAATCAATATTTAAATACGAATTAAACCAATCTCTTTATCACCTAATGAAGGCGCTTGGTCAATACGTCCAAAACAAATCAAACTGTTACTATCATGAGAATGTGCCCATTAGGATGAATATAATACTTTCCTATGAAAACCAATATTTAAATACGAATTAAACCAATCACTTCATCACCTAATGATGGCGCTTGGTCAATTCGTCCAAAACAAATCAAACTGTTACTATCATGAGAATGTGCCCATTAGGATGAATATAATACTTTCCTATGAAAACCAATATTTAAATACGAATTAAACCAATCTCTTCATCACCTAATGATGGCGCTTGGTCAATACGTCCAAAACAAATCAAACTGTTACTATCATGAGAATGTGCCCATTAGGATGAACATAATACTTTCTTATGAAAATCAATATTTAAATACGAATTAAATATATCGAATTAATATATCACCAAATGATGATGCTTAGTCGTAACGTCCAAAAACTTCAACTTGTTACTATCATAAGAATGAGGTCATTAAGAGAAACAGTATTCGTTTTTATACAAATCAACATTCAAATACGCATTCAATTACCTTTTCTATATCACCTAATGATAATGCTTAGTCGTAACGTCCAAAAACTTCAACTTGTTACTATCATAAGAATGAGGTCATTAAGAGGAACAGGATTCGTTTTTATACAAATCAACATTCAAATACGCATTCAATTATGTTTTCTATATCACCTAATGATGACACTTAATCGATACGTCTAAAACATACCAACTTGTTACTATCATAGAATTTGATTATTATGATGACCAGGATTCTTTCTTATGAAAAGCAAGATTTATATACTATTTATTAACATTTGTAAGTTACCTAATTATGACGCTTAGTCGATTCGTTATAAACATATCATTTTGTTACCATGATATGAATTTGGTTATTACGATGAACAAGGTTATTTCTAATGAAAAACAATAATTAAATACGAATTAATAACATTTGTATATCACCTAATGATGACTCTTAGTGATACGTCCAGAACATATCATTTTGTTACCCTGATGAGAATTTGGTTATGACGATGAACAAGGTTCTTTCTTATGCAAATCAATATTTAAATACGAATTAATAACATTTCTATATCACCTAATGTTGACGCTTAGTGGATACGTCCAGAACATATCATTTTGTTACCATGATGAGAATTTGGTTATGACGATGAACAAGGTTCTTTCTTATGCAAATCAATATTTAAATACGAATTAATAACATTTCTATATCACCTAATGTTGACGCTTAGTGGATACGTCCAGAACATATCATTTTGTTACCATGATGAGAATTTGGTAATGACGATGAACAAGGTTCTTTCTTTTGAAAATCAATATTTAAATTCCAATTAATAACAATTTAATATTTTAAAAAAATGATTAAACTTAGTCGATATGTCCAAACCATATCAACTTGTACTGTAATGAATATTTGGTTATAATGATGAAGAAAATTATTTCTTAAGGAAATCAATATTTAAATACGACTTTCTGTATCGCCTGATGGAAAAATTCCTATATCACCTCATAATGACGCTTAATCGATACGTCCAAAACACAAAAAAAGGAACTATCATGAGAAAGAGGTCATTAAGATGAACAAGTATGAAAATCATACTCTAGTATGAAAATCAATATTCAAATAAGAATTAATAACTTCTCTATATCACCTAAAGATGACAATTAGTCGATAAGTCTGAAACATAACTACTTGTTCCTCTCATTGGAATTTGATTATTAGGATCAGCAGGATTCTTTCTTATGGCAATCAATATCTTAGATACGAATTAAAATCATATCTGTATCCCCTAATGATGACGCTTAGTCGATACGTCCCAAACATAACAACTTCTTACTAACATAAGAATGTGGTCATTAAGAAGAACAGGATGTTTTCTTATGAAAATCAACACTTAAATACGATTCAAAAACATTTCTATATCACCTAATGACGACGTTTATTCGATACGTCTAAAACATATCAAATCGTTAAACTCATGAGTATTTATTTGGCCATTATGATGAACAAGATTCATTCTTATGAATATTAATATTTAAATACGACTGGAAAACATTTCTACATTCCCTAATGAAGACGTTTAGTCAATACGCCCAAAACATATGAACTTGTTACTATGATGAAAATGTGGTCATTAAGGTGAACAAGTTTCTCGCCTATGAAAATCAATATTTAAATACAAATTAATAACTCTTCAATATCACCTACTGATAGCGCTTAGTCGATACGTCCAAAACATATCAACTTATTACTATGAAGAGCATGTGGTCATTAAGATGAACAGGATTAATTCATAACATTACTATATCACGTCCAAAACATATCAACTTGTTACTATCATGAGTATTTAGTCATTAACATTAACAAGATTCATTATTATGAATAACATTATTTTATCCGACTTATAAATATTTCTATATCACTCAATGAAGACCCTCAGTCGATACGTCCAAAACATGTCAAATTGTTACTATCAAGAGAATAGGTCATTAAGATGAACAATATTCTTTCTTATGAAAATCAATATCAAATACAAATAATTGTAAATACAAGTTATAGAAGTGTATAATTCTTCAACAGCCTAATAATGACGATTAGTCGACAAGTCCAAAACATAACAACTTCTTACTATCATGAGTATTTGTTTATTAAGATGAACAAGATTCTTTCTTATGAATATCAATATTTAATACGACTTATAAACAATTCTATATCATTTAATGAGATCGCTTAGTCAGTACATCCAAAAGATGTCAAATTGAGACTATCATGAGTATTTGGTTATTCAGATTCTTTCTTATGAATATCAATATTTACTACGACTTATAAACAATTCTATATCATTTAATGAGAACGCTTAGTCAGTACATCCTAAACATGTCAAATTGAGACTATCATGAGTATTTGGTTTTTCAGATTCTTCTTTTTTATGAATATCAATATTTAATACGACTTATAAACAATTCTATATCACTTAATGAAGACGCTTAGTCGATACGTCCAAAACATATCAATTTGATACTATGATGCGTATGTAGTCATTAAGATGAACAAGAATCAACTTGTTACTATCATGATTATTTGGTTATTAGGATGAACAAGATTCTTTCTTATGGAAATTAATTTTTAAATACGACTAAAAACATTTTTATAACACTTAATTATGACACTTTGTCGTTTTGTCAAACCATATCAAATTCTTACCATCATTGGAAACCGTCATCTGGGTAAAGAAGTTCCTTTTTTATGAAAATCAATATTCAAATACGAATTAAAAACATTTCTATATAGCCTAATGGTGACGCTTAGTCGATACGTCAAAACACTTCAACTGGTTATTATATTAAGTATTCGAACATTTGGATGAACAGGATTCTTTTTACCATGAACAGGATTCTTTCTTATAGAAATCAATATATAAATACGAATTATAAACACTTCTATATCACCTAATGATGACGTTTAGTCGATACGTCCAAAATATATCAACTTGTTACTAACATGAGAATGTGGTTACTAAGATGAACAGGATTGTTTTTTTTGGCAATCAATATATAAATACGAATACAAAATCATTTCTATATCACCTAATGATACTTATCGATACGCCCAAAACATATCATCTTGTTACTATCGTGTGGTCATTTAGATGGACAGGATTTTTTATTTCTAAGAATATCTATATATATACATACAAAATAATTACATTCCTATATCAACTAATGATGACGATCAGTCAATGCGTCCAAAACATATCAACTTGTTACTATAATGAGAAAGTGGTTTAAGATGAAAAACATTCTCTTTTCTCATGAAAATCAATATTTAAATACGTCATTAAACCATTTCTATATCACATGTCCAACCCCTATCATCTTGTTACTATTATGACAATGTGGTCATTAAGATGAAAAGAATTTATTCCTATGAATATGTATTTTTACATACAAATTAATTACAATTTCGGTACCACGTAATGATGACGCTTAGTCGATACGTCCAAAAACTAACAACATGTAACTATCTTGAGTACTTAGTTATTAAGATGAACAGGAATCTTTCTTATGGATATCAATATATAATTTGAATTAACAACATTTCTGTATCACCTAATGATGACCTTTAGTCGACACTCAATTTGTTACTATAATGAATATTTGGTTATTAGGATAACAAGATTCTTTCTTATTAAAATCAATATTGAAATACGAATTAATAAAATTTCTGTATCACCTAATGATGACGTTTAGTCGATACGTCCAACACATATCAACTTGTTACTATCATGAGCATGTGGTCATTTAGATGGACCTGATTTTTTGCTATGAATATCTATATATACATTCAAATTATTTACATTTCTATATCAACTAATGACGACGACTCAGTCGATACGTCCAAAACATATCAACTTGTTACTATAATGAGAATGTGGTGTAAGATGAACAAGTTTCCCTCTTATGAAAACCAATATTTAAATACGACTTAATAACATTTCCGTATCACCTAATGATGACGTTTAGTCGATACGTCCAAAATATATCAACTTGTTCCTATCATGAGAATGTGGTTACTAAAATGAACAGGATTGTTCTATTTGAAATCAATATTTAAATACAATGAAATAACCATTTCTGTATCACCTAATGGTACTTAGTCGATACGTCTAAAACATATCAACTTGTTACTAGCAAGAGAATGTGGTTTAATATGAAAAAGATTTTCTCTAATGAAAATCAATATTTAAATACGAATTATTAACTTTTCTATATCACCTATTGATAATGCTTAGTCGATACGTCCAAAACATATCAACTTATTCCTCTCATAGGAATTTCGTTATTAACATGAACAGGACTCTCTCCTATGAATATCAATACTTAAATACGAATTAATAACATTTCTGTATCACCTAATGATAAAGCTTAGTCGATACGTCTAAAACATATCAATTTGTTACTAACATGAGAATGTGGTTCAAGATGAAAAAGATTTTCTCTAATGAAAATCAATATTTAAATACGAATTATTAACTTTTCTATATCACGTATTGATAATGCTTAGTTGATACGTCCAAAACATAACAACTTGTTCCTCTCATAGGAATTTCGTTATTAACATGAACAGGAATCTCTCCTATGAATATCAATACTTAAATACGAATTAATAACATTTCTGTATCACCTAATGATGACGTTTATTCGATACGTCCAAAACATATCAACTTGTTAGTATCATGAGAATGTGGTCATTAAGATGAATCGGATTCTTTCTTATGGAAATCAATATTTTAATACGGTTTTAAAATCATTTTCATATCACTTAGTGATGACCCTTAGTCGATACGTCCAAAACATATTAACTTGTTACTAACATGAGAATGTGGTTTAAGATGAACATAATACTTTCTTATGAATATCAATACTTAAATACGAATTAATAACATTTCTGTATCACCTAATGATAAAGCTTAGTCGATACGTCCAAAACATATCTACTTGTTACTATCATGAGAATCTGGTCATTAGGATGAACAGAATTCTTTCTTATGAAATTCAATATTTTAATGTGGTTTTAAAATCATTATCATATCACTTAGTGATGACCCTTAGTCGATACGTTCAAAACATATCAACTTGTGCTTTTCAAGAGAATTTGGTACCAAGGTGAGAAGCATTTTTCTTATGTAAAACATTTTTAACATACGTCTTAAAAGCAATTCTTAATCTTTTAATAATGACGCATTGTCGATACTTTCGAATCATATCAACTTGTTCCTATCATGAGAATTTAGTTACGAAGATGATCGGTATTCTTTTTTAAAATAATCAATTCTAAAATACGTCTTAAAACATTTCTATAGCATTTAATGATGACCCTTGGGCGATACGTCCAAATCATATCAACTTATTTCTGTCTAGAGAATTTGGTTACGAAATGAACGGTATTTTTTTAAAGAAAATTAATTTAAAATACGTTGTAAAAACATATCTATATCACTTAATGATGACGCTAAGTCGTTACGTCCAAAACATATCAACCTGTTCCTCTCATGAGACTTTGGTCACCAAAATGAACAGCGATCTTTTTCTATGAAAAGCAGCTTTAAAATACATCTTAAAACATTTCTATATCACTTAATAATGACGCATTGTCGATACTTTCGAAACATATCAACTTGTTCCTATCATGAGAATTTGGATAGTAAAATGAACGGCAATTTTTTAAACGATAATCAATTCCGAAATATGTCCTAAAATATATCTATATCACTTAATAATGACGGCTTTTCGATACGACTAAAACAGATAAACTTGTTCCTATCGTGAGAATTTAGTTACGAAGATGATCGGTAATCTTTTTTAAAATAATCAATTCCAAAATACGTCTTAAAACATTTCTATAGCATTTAATGATGGCCCTTGGGCGATACGTCCAAATCATATCAACTTATTCCTGTCTAGAGAATTTGGTTACGAAATGAACGGTATTTTTTTAAAGAAAATTAATTTAAAATACGTTGTAAAAACATTTCTATAACACTTAATGATGACACTCAGTCGTTACGTCCAAAACATATCAACCTGTTCCTCTCATGAGACTTTGTCCACCAAAATGAACAGTGATTTTTTCTATGAAAAGCAACTTTAAAATACATCTTAAAACATTTCTATATCATTTAATGATGAAGCTCAGTCGATACGTGTAAAACATATCAACTTGTTTCTTTCATGAGAGTTTGGTTACCAAAACTAACAGCAACCATTTTTATGTAGAACAATTTTAAAATACATTTTAAAACATTTCTATATCATTTAATGATGAAGCTCAGTCGATACGTGTAAAACATATCAACTTGTTTCTTTCATGAGAGTTTGGTTACCAAAACTAACAGCAACCTTTTTTATGTAGAACAATTTTAAAATACATTTTAAAACATTTCTATATCATTTAATGATGAAGCTCAGTCGATACGTGTAAAAACATATTAACTGGTTCCTTTCATGAGAGTTTAGTTACCAAAATCAACAGCAAACTTTTTTATGTAAAAGAAATTAAAAAAATATATCTTAAAACATTTCTATATCATTTAATGATGAAGCTCAGTCGATACGTGTAAAAACATATTAACTGGTTCCTTTCATGAGAGTTTAGTTACCAAAATCAACAGCAACCTTTTTTATGTAAAAGAAATTTAAAAAATATATCTTAAAACATTTCTATATCATTTAATGATGAAGCTCAGTCGATACGTGTAAAAACATATTAACTGGTTCCTTTCATGAGAGTTTAGTTACCAAAATCAACAGCAACCTTTTTTATGTAAAAGAAATTAAAAAAATATATCTTAAAACATTTCTATATCATTTAATGATGAAGCTCAGTCGATACGTGTAAAAACATATTAACTGGTTCCTTTCATGAGAGTTTAGTTACCAAAATCAACAGCAACCTTTTTTATGTAAAAGAAATTAAAAAAATATATCTTAAAACATTTCTATATCATTTAATGATGAAGCTCAGTCGATACGTGTAAAAACATATTAACTGGTTCCTTTCATGAGAGTTTAGTTACCAAAATCAACAGCAAACTTTTTTATGTAAAAGAAATTAAAAAAATATATCTTAAAACATTTCTATATCATTTAATGATGAAGCTCAATCGATACGTGTAAAAACATATTAACTGGTTCCTTTCATGAGAGTTTAGTTACCAAAATCAACAGCAACCTTTTTTATGTAAAAGAAATTAAAAAAATATATCTTAAAACATTTCTATATCATTTAATGATGAAGCTCAGTCGATACGTGTAAAAACATATTAACTGGTTCCTTTCATGAGAGTTTAGTTACCAAAATCAACAGCAACCTTTTTTATGTAAAAGTAATTAAAAAAATATATCTTAAAACATTTCTATATCATTTAATGATGAAGCTCAGTCGATACGTGTAAAAACATATTAACTGGTTCCTTTCATGAGAGTTTAGTTACCAAAATCAACAGCAACCTTTTTTATGTAAAAGAAATTAAAAAAATATATCTTAAAACATTTCTATATCATTTAATGATGAAGCTCAGTCGATACGTGTAAAAACATATTAACTGGTTCCTTTCATGAGAGTTTAGTTACCAAAATCAACAGCAAACTTTTTTATGTAAAAGAAATTAAAAAAATATATCTTAAAACATTTCTATATCATTTAATGATGCAGCTCAGTCGATACGTGTAAAAACATATTAACTGGTTCCTTTCATGAGAGTTTAGTTACCAAAATCAACAGCAACCTTTTTTATGTAAAAGAAATTTAAAAAATATATCTTAAAACATTTCTATATCATTTAATGATGAAGCTCAGTCGATACGTGTAAAAACATATTAACTGGTTCCTTTCATGAGAGTTTAGTTACCAAAATCAACAGCAACCTTTTTTATGTAAAAGAAATTAAAAAAATATATCTTAAAACATTTCTATATCATTTAATGATGAAGCTCAGTCGATACGTGTAAAAACATATTAACTGGTTCCTTTCATGAGAGTTTAGTTACCAAAATCAACAGCAACCTTTTTTATGTAAAAGAAATTAAAAAAATATATCTTAAAACATTTCTATATCATTTAATGATGAAGCTCAGTCGATACGTGTAAAAACATATTAACTGGTTGATTTCATGAGAGTTTAGTTACCAAAATCAACAGCAACCTTTTTTATGTAAAAGAAATTTAAAAAATATATCTTAAAACATTTCTATATCATTTAATGATGAAGCTCAGTCGATACGTGTAAAAACATATTAACTGGTTCCTTTCATGAGAGTTTAGTTACCAAAATCAACAGCAACCTTTTTTATGTAAAAGAAATTAAAAAAATATATCTTAAAACATTTCTATATCATTTAATGATGAAGCTCAGTCGATACGTGTAAAAACATATTAACTGGTTCCTTTCATGAGAGTTTAGTTACCAAAATCAACAGGAACCTTTTTTATGTAAAAGAAATTAAAAAAATATATCTTAAAACATTTCTATATCATTTAATGATGAAGCTCAGTCGATACGTGTAAAAACATATTAACTGGTTCCTTTCATGAGAGTTTAGTTACCAAAATCAACAGCAACCTTTTTTATGTAAAAGAAATTAAAAAAATATATCTTAAAACATTTCTATATCATTTAATGATGAAGCTCAGTCGATACGTGTAAAAACATATTAACTGGTTCCTTTCATGAGAGTTTAGTTACCAAAATCAACAGCAACCTTTTTTATGTAAAAGAAATTTAAAAAATATATCTTAAAACATTTCTATATCATTTAATGATGAAGCTCACTCGATACGTGTAAAAACATATTAACTGGTTCCTTTCATGAGAGTTTAGTTACCAAAATGAACAGCGACCTTTTTTATGTAAAACAATTTTAAAATACATCTTAAACATTTCTATATCATTTAATGATGAAGCTCAGTCGATACGTGTAAAACATATCAACTTGTTCCTTTCATGAGAGTTTGGTTACCAAAACTAACAGAAACCTTTTTTATGTAGAACAATTTTAAAATACATCTTAAAACATTTCTATATCATTTAATGATGAAGCTCAGTCGATACGTGTAAAACATATCAACTTGTTCCTTTCATGAGAGTTTGGTTACCAAAACTAACAGCAACCTTTTTTATGTAGAACAATTTTAAAATACATCTTAAAACATTTCTATATCATTTAATGATGAAGCTCAGTCGATACGTGTAAAACATATCAACTTGTTCCTTTCATGAGAGTTTGGTTACCAAAACTAACAGCAACCTTTTTTATGTAGAACAATTTTAAAATACATCTTAAAACATTTCTATATCATTTAATGATGAAGCTCAGTCGATACGTGTAAAACATATCAACTTGTTCCTTTCATGAGAGTTTGGTTACCAAAACTAACAGCAACCTTTTTTATGTAGAACAATTTTAAAATACATCTTAAAACATTTCTATATCATTTAATGATGAAGCTCAGTCGATACGTGTAAAACATATCAACTTGTTCCTTTCATAAGAGTTTGGTTACCAAAACTAACAGCAACCTTTTTTATGTAGAACAATTTTAAAATACATCTTAAAACATTTCTATATCATTTAATGATGAAGCTCACTCGATACGTGTAAAACATATCAACTTGTTCCTTTCATGAGAGTTTGGTTACCAAAACTAACAGCAACCTTTTTTATGTAGAACAATTTTAAAATACATTTTAAAACATTTCTATATCATTTAATGATGAAGCTCACTCGATACGTGTAGAAACATATTAACTGGTTCCTTCCCCGCAAGCTGGCCTGAGCAACCGGGCGGGTCCACAGGTGGCGGATAGTGGGACGGCCTACAGAAATGTAGGTTACCTGTGAATAAGGATTCCGGAAGGTTTCTGAATATGCAGGCCTGGACCAAGGCTATGGTTCAAAGGTGAGGAATTATCCCTCCTCGTCAGTCAACCGGTTGGGCTTGGTAGAAATAACCGAGTGCTCTGACCGGGGAGACTGGGGTAGTTGGGAATTAAGTCCTCACAATGCTACTCTCACCTCCCGGGTGAACCAAGGGCAATGCGACAGTGAAGTAGGGGCGGGAAACTGCCCAAACGACACAGTTGTAAAAAAGAGAGTAAAGCAGACTGTTCATCTGAGCAGTTAATAATGTCCTGAACTTGGGGTGTGCTTCAAGGTCAGTGACTGAATACCCAATCCAAGGTGGAAGGCATCGTGCCGAAGGATGAATGGCTGCAGGGTATAAAATGCAGTCCCAAACGATCCCCTTGAGGAACCAGACAAAACCTCATTGTATGTTGTCTTGCCAGGGCAGTGGGGGCTCTGCTCTGGTCGACCGTTATTTCCCCCATACTCGTGGGACTTTAATGGACCAAGTAAGTATAAGAATTAATTTCGAGACTGCACAGACAGTGGGAGCCAATGAGACGGCAAACCGTGAGTCTGTAGCAGATGTGTCAACGGCAACCATCACTGGGGGAGCGGGGGCGGCTGTCAAGCTGCCGACTGCAGAAACCGGTGAAGTGGCTGTAGAGTTGAGCACGATGTCTAGTCCTGGGGCTGCTCTGCGGACCCAGGCGACTGCAAATTAAGCAGAACAATGATCAAGATCCTCCAAGTGAACCTACAGCATAGCAGGGCGGCGAGTGCTGTCGTGTGTAGGATGCTGGACAGGGGAGAGGTGGACTTGGTGCTCATCCAGGAACCATGGATTTCTGGAGGAAAAATATGCGGGCTGGCGACATCTGGAGGTAAGTTGTTGTATGATAAGGACTCCGGTGTTCCCAGGACGTGTATCCTGGTTAGGAGGGGGTTGTGTGCTTTTGTACTAACGAACTTCTGTTGCAGGGATTTGTTAGCAGTGACGGTGGAGCTGCGGGCGGAGGGGGGGATGAAGAGGCTGAACCTGGCCACGGCATATCTCCCCTTTGACTGCGCGGGGGCTCTGCCAACACAAGAGCTGAGGAGCCTGGTCGAGCACTGCGAGGCTGTGGATGAGGAGCTGCTGGTGGGGATGGATGCTAACTCCCATCACACTTCGTGGGGTAGTACAGGTACAAACACTAGAGGTGAGGAACTTTTAGCTTATCTTAGCTCTAAGAATCTACTAGTCCTAAATCAGGGGGAAGAGCCGACGTTTGTCACTAGGGCCAGACAGGAGGTCCTGGACATTACGGTGGCATCGAACCAGATGGCTAGGTATGTACTAAATTGGCATGTGTCGGATGAACCATCTTCTTCTGATCACAGACATATTAGGTATGATATCTCTCTAAATCCAGCCATGCTTCGCCCAACCAGGGATCCAAGAAGAACAGACTGGGACTCCTACAGGAGGGACCTGGGTGTTCGGATTGAGGAGGCTGGATTGGAGTATGGTGGGAGGAGAGAGCTAGAAGACTCTGCCACATTGGTTTTCGAGGCTATAATAGAATCCTTTACCGATAACTGCCCTCTCAGTGAGGGGAGGAAAGTAGGGGATCCGTCATGGTGGAACAAGAAGCTAGCCAAACTGCGGAAGACCACCAGGAGACTCTTTAATAGAGCAAAAAAGAACGGGGAGTGGGACCTGTATAGGAAAACACTAACCGAATACAACAGGGCAATTAGAGAAGCGCGCAGGAAGTCCTGGAAGGAGTTTTGTCATGAGATTGACAAAACTCGGGAAGGGGCACGACTGTATAAAGTGCTCTCTAAGGACCCAGTTAACCCGGTGGGGATGCTAAGAACCCCACTGGGAAATATAACAAAAACGGCAGGGGAAACTGTGGAAGAATTAATCAGGACACATTTCACTTCCAGTACCCTGAGGAAACTTGGGGGAGCAGACACTGAACCGGTTACCAAACTCTCCACAAGACGTGGTAAGAGGGAGGACTGGGAAGTGGCAAGGAGGATAGTAACTCCACAAAGGGTAAGATGGGTTATTGGCACTTTTAAACCCTACAAATCTCCAGGTCCAGATGGGATCTATCCTGTGCTGCTGCAGCAGGGAATGGATATGCTGGTGCTGGTACTTACTAAATTATACAGGCTAAGCATTGCTCTAGGGCATGTGCCGGCAGCCTGGAAATCTAGTAAGGTGGTCTTTATACCTAAGCCCACCGGTAACCAATCGGAAGGGAAAGGATACAGACCTATCACACTCATGTCCTTTGTTCTCAAGGGACTTGAAAAACTGGTTGATAGGCATATTAGGGGGGGTGCTTTGGCTATCAAACCACTGCATTGGAACCAGTATGCTTACCAACCGGGGAAATCTTGCGAGGGAGCTCTCCATCAAGTGGTTGGTAGGATTGAGCAAATGATCGCTAAGAAAGGTTGTGCCATAGGTGCCTTCCTCGACATTGAAGGGGCTTTCAATAACCCCTCAGTGGAGACGATGGTAAGTGGTGCAAGACGTCATGGAGTGGATGCGACCACTTGTGGTTGGATAAGTTCCATGTTAACAAACAGAAGCATTTCTGTAGAGGTGGCAGGGGAGGTCAGAAGGGCGGAGACAAGTCTGGGCTGTGCACAGGGGGGGGGGGTTCTCTCTCCTCTGTTGTGGTGCCTAGTGGTTGACAACCTTATTGAACTCCTGAATGAACAGGGGTACTTCTGTCTAGGATATGCGGACGACATAGTTGTCCTGATCCTGGGCAGATTTCCTGATACAGTCCTTGAGGTAATCAGAAATCCTCTACGACTGATTGAAGAGTGGTGTAAAAAGGAGAACCTTAGGGTAAATCCAAAAAAGACTGCTCTCATTAACTTCACCAGACAGCGAAAAGATCTGACGACCAGGATGCCCCGCTTGTTTGGTGAATACCTTGAGTTTGTGAGGGAGGTGAAGTACCTGGGAGTTACTCTGGACAGGAAACTCACCTGGAATCCACATCTTGAGAGGACAGTTAACAGGGCCAAAAGGGCACTGATGACTGTGAGAAGAATGGTGGGTAAGAAATGGGGACTGAAGCCATCAATGATGCACTGGATGTATCTGAGGGTGATAAGACCTATGATTACCTATGGAGCTCTGGTGTGGTGGACAAAGGCCAACCAGGCACAGACAAGAGCTAAACTGAGCTCTATCCAGAGATTGGCCTGTCTGTGCACACTGGGAGCGATGTCAACTACACCAGTTGCAGCAATGGAAGTAATGCTTAACCTCCCTCCCCTTGAGCTTGTCCTTAGGGGAGAGGCGAGGCTAGCGGCATGGAGATTGCGCAACTCGAGCAACTGGGCTAACCTCCCAGATGTCTCGGGACATATGAGTATCGAGTGCGTGGTCAAAGAACCCGTCTTGGAAATGGGCAGCGACCACATTACTCGAATGTTTGCACCTGACCAGGTCCACCAAACTGTGATGGAATGGTCAGGGACATTAACATCGGGAGCTCAGATCTGGTACACAGATGGCTCCAAGATGGACTTCGGCACTGGAGCGGGGGTGTATTGTAAAAACCCAATGGTAGAACTAGTTTTTTCCTTGGGGAGGCATACCTCTGTCTTTCAGGCCGAAGTATATGCTATAAATGCCTGTCTGGGAGAGATAGCGAGAAGGGAAACACATGGGGCCCGGATTGCTATTTTCTCCGACAGTCAGGCAGCAATTAAGGCACTAAACGAGCACGTGGTCACCTCGGCCATAGTCAGGGAGTGCCTAATTAACCTACAAGCTCTGGCAAGGCACAATCAAGTCAAGATTGGTTGGGTGCCAGGGCATAGGGGAATACTTGGAAATGAAGCCGCAGATGCGCTGGCCAGGGAGGGGTCCTCGACTCCCCTGATTGGACCGGAACCTGCGGTGGGTATTACCAAATCCATGGTCAGGATGACAGTGCGAAGGTGGATGGCTGAAAGACACTGTGAGCACTGGATCAGGGCCGAAGGGATGAGACACAGTAAGCTAACCCTTAGGAGACTTTCCTTGGGGCTGCAGAAGAGTCTCATCTATCTGTCTAGGCAGGAATTAAGGATAGCCACAGGACTACTCAAGGGACACTGTGGACTAAGGAAACATTTGCATAAAATGGGTATCTACAAGGATGAACCAGTGTGCAGATTGTGCGGGCAGGAACAGGAGACTGCCACACACATTATTTACAGATGTGGAGTACTTGCTGAGAGGCGCTTCAACCTCTTTGGTGATGGAACGGCTTTGGTGGATGCTGAAAGTAAAACTCTAGTCAGGAAACTCCTAAACCTGGTAGGAGGGAAGGGGTTATTTGACTAGATCAGGGAGGTAAGTACAATATACCTTAAGGTAGCAGTGCTTCGGGCAATTCAAACCCGCTCCCAAGTTAAAAAAAAAAAAAAAAAAAAACTGGTTCCTTTCATGAGAGTTTGGTTACGAATATGAACAGCGACCTTTTTTATGTAAAACAATTTTAAAATACATCTTAAAACATTTCTATATCATTTAATGATGAAGCTCAGTCGATACGTGTAAAACATATCAAATTGTTCCTTTCATAAGAGTTTGGTTACCAAAATGAACAGCAACCTTTTTTATGTAAAACAATTTTAAAATACATCTTAAAACATTTCTATATCATTTAATGATAAAGCTCACTCGATACGTGTAAAACATATCAACTTGTTCCTTTCATGAAAGTTTAGTTACCAAAATGAACAGCAACCTTTTTTATGTAAAACCATTTTAAAACATATTTTAAAACTTTCTATATGATTTAATGATGAAGCTCACTCGATACGTGTAAAACATATCAACTTGTTCCTTTCATGAGAGTTTAGTTACCAAAATGAACAGCAACCTTTTTTATGTAAAACCATTTTAAAACACTTTTTAAAACTTTCTATATGATTTAATGATGAAGCTCACTCGATACGTGTAAAACATATCAACTTGTTCTTTTCATGAGAGTTTAGTTACCAAAATGAACAGCAACCTTTTTTATGTAAAACCATTTTAAAACACATTTTAAAACTTTCTATATGGTTTAATGATGAAGCTCAGTCGATACGTGTAAAACATATCAACTTGTTCCTTTCATGAGAGTTTGGTTACCAAAATGAACAGCAACCTTTTTTATGTAAAACAATTTTAAAATACATCTTAAAACATTTCTATATCATTTAATGATGAAGCTCACTCGATACGTGTAAAACATATCAACTTGTTCCTTTCATGAGAGTTTGGTTACCAAAATGAACAGCAACCTTTTTTATGTAAAACCATTTTAAAACACATTTTAAAACACATTTTAAAACACATTTTAAAACTTTCTATATGATTTAATGATGAAGCTCAGTCGATACGTGTAAAACATATCAACTCGTTATTTTCATGAGAGTTACGTTACCAAAATGAACAGCAACCTTTTTTATGTAAAACCATTTTAAAACACATTTTAAAACTTTCTATATGATTTAATGATGAAGCTCAGTCGATACGTGTAAAACATATCAACTTGTTCCTTTCATGAGAGTTTGGTTACCAAAATGAACAGCAACCTTTTTTATGTAAAACAATTTTAAAATACATCTTAAAACATTTCTATATCATTTAATGATGAAGCTCACTCGATACGTGTAAAACATATCAACTTGTTCCTTTCATGAGAGTTTGGTTACCAAAATGAACAGCAACCTTTTTTATGTAAAACCATTTTAAAACACATTTTTATACTTTCTATATGATTTAATGATGAAGCTCAGTCGATACGTGTAAAACATATCAACTCGTTTCTTTCATGAGAGTTTAGTTACCAAAATGAACAGCAACCTTTTTTATGTAAAACCATTTTAAAACACATTTTAAAACTTTCTATATGATTTAATGATGAAGCTCAGTCGATACGTGTAAAACATATCAACTTGTTCCTTTCATGAGAGTTTGGTTACCAAAATGAACAGCAACCTTTTTTATGTAAAACCATTTTAAAACACATTTTAAAACTTTCTATATGATTTAATGATGAAGCTCAGTCGATACGTGTAAAACATATCAACTCGTTCCTTTCATGAGAGTTTAGTTACCAAAATGAACAGCAACCTTTTTTATGTAAAACCAATTTAAAAAACATTTTAAAACTTTCTATATGATTTAATGATGAAGCTCAGTCGATACGTGTAAAACATATCAACTCGTTCCTTTCATGAGAGTTTAGTTACCAAAATGAACAGCAACCTTTTTTATGTAAAACCATTTTAAAACACATTTTAAAACTTTCTATATGATTTAATGATGAAGCTCAGTCGATACGTGTAAAACATATCAACTCGTTCCTTTCATGAGAGTTTAGTTACCAAAATGAACAGCAACCTTTTTTTATGTAAAACCATTTTAAAAAAACATTTTAAAACTTTCTATATGATTTAATGATGAAGCTCAGTCGATACGTGTAAAACATATCAACTCGTTCCTTTCATGAGAGTTTAGTTACCAAAATGAACAGCAACCTTTTTTATGTAAAACCATTTTAAAACACATTTTAAAACTTTCTATATGATTTAATGATGAAGCTCAGTCGATACGTGTAAATCATATCAACTTGTTCCTTTCATAAGAGTTTGGTTACCAAAATGAACAGCAACTATTTTTATGTAGAAAAATTTTAAAATACATCTTAATACAGTTCTATATTATTTAATGATGACGCTAAGTAGATACGTTGATAACATCTTAACTTTTTCCTCTCATGAGAATTTGGTTACCAAGATGAACGTCATTTGTTGTTAATAAAATAAATTTTAAAAAACGACAGCACACATTTATATATCACTAAATAATGAGGCTTAGTTCATACGTCCATAAAGATATCAACTTAGTCGATTGGTCCAAAAAATAGATACCGCCTCTTCTCGTGAGAATGTGGTTAACCCCAAGAAATGCATTCTTTTTTATGGAAATAAATTTAAAATACGTCTTAAAAAATTTCTATGTGGTTTAATGATGTCCAAAATATATTAAATTGTTCCTGTCGAGTGAATTTGTTTACCAAGATATACGACATTCTTTTTTATGAAAATCAATTTTAAAATACGTCCAGTATGCATTTCTATATCAATTACGGCATTTTTTTTATGAAAATCAATATTAAAATGCGCCTAGCACACACTTTTATATTATTTAATATAACCTTTTCCTATAATTAGAATTTTAACTATTTAAAATTGTCTGGTGTTATTGATTGTCAATTTCGGTTATATTGTCGATAGAATTCGTTGATTTAAATATGTGAGATTTATTTAATGATATTGATGTTTAATATATCCGTTGTTTTTATAAATGTTATATTTTAATATGTGTAGTTTTTCATTTTTATATTTTTGAATATAAATAATGAGGAAATGTTCCACATGTTTGATGCTAAATAAAGAAGTAAATATTTGTTTTCTAGATAGTGGGGGATTGTCTGGAAAGACGATGAATTTTAAACATACATAGATTTTGTATACCTTTTAAAATGTATTAATGTAGTGTATAATTGTTATTTTTTAATATGTGAAGCTTTCAAGAAAAATTTAATTTATTTATACAGGTGATTGTTCTTATAAAATTATAAGTTTCAATATATTTCTCTTTTCAGGGATAATTTTGTGTATTTGCAATAATATAAACTTGAAAGTAAAGAGTAAGGTTTCAGGATATAAAGGTATGCCAAATTTAAGTATATTTTTCAAAGGGTTACATTTCGAACTAAATGTTTTAAAGATTAAAATGCATTAAAGTACTTGACTAATTCATTTAAAAAGTTTTTTTGTGCTTTGGAAATTCTGTTAACGGAAAAAATATAGTTTTGAGAACTTTAGTTTTGTAAAATTGTTTTATCTGTGCTAAAGTATAAATTTATATATATATATATATATATATATATATATATATATATATACACATATATATATATACATATATATATATATATATATATATATATATACATATATATATATATATATATATATATATATACATATATATATTAAAACAACATATGTTATTCAAAAACAAGAATATTTATTAATTTATATTCAGAGCTTTTCGTTGGTAAACAGTACCAACATCATCAGGAATGAAAATTACAATCAATGTTGTAATTGATCAATGTTGGTACTGTTTACCAACGAAAAGCTTTGAATATAAATTAACAAATATTCTTGTATTGGAATAACATATGTTGTTTTAAATTATTAAACAAAAAAACGCATTATATATATATATATATATATATATATATATATATATATATATGAAGTTAATATATTACTAAGTAAGTAATTTAATCCACCATTAAGTGCAATAATTTTACCTTGAGTGATGAGGCACCTTTCGGTCAATTGACCATTGTCGAATCACTGATGTTTTTCTGTTGTAGATGTTCGGTCTGTGAAGTTGGTGTTTGTTGACGTTACGCGCACTTTTTCTTGATCTGTGTGTATGATATTTCTATATAGTATGTCTTCTGTATATGTTGTTTGTAAATTCATTAAATTGTTGTGTAAGTTTTTATAAATGTGGTATTTTTTTAGTGAGTTTAGTTCTATTGGGTTGTTATTTATTTCAAGTATGGTTAGGTTATTTTCGTAATTTGTTATTTCATGTTAATGGGATATTAGGTGTGCTGCAACATTTGATACTTTAGAATTTTTGTTTTTGAATGCTCTATAATGTTCTTCAAATCTTATTTTAAATGTTCTGGTTGTTTTTCCTATGTAAAAAGCGTTACAGTTGTTGCATGTGATTTTGTAAATTCCTGATAGGTTATGTTTTTCTAAATTTGTTTTGTGGTTTGTGTTATTAAGATATTTTATTATTTTGTTGTTTGGTTTGTAAGTTGGAGTGTAGTATTCTTTGTTGTATATATTTGTTATTTTTTCTATTTTGTTATTGGTGTATTTATATTTTAGGTAGATTTTTTTATTTTCATTATTTTCGTGTTCCGGTTGTAGTGTTGTGTTGAGGTTAGGTTTTTTTGTGAATTTATTGTATATATTTTTTATAATGTGTTTGTTGTATCCATTTTCTATTGCTATTTTTGTAATGTTATCTAATTCTTCATTTAATTTTTGTTTGTTATCCTGTGTGTATTTTATTGCTTTATTTATCATGTTACTGTAAGTGTTAATTTTGTGTGTCCAGGGGTGGTTAGTTTTGTAGTGTATTGTGGTGTTGTTGGAAGTAGGTTTCCTGTATACTGTAGTTTCTATTTTATTATCATTTATATTTAAAGTAATGTCGAGGAAGTTGATTGTTCTATTTGTTTCTGTTTCAACGGTGAATTGTATGTTTTCGTTGTATGTATTTAGTTTGTTTAATATTATGACGTGTTCGTTGTGAATGGTAGGTTGGTATATTACAAGTATATCGTCTACATACCTTGTCCATAGTGAGATATTGTGTGTGTTTATTATAGGTTTAATTATTATTTGTTCAAAGTGTTGTAAATATATTTCTGACATGATAGATGATATGGGTGAACCCATGGGGAGTCCTGTTGTTTGTTTATAATATTTATTGTTAAATTGGAAGTAATTTTGGTTACATATGTGTTTGGTTAGCGTAATGATACTATCTATAATGTTTCTTTTTTCGTTATTGTGTATCAGTTTGTTTTTTATTATTTCTATGGTTTCTTCTATTGGGATACTAGGGTACATGTTAGTTATGTCATAACTTATTATTTTTGTGTTGCTGTTTGTTTTTATCGTTTTTATTTTATTAATTAATTCGTATCCATTTTATATATTGTATGTGTTGTTGATATGTATTTTAGATCTTAGGATTTTGTCTAGAATTTTTGCGATTATGTAAGATGGTGCTGTTGTGAAATTTATTAGTGGTCTAAATGGTGTGTTGGGTTTGTGGATTTTAGGTATCCCTGATAATCCACAAACCCAACACACCATTTAGACCACTAATAAATTTCACAACAGCACCATCTTACATAATCGCAAAAATTCTTGACAAAATCCTAAGATCTAAAATACATATCAACAACACGTACAATAAAAAAATGGATACGAATTAATTAATAAAATAAAAACGATAAAAACAAACAGCAACACAAAAATAATAAGTTATGACATAACTAACATGTACCCTAGTATCCCAATAGAAGAAACCATAGAAATAATAAAAAACAAACTGATACACAATAACGAAAAAAGAAACATTATAGATAGTATCATTACGCTAACCAAACACATATGTAACCAAAATTACTTCCAATTTAACAATAAATATTATAAACAAACAACAGGACTCCCCATGGGTTCACCCATATCATCTATCATGTCAGAAATATATTTACAACACTTTGAACAAATAATAATTAAACCTATAATAAACACACACAATATCTCACTATGGACAAGGTATGTAGACGATATACTTGTAATATACCAACCTACCATTCACAACGAACACGTCATAATATTAAACAAACTAAATACATACAACGAAAACATACAATTCACCGTTGAAACAGAAACAAATAGAACAATCAACTTCCTCGACATTACTTTAAATATAAATGATAATAAAATAGAAACTACAGTATACAGGAAACCTACTTCCAACAACACCACAATACACTACAAAACTAACCACCCCTGGACACACAAAATTAACACTTACAGTAACATGATAAATAAAGCAATAAAATACACACAGGATAACAAACAAAAATTAAATGAAGAATTAGATAACATTACAAAAATAGCAATAGAAAATGGATACAACAAACACATTATAAAAAATATATACAATAAATTCACAAAAAAACCTAACCTCAACACAACACTACAACCGGAACACGAAAATAATGAAAATAAAAAAATCTACCTAAAATATAAATACACCAATAACAAAATAGAAAAAATAACAAATATATACAACAAAGAATACTACACTCCAACTTACAAACCAAACAACAAAATAATAAAATATCTTAATAACACAAACCACAAAACAAATTCAGAAAAACATAACCTATCAGGAATTTACAAAATCACATGCAACAACTGTAACGCTTTTTACATAGGAAAAACAACCAGAACATTTAAAATAAGATTTGAAGAACATTATAGAGCATTCAAAAACAAAAATTCTAAAGTATCAAATGTTGCAGCACACCTAATATCCCATTAACACGAAATAACAAATTACGAAAATAACCTAACCATACTTGAAATAAATAACAACCCAATAGAACTAAACTCACTAAAAAAATACCACATTTATAAAAACTTACACAACAATTTAATGAATTTACAAACAACATATACAGAAGACATACTATATAGAAATATCATACACACAGATCAAGAAAAAGTGCGCGTAACGTCAACAAACACCAACTTCACAGACCGAACATCTACAACAGAAAAACATCAGTGATTCGACAATGGTCAATTGACCGAAAGGTGCCTCATCACTCAAGGTAAAATTATTGCACTTAATGGTGGATTAAATTACTTACTTAGTAATATATTAACTTCATAAAGTCAGTGCAGCGGAAAAACAATGGATAACGTTAAATATCAAGAATATATATATATATATATATATATATATTAGGGATGGGCCGATTCCGATTCTCGATTCCAGGAATCGTCGATTCTAGGTGGTATCGAGGAATCGTCGATACTCGATTCTTCATCATAAAAGTGTCGATTCCGATTCCACACGATTCTGAATATTTATAAAAATACGTGTCGTACCAACTGGCCCAACATAGTTTTTTCCTACCGTAAATGAAACGTAAATAAACTCCGTCGGACCAATTTACCCGACATTGTTTTTGATTTAATTAAATTTTATTATCTGTGCAACACTGTTTTGATATTTTTTGTGTTTTGTGTTAGCAAGAAACAACAAAACCATAATTTCATGTCCCGGCTACCCAAATAATAAACAGACTGGTGATAAAAGTGTTTTTGCGCCTATCACTAAGACACGTAAACGTGTCACATGTGATTGATTTGTGAGTTTATAAATATTTTGAATATAGAGCTAAAGTGTAATATATTCTCTCTCTGATAAGTAATGCTACAGGTCCAGTAAATACTATCCAAGATTCATATTAAGTAAAAGTTTTAACACCAAATAATTTACTTGTTAAGGAATTTACGTTATAATTTACTTCCTAGTAAGGATGAGTTTATCTAAGTGTATCAATGTTTGTACTTAACTTTCACAAAGTCCGTTTTTAAGGATTATTTTACAACTAAATATTTAGTCAATATTTCCGACTTACTTTTAAGGTTTTGAGAAATTTTGAAAACAGTAGTGAAAATCATTACAATACGTTATAACAAATATGTTCGTCGGCCCGTAACTACGGACAAAAAGCTGTTAGAATAACATCATGTTTTTAATCCCGTCGGCGTTTATCTATCAAACAAAAACCATCGAAAATACATCTGTAAGTAGTGTGAAGTTTGTTGTTAAATACTGTGCCTTAATTTTTCCAAAAGTAGCAACACCAGCTGAGTAGTACTAATAAACATAAAGCGTTAAGAGGCCTGGCGGTATTCGGTTCAGGGTACTGGCCGTCGCGTCAATTCAATGACGGTTAACAGAAACTGACGGTGGAAAACCACATAATATACAATTTGGTTACCAAGATGAACGTCATTTGTTGTTAATAAAATAAATTTTAAAAAACGACAGCACACATTTATATATCACTAAATAATGAGGCTTAGTTCATACGTCCATAAAGATATCAACTTAGTCGATTGGTCCAAAAAATAGATACCTGCTCTTCTCGTGAGAATGTGGTTAACCCCAAGAAATGCATTCTTTTTTATGGAAATAAATTTAAAATACGTCTTAAAAAATTTCTATGTGGTTTAATGATGTCCAAAATATATTAAATTGTTCCTGTCGAGTGAATTTGTTTACCAAGATATACGACATTCTTTTTTATGAAAATCAATTTTAAAATACGTCCAGCATGCATTTCTATATCAATTACGGCATTTTTTTTATGAAAATCAATATTAAAATGCGCCTAGCACACACTTTTATATTATTTAATATAACCTTTTCCTATAATTAGAATTTTAACTATTTAAAATTGTCTGGTGTTATTGATTGTCAATTTCGGTTATATTGTCGATAGAATTCGTTGATTTAAATATGTGAGATTTATTTAATGATATTGATGTTTAATAAATCCGTTGTTTTTATAAATGTTATATTTTAATATGTGTAGTTTTTCATTTTTATATTTTTGAATATAAATAATGAGGAAATGTTCCACATGTTTGATGCTAAATAAAGAAGTAAATATTTGTTTTCTAGATAGTGGGGGATTGTCTGGAAAGACGATGAATTTTAAACATACATAGATTTTGTATACCTTTTAAAATGTATTAATGTAGTGTATAATTGTTATTTTTTAATATGTGAAGCTTTCAAGAAAAATTTAATTTATTTATACAGGTGATTGTTCTTATAAAATTATAAGTTTCAATATATTTCTCTTTTCAGGGATAATTTTGTGTATTTGCAATAATATAAACTTGAAAGTAAAGAGTAAGGTTTCAGGATATAAAGGTATGCCAAATTTAAGTATATTTTTCAAAGGGTTACATTTCGAACTAAATGTTTTAAAGATTAAAATGCATTAAAGTACTTGACTAATTCATTTAAAAAGTTTTTTTGTGCTTTGGAAATTCTGTTAGCGGAAAAAATATAGTTTTGAGAACTTTAGTTTTGTAAAATTGTTTTATCTGTGCTAAAGTATAAATTTATATATATATATATATATATATATATATATATATATATATATATATATATATACACATATATATATATACATATATATATATATATATATATATATATATATATATATATACATATATATATATATATATATATATATATATATACATATATATATTAAAACAACATATGTTATTCAAAAACAAGAATATTTATTAATTTATATTCAGAGCTTTTCGTTGGTAAACAGTACCAACATCATCAGGAATGAAAATTACAATCAATGTTGTAATTGATCAATGTTGGTACTGTTTACCAACGAAAAGCTTTGAATATAAATTAACAAATATTCTTGTATTGGAATAACATATGTTGTTTTAAATTATTAAACAAAAAAACGCATTATATATATATATATATATATATATATATATATATATGAAGTTAATATATTACTAAGTAAGTAATTTAATCCACCATTAAGTGCAATAATTTTACCTTGAGTGATGAGGCACCTTTCGGTCAATTGACCATTGTCGAATCACTGATGTTTTTCTGTTGTAGATGTTCGGTCTGTGAAGTTGGTGTTTGTTGACGTTACGCGCACTTTTTCTTGATCTGTGTGTATGATATTTCTATATAGTATGTCTTCTGTATATGTTGTTTGTAAATTCATTAAATTGTTGTGTAAGTTTTTATAAATGTGGTATTTTTTTAGTGAGTTTAGTTCTATTGGGTTGTTATTTATTTCAAGTATGGTTAGGTTATTTTCGTAATTTGTTATTTCGTGTTAATGGGATATTAGGTGTGCTGCAACATTTGATACTTTAGAATTTTTGTTTTTGAATGCTCTATAATGTTCTTCAAATCTTATTTTAAATGTTCTGGTTGTTTTTCCTATGTAAAAAGCGTTACAGTTGTTGCATGTGATTTTGTAAATTCCTGATAGGTTATGTTTTTCTGAATTTGTTTTGTGGTTTGTGTTATTAAGATATTTTATTATTTTGTTGTTTGGTTTGTAAGTTGGAGTGTAGTATTCTTTGTTGTATATATTTGTTATTTTTTCTATTTTGTTATTGGTGTATTTATATTTTAGGTAGATTTTTTTATTTTCATTATTTTCGTGTTCCGGTTGTAGTGTTGTGTTGAGGTTAGGTTTTTTTGTGAATTTATTGTATATATTTTTTATAATGTGTTTGTTGTATCCATTTTCTATTGCTATTTTTGTAATGTTATCTAATTCTTCATTTAATTTTTGTTTGTTATCCTGTGTGTATTTTATTGCTTTATTTATCATGTTACTGTAAGTGTTAATTTTGTGTGTCCAGGGGTGGTTAGTTTTGTAGTGTATTGTGGTGTTGTTGGAAGTAGGTTTCCTGTATACTGTAGTTTCTATTTTATTATCATTTATATTTAAAGTAATGTCGAGGAAGTTGATTGTTCTATTTGTTTCTGTTTCAACGGTGAATTGTATGTTTTCGTTGTATGTATTTAGTTTGTTTAATATTATGACGTGTTTGTTGTGAATGGTAGGTTGGTATATTACAAGTATATCGTCTACATACCTTGTCCATAGTGAGATATTGTGTGTGTTTATTATAGGTTTAATTATTGTTTGTTCAAAGTGTTGTAAATATATTTCTGACATGATAGATGATATGGGTGAACCCATGGGGAGTCCTGTTGTTTGTTTATAATATTTATTGTTAAATTGGAAGTAATTTTGGTTACATACGTGTTTGGTTAGCGTAATGATACTATCTATAATGTTTCTTTTTTCGTTATTGTGTATCAGTTTGTTTTTTATTATTTCTACGGTTTCTTCTATTGGGATACTAGGGTACATGTTAGTTATGTCATAACTTATTATTTTTGTGTTGCTGTTTGTTTTTATCGTTTTTATTTTATTAATTAATTCGTATCCATTTTTTATATTGTATGTGTTGTTGATATGTATTTTAGATCTTAGGATTTTGTCTAGAATTTTTGCGATTATGTAAGAAGGTGCTGTTGTGAAATTTATTAGTGGTCTAAATGGTGTGTTGGGTTTGTGGATTTTAGGTATCCCTGATAATCCACAAACCCAACACACCATTTAGACCACTAATAAATTTCACAACAGCACCATCTTACATAATCGCAATAATTCTAGACAAAATCCTAAGATCTAAAATACATATCAACAACACATACAATAAAAAAATGGATACGAATTAATTAATAAAATAAAAACGATAAAAACAAACAGCAACACAAAAATAATAAGTTATGACATAACTAACATGTACCCTAGTATCCCAATAGAAGAAACCATAGAAATAATAAAAAACAAACTGATACACAATAACGAAAAAAAAAACATTATAGATAGTATCATTACGCTAACCAAACACATATGTAACCAAAATTACTTCCAATTTAACAATAAATATTATAAACAAACAACAGGACTCCCCATGGGTTCACCCATATCATCTATCATGTCAGAAATATATTTACAACACTTTGAACAAATAATAATTAAACCTATAATAAACACACACAATATCTCACTATGGACAAGGTATGTAGACGATATACTTGTAATATACCAACCTACCATTCACAACGAACACGTCATAATATTAAACAAACTAAATACATACAACGAAAACATACAATTCACCGTTGAAACAGAAACAAATAGAACAATCAACTTCCTCGACATTACTTTAAATATAAATGATAATAAAATAGAAACTACAGTATACAGGAAACCTACTTCCAACAACACCACAATACACTACAAAACTAACCACCCCTGGACACACAAAATTAACACTTACAGTAACATGATAAATAAAGCAATAAAATACACACAGGATAACAAACAAAAATTAAATGAAGAATTAGATAACATTACAAAAATAGCAATAGAAAATGGATACAACAAACACATTATAAAAAATATATACAATAAATTCACAAAAAAACCTAACCTCAACACAACACTACAACCGGAACACGAAAATAATGAAAATAAAAAAATCTACCTAAAATATAAATACACCAATAACAAAATAGAAAAAATAACAAATATATACAACAAAGAATACTACACTCCAACTTACAAACCAAACAACAAAATAATAAAATATCTTAATAACACAAACCACAAAACAAATTTAGAAAAACATAACCTATCAGGAATTTACAAAATCACATGCAACAACTGTAACGCTTTTTACATAGGAAAAACAACCAGAACATTTAAAATAAGATTTGAAGAACATTATAGAGCATTCAAAAACAAAAATTCTAAAGTATCAAATGTTGCAGCACACCTAATATCCCATTAACATGAAATAACAAATTACGAAAATAACCTAACCATACTTGAAATAAATAACAACCCAATAGAACTAAACTCACTAAAAAAATACCACATTTATAAAAACTTACACAACAATTTAATGAATTTACAAACAACATATACAGAAGACATACTATACAGAAATATCATACACACAGATCAAGAAAAAGTGCGCGTAACGTCAACAAACACCAACTTCACAGACCGAACATCTACAACAGAAAAACATCAGTGATTCGACAATGGTCAATTGACCGAAAGGTGCCTCATCACTCAAGGTAAAAATTATTGCACTTAATGGTGGATTAAATTACTTACTTAGTAATATATTAACTTCATAAAGTCAGTGCAACGGAAAAACAATGGATAACGTTAAATATCAAGAATATATATATATATATATATATATATATATATATATATATATATATATTAGGGATGGGCCGATTCCGATTCTCGATTCCAGGAATCGTCGATTCTAGGTGGTATCGAGGAATCGTCGATACTCGATTCTTCATCATAAAAGTGTCGATTCCGATTCCACACGATTCCGAATATTTATAAAAATACGTGTCGGACCAACTGGCCCAACATAGTTTTTTCCTACCGTAAATGAAACGTAAATAAACTCCGTCGGACCAATTTACCCGACATTGTTTTTGATTTAATTAAATTTTATTATCTGTGCAACACTGTTTTGATATTTTTTGTGTTTTGTGTTAGCAAGAAACAACAAAACCATAATTTCATGTCCCGGCTACCCAAATAATAAACAGACTGGTGATAAAAGTGTTTTTGCGCCTATCACTAAGACACGTAAACGTGTCACATGTGATTGATTTGTGAGTTTATAAATATTTTGAATATAGAGCTAAAGTGTAATATATTCTCTCTCTGATAAGTAATGCTACAGGTCCAGTAAATACTATCCAAGATTCATATTAAGTAAAAGTTTTAACACCAAATAATTTACTTGTTAAGGAATTTACGTTATAATTTACTTCCTAGTAAGGATGAGTTTATCTAAGTGTATCAATGTTTGTACTTAACTTTCACAAAGTCCGTTTTTAAGGATTATTTTACAACTAAATATTTAGTCAATATTTCCGACTTACTTTTAAGATTTTGAGAAATTTTGAAAACAGTAGTGAAAATCATTACAATACGTTATAACAAATATGTTCGTCGGCCCGTAACTACGGACAAAAAGCTGTTAGAATAACATCATGTTTTTAATCCCGTCGGCGTTTATCTATCAAACAAAAACCATC